>JAFIDM010002131.1:58095711-58129887 GCA_023159025.1 Thereuonema tuberculata
AGATGTTCCAAAAGCATTGCTGGAGCACAGCTCTCTAAGGACTGAATTGACCATTTTAAGATAGGCTACAGAAACAGCAGGCTAATAAGAATGCAGGAGAGAAGGTGGGAAGAATTCTCACAGGAATAAAATCCTCATAGTAATAAAAAGGAAATAGTTGGAAACTATGTTTTCTTTTTCTTCAGCTAAAGCAAGACAGTGGTCTACATAACATGTCTTAAAAGAATAAGCTAGTATGTTTATGAGAGAGAACAGGAAAAGAGAGTGAATAAATGTTAGGAACTACTTTCCTGTGAAACAAATGCTGAACAATAACACTGGGCATTAGAATTTCAAGACCCTACTGAGTTGTGCTCAATACGGGTTAATACAAATCGGTTAAAAGATATGACTGAAAAATTTAATAAAGAAGGCCTGTAATTTGACATTGACAAGGCATCAGATATAAATTATTGGGAAGTAAGACAATTATAATTTCTAGACTGTTAAGAGATAAATCTTCAATTAAGTTATAATAAGATACAAAATTCTCATTATAATGAGTACTATACTGTTGATTAGAAACAACAACAGGAGGATAGATGCGAGGGTTCCGGAGCGAAGCGACTGTACCCGGCTAGTTATTAAATAATATTCTTCAATTATTAGGCTTTTAAGTTTGTAGAATTATTTTTTTCTCTACAGAAATACATAGTATTGTTTTTTCATTTATTAAATCTAACAAAGGTAATGGGGGATACATTAATTTAATTATTTCGAAAAATAATGAGTTTACCTATTTACATTGAAAACGGGAAGAAGTCAAAAATTTTTATGGAGGAATTTGAATTTATATTGGATGAATGATGAATGTAAATGTTAAAGATTGGGATGGTTTTTTTTAGAAAACTGGGAACATGTGATATTTGAGTGTGGGTGTATATAGCTGAAGAAAGAAATGGTCTTTATCTTGGTAACAGTTTAGAAAGGAAAAATTGGCTGTACAAGAATTTAAATTCAGTTACAGTTAATTACAAATTGTGAAAATTTAATTAGGCTTATTAAGAAAGAAATCATCATAGATAATAAGACTAATTGAAAAATAAATGGAAAATTTACTTAAAAAAAAGGGAGGATCAAAAGAATATTGGCTCTACATAATAATAGAGTTATAGGTATAGGTTTTCTTATAGTTATATTATAAATCAGTAATCTTTAATAATATTTAAACTTAAAGTAACCTTTGCTGGGAATTTTAATTGCTTAGGGACCGTTCAAGTATTATATATGCACATTTTCAGTCATTTTAGACCCCCTCCTCTCATTGTAAGCAAAAATAAGCAAATGCCAGCCCCTCCCTGCCCTTATGCTTATGTAAGATTTGCCAAATCGTTAATAGTAAATACCATCGATCAATAAATCAACACAGTCAAAATTACATGATATTCACTCCTGAATTAAAATGTAACAAATTAAATATAAAACTTTACATGAATTACTGAGAAAAAAGTCTATCCCAAGCAGCGCACTCTCTCACATGCTTGTTTGTCTGTCTTATGGAAGCATTGCCCTGATCCCCTCCCCCACCTTTAATGCTTATGTAATATTTGAATGGCCCCTTAGAGCACCGATCAGCAACCTTTTGTTATAAGAGGGCCAAATATTTTACATGGGGATTAGTGCAAGCCGCACTTGGGCCATATGTCATTACAGTATAATATATATATATATATATATATATATATATATATATTTTATGTATGGTATATCTTATATATTAAGACGCCTCGCGGGCCGCACCAAAATGCCTTGGGGGGCGCATGCAGCCTGCGGGTTGCCGACGGCTGCCTTAGAGCAAAAGTCTTATTTAAATAATACTTTAAACTGGAATAGATAATGTATATGTAAGGATTATACTATTGGTGAATGTAGGCATTTTTAACAATAAGTTTATACTTGTGTGAGAGATATGTAAAAATGTTATACAATTATACTGTTAATTGTACTTATGCTGTGCCACTAAATTATAAATAGTCAATAATTAGTTAATAAGTAATCAATCAATCAATTATTAGACTAGATAATGCATTTGTAAGGGTTGCATTATTGGGAAATAGGGATATTATTAATAATAAATTTAATATTTGTATAAAAGAATTGTAAAAATGTTATGAAACAGTACCATTAATTATACATTTTATTACATCACCAACTTACAATTTGTAAATGATCAATGATCAGGTAATAAATTCATATTAAGTCCTAAATATGCTTCACATCAAATGAAATTTGAGATGGTAACATCTAATGGCTACTATGTGCATCAATAACTAAAGAGCCATTCATTAAAATATCTTTTTATGCATTACATCATAATTCTCGAATCTTTCATTTTTGAATCTTTGTATATGAAACATAAAATGCCTTCTATGAATTACTTATTAACAAAAATATCATTCAACAACTCTTCATTTTGTCTTAATTTAAGAAAAATATTTCATCTATTGATGTAAACTATACCTGCTTCATAAGGCCTAAAGCTGCCACATTTGGATAAGCTTCAAATAGGAATAAAATAAGATCTAGAACATTGTTCAAAATTGGCATGCAATCATCCAACAGCGTTGAGACAGATCTTTTAAGAAGGTCACAAATACCCTTAAAAAAACAAAAAAAAAAAACAAAAAACAATCAATAATAAGCATGTAAAATATACTTAAACATCAGAGATGAATGGATTACATTAACTAGAAAATGTAATTTAGTTTTTTTACGGAAGAATTCATGTAATCCATATTACATAACAAATCTGAAAAATTAAAAATTAAGATAAAAATGCTAAGTCTGAATATTGAAATAGGATGGAACCACATCATGGCAGGTAACATCTGAGTAAGAAGAATCATTTGATGTTTCTAACCCCTGTGAAAAATAATTTTGCATGAGAATTACAAATGACCTCCCTACTACATTGTTGGCCAATAAAAAGGCAATACTATGAAAGACAAGAGCTATCACAGCCATATTTATTTTACAGATAGCATATTGTACAAGGGTGAAATGATTACAATTACAGCTCAGTGCAACTTGCGGAATGTAAAGAAATCAGTATTTCATGTAGCCACCATGGGGTGGTATTAACGTCTGCTCCATGGTCTGTCAAAGAATGGAAGAGATGTTGGATGTGTGTTTGGGGTATGTCAGTCCATGGGGTTTCAACATAGTGCCAAAGTTCATCTGCTTGTAGCTGTGGGTGGTCTGTGGCATACCAGTCATCATGTGATTTCGGACCAGATGCGTTCAATAGGTGACAGATCCAGTGACTGCATGGGCCATGGAAGATAAACATGGTGGCCATGCAGGAATTGTTGGACGTTGCATGCCACATTTGGTTGAGGTTCATCCTATTGTTAAGTAGCCCTAGGCAGGCCCTGAAGATAAGGGATAACAACAGGCTCCAACATCTTAGAGATATAACAGTGGGTATTCAATGTACTGGGAATGTGTAGTAGGTGCGAGTGGGACTGGAATTCAATGGCGACCCATACCATAATGCCGGACTAGTATGGAGATGCATAATGCAGAACTCAGTCTTTTGCTGTGATGCCACCAGACACAGATGCGACCATCATGGTTCTGCAGACAGAAGTGGGATTTGTCGGAAAAAATGATATTGTGCCGTTTTGTCCCTCCATGCTTATTTTTCTAGGCACCATTGCAGCTACAGAAGCCTTGGTGCATTGTGAAAGGTAGCCGAAGCAAACGGTGCCTTGCAAAAATTCCCTGATGCTGCAGACGATGTCAAACCATACATATCGAGACTGATTGCTGTGCAACACACCTAATTCTTGAGCTGGGGTTTGTGATGCGACTATATGATCTGTAATAGTCAAGAGTACAAGATGTCTGTCCTCTTGTTCGGTGGTGTGATGGGACCATTGGGATCCTGAGGTTGGTGACTTTGTCCTGCCTCGACCCACCAATTCCATATTCACATCACTGTCTTAAACTGTTTCCAGAAGACGTTACTGGCTCACATTATTTACATATGCGCAAATCACTTACATGCGCTATGCATCATGCAAATTTTGGGTTGATTGAATGTGTATAATTCAATCAACAGTATACAGTATATAACTTGTTTACAAATAAATTAGAACATGAGAGAGTATTGTTACGGAAACAAATAATTACGAATATTTTCGATATGCAGATGGTGTTTTATTATTATGGAAGGGTTCAGAAAGACAATGTAATAATTGGTTTCTCAAATATGTTAATAATTTAAATCACAGAATTCAGTTTAAATCTAAAAAAGAAGATAAGGAAAGATTGACTTTTTTAGACCTAATGATAATTAATAAGACACCACACATAGAATACGAACATTATGAAAAGTGTTTCCAAAGTAAAATAATGATAAGCTGTTTTTCAGCATATAAGTGTTCAGGTTAAAAGTTCAGCTTTCATTTTTAACTGTATGAAAAGGGCTACAGCTCATAGTAGCCCATCCATAGTATTCTATGGATGAACATAAGTGGGATGGAAAAATTAAACATATGAAACAAAAATTATTATATAAAGAGTATCCAGTCAATTTTATCAATAATATATGTAAGAGGTTTTTTTTTTTCTTTCTGAAAAAGTTATTAACAAGAAAGTAGATATAAAAAAAAAAATTCAAGAACGTCATGTAGATTCCATATGGTATTCAAGTATATAAGGAAATTAAATTAGTTTCTGAATTAAATAACTTATCTATAATTCGGGTTGCTAATAAGAGTTTAGGATCTATGTTGACAAAATTCAAAGAAAAGAAAATCATGAATATGATAGGATTCCAGTTTATGTTGGCTCAGTGTTCGAAGGCATATTTATTGTCCAGTTGTGATTTTTTCTTGATTTATGAATTATTATGGATGTTAAATTTGCTTTTCAGAACTGTAAAGTGTTTGCAGTTACTTTTTTTTCCAGTTAGAGTAGATCATAGTTACTTTTTAAAGTAATTTTCATGTCCTTATTTCTCCCAAACAATTCATTTTTCTTACTGACTCCACAAAATTTTTAAATATGCAACTGTCAAAGCATAAAAAAACTTAAAATCAATGTGTAAAAGAAAACCACTTGTTGTTAAAAAGAACTTATTGTGAACACTTGTTATTCAGTTAAGATTCATAAAAAAATTAAAAATAAAGGAAAAACCACTACAGAAATTTATATAGATTATACAGGGTGGTGCAAAAGTCACTACCCATTTATTACTACAACTTAATACTTTCTAAATTATTACTGTCCATAGTGATTTATAACTACTTTGTATATTCAAATTGTCTTCCCTTTGCACAGCTGAAGGCATTCAAGAACGTTGAGACAAATGGCTTGGCAAAGTTGTTGGTCTCCATCATGAAAGGCTTGTTCAATGGACACTGTAAGGTCATCCAGTGTTCTTGGTTTTGTGGCATACACTTTGTCTTTTCTAGGCCCCCAAAAAAGAAATCCTTAGGAGTGAGGTATGGAGAACCTTGGTGGTATTTCAATTGATCCTCTCCTTCTGATGACTTTCCCATGAAAATCTTCCTCCACGTAGTTTGTCTTACGTAAGATTCTCTGAACAGATCATCTTGAAATGCCTTGTTCTACAGCCAGTCTGCATGTGGATTTATTGGACTTTGCACTAGTGTTTGCAAGACTAAAAGCTTATTGTCTTCACTGGTAACAGTAATAGGCCTACGTGACCTTGCACAGTCCATTTTTCATTTTTTGCACAGTTGATTACACTGACTAGAAATACACCCTTGAGGTAGACACTGAAAGAAGCTCTATGCACTCTTACAGTTGACAATGAAAATACTCCACACCAATTTCAAACATTCTGATTGCAAACAAGTAGAGATACTGCAGTTAAGGACAATTTATAACAATGACCAGTAATTTTTGTGCCACCCTGTACAACAAACTTAAACTAAAATAAATACATCCAGTCTCAATAATGCTTTTTATCATTTTCTTCAGTGTCTTTTCCTTTTTAATGGATAGATCCTGGGAAATCAATTAACCCTTTGATGAAATAGTGGTAATTCATTATTTTTTGGCTAGAATAGATTACAAAGTCAGAAGTAACTGACAAAGTCAGTTTAACAGGTACCAAGTTATGCATCTTACAATTTCTTAAAAATTTTGTGAATACCTGACAAGCTTACCTCTGCTATGATTGGCCTGGTCTTCCAAATGACGTCAAACTGGTCAATAACAGGAAGAAGCTGCTGCATAATGAGAAGGACAGGTTGAGGATCTCTGTTTTCCTGCACCTGTTTCATTTGTTGCTGACCCTCCAAATCACTATTTATAATATCCAAACTTCTTACATCCAAATTAGCAAACAGCATCGACAACATTGTAAGTCTTAGACCCATCTGTGACTGAGAAGTGGCAGTAATCTCCTTTCAAGAAAAGAAAAAAAATCAAGTATAGGAAGATTAGAATAAAAACAAAGATTCAACAATAGTTTAATGAATGTTTTTAAATATAAATCTTTCCAATTTTCCAAGAAAACATTTATGTTTATGGCATTTCTTTAATCTTCTTATGTACGCATAAGCTTTCTTGAAAAGAATTTGTTGAATTCTGTTTTAGAGAGAAGTAATGGCTATTCCATTAATCATTTATATCATTAAAGTTTTGTAATAAATTTTACCTTTTCTTGGCCATAATGCCGGAGTTCCTGAAAATAAGGTGTTAAAAGGACATCCAGATAAGCCATAATTGTTTGAACCGGAAGCACCGAAAGGACATAACCAACAGTACACATCAGACGAATCTGTTCTTGAGGTTTTAACATTCCATTTCTCAGGGCTTCCTAAAAATTGAAGCAATAACATACATATTAAAAAAAAAAATCTGATAAAAAGAAAATGACATAATTTTAAATGTAATTATTAAAGGTTATGAACAGTATAAATTAAATCTTCAATTGAGAATATCAACATCATGCAAATTTGTGTATTTCTGTTATGATACTTCTATCACTGACTATTAGTGAAGCAACAAAAAAGGGTATTTTTTAAAATCTAAACCTGTGTAGCAATATCTTTTACTTACTTTCAATGATATCTGTAAATTAATAAAATGAGATTGATGTTTATCTTCTAATTGCTATGCTTATGTGATCTTGGCATCTATTACTTTTGGATAATAAATAGAAATCAATTTTAGATGCCCAAAAACTACATTGTGAATGAAAATAAAGAAAATAAGGATATTATAAACCTATTACATTTAGTGTATTAATTAATTATGAAGTTTCATTCATCAACAGTTTCTTCTTTTAAATATACAGCATAGTTGATTAAAGAGGCATCTATGGCTAATTCTTTTATCCAATTCAAAAAGTGAGGTAATTCTCTTCTTTCTTATATAATTGAAATATCTCAAACAGTCTTTAACTCTTTATCATGCTAGCTTGTAGTTATATGGAGCACTGGCATATTATTGGAGAAACCTGACTTTTTTTTTCCTACTTGGTTTAGCATAACGAAAGAGCCTTTCCTTCCTCTGCTACTGCATTAAGTTGGGTATTTTTGCTGCCAATGCTATTGCTTGATGTTTGGATATAATGCAATGCTTGCTTCAGCCTGTGGTGTTTCCATTGAATTTGCACCCGCTTCTGAATGTCACAACTACAGCTACAAGTCTAGCCTCCGTCATGTTACTTGGCTTCTGCTGCTGGTCAGGTGATATCAAAAACTGCAATTAATCTTTTTTTTCTGATCTCAACTTAGTGGCTCTCAGAACAATAGAAATCTTCTACCTCGTGACCTAAAGAGCCTTGTAGGCCTCTTGTGGGAGTCTTTAAAACTTAATGAGTTAAAAAGGTTTTCTCACTTCCCTCTCCCCCACTAGTATCATTTGCTTTTATCACCTTTAGCTCCAAAACATCTTGAATTTATCAAGTCAACCCAGATGTACAAAACTAATATTTCTGTTTTCCTTGTTTGAGAAAAGAAAATGTTATGATATATCAGATGGTTCTACAGAAAGATAAAACATCATTTGATAATCGATACTTTTAATGAGTTGAATTAAATGAAAAGTTACCTGGCTAGCTGTTAAAATTTGTTCAGCAAACGGTCTCAAACTTGGCTGACAGTCACGTGAAATATCTTTCAGAGCATGAGTAGCCGAAGGGGAAACCTCAGGGATGTTTAATCCCATTATTAACAATGGAATAATGTGAATTAAAACTTCAGGATGAGCATTTATCCACTCTGCATAGGCACCTGAAAATTCATAATAATAAGTTGGATTTAATATAATTTTGTTTCCCTATTACAATATATATCGCATGCAAATGCTATTTACCTATAACTGTTTCAATAACAGAATTCAAGTTCTCTCATTCTCTTTATGCTGTATGGTAATTCAAGAAATAGTTCTCTTCTCATTTAAATACTTTTGCTTTTCTTATCAGAAGGGGATTAATAATTTCTGATCTTTATTGAAAGGCAATGTACAGTAATGGTAAAACCTTTGAACTCAAACGAGCAGTTGATATTAAACCAGAACAATTCTTACAGTAAAACAATTTATTTCATCTTCTTAATACCAAACGAAATATCAAATACATACACCACAATCTTCTGTAGAAATTCTGTAAGGGAGAATAGAATTTCTTCTCCTCCATTAATGTCCCGAAGAAGTCTTTCGCACAGAAAGATGAAATATAAATGGAAAATAAAGGAGTGTTTAATTTTTACAGAAGATTGTGGTGTAATTTATTTCCTATTCAAAATTTTCAATCAAACATTTTATGTATAAAATCTCTTAACCTATCTCATTATCATGCATTGATTTCATTCACTACAATACACACTGAAGATGGTTCTATAATACTGTGACCATATTTAGGAAAACTATTAAAGACTGCTGCTGGTATTGGTCTTGAAACGTTTCTTAAATAGATTTTCTATGAATAGATAATATTTCTTCAGGAATGAAATACCGTACAGTGCAATGAAGATGAGCCCTTCCAATCTATAGTAACTTGTGGCAACTGTAAGGCTGTCAGTTGCATATATTAACAGTTTGATTGCTTTTTTTTTTATTCCACTATACATATGATTCTACATTACATTATTAAAGCAAAGTGGATTTCTTCTGTGGAATTACAACATATGTCCTATAAATATCATCAGTTAGGCATTTATGTTTACCAAGATTCAGACTTAGCTCCAACAATACATAACTGCCCTTAATAGGGTTGCCCAAAATTGCTCTCAGCATCACAAGAGACTAAAAGTGACATTAAGGCTTCTTTTGGTTTAGTGCTTTTTGTCCTAACAGCAACTCTTCTTCCTAGTACTACTAACAAGATGGAAGTCTTAGGCTTTCCTCATTGAAGTCTTTTGGGGAGTAATATTTGAGGATGAATGGGAATACTGATGTAAATTAATTAGTTTTGTTTGTTTGTTTGATTTTATTTTTTTAAATTAGCAGGTTTTTATAGATTTGGATCTTTGTAAACACTTGGCATAAAGAGAGAATTATTCTTTAGATTGGGAAACAATAGATGACAGCAATACTTCAAAAATGATAAAAATGAAGTTGGACACACACTTTTTTTTTTTCTCATGTCCCTTATGTCTTTTCATCTTTTTGTCTCCTCTTCTAAAGTTGCATACTTTGAGATTTAGATTTTGTATTTGGAATTTCATAATACAAACAAACAAAACAAACAAAGTTGTGAAGTTACAAAAAATTCTTTTGCAAAATGTCCTTACATTAATGAGTGTCTAATTAATTAGAAATCCATCCATTTTACAAGCATTCTGATTGCTATTCTTACAGCTGAATCACAATACCAAGATGCTTTGAGCTTACACATTTGTGTAACAAATTTAAATTTAACTTGGGAGAGGGATAGGTTTAAGAATACTAATTGTTAAAACTATAATGTAATATAATAACCAAAGAAGAAGACATTTCTTTACAAAAGAATTTACAATTTTAAAAATTTCAGAAGCACAAAAATAACTTTTTTTTAACTAAAACTTTATAATAATAAAATTTGTAAACAATACTTATATATAAAAAAAATCATCATTTTGAGGAAATGCTTACCGACTGTGTCTAAAGCTGTTGAGATTGCTTGAGGATTTCTGTTGAAAGGAAGAGATGGAAGAAGGGAAAGAAACCTTGGCACATAATTGTTTTCTTCCAAATCAACATTTTCTGAAATTGACTGGAAGGCAAACAGACAGGCTTCCAATGCCTAGGGAAAATGAAAAGGATTCAATGTTTTTTCCAAAAATACAGAGATTTTACATGGTAATTGGACATAATAAATAATTTAATGTTATGACGCAATTACATCTTTCAAATTATTATATATTAAAATATAGACAAAAAGTTTAGAATTTTTTGAAAACTTTTAATGTACATTAGAAAATAAGGATCAATTGACAAAACTAGGATCAGTGATAATGAATTGCAATTTTTCTTAACAATTTAATCGTTGTTATGCAGTGAACAACTTTTAGGAAATTTGTTACTCATTTTTGTATTCTATAAGTCTAGTCCTATCCTACCTAATGTCTAGCATCATTAAGTGTGACTAAGATAATAAAACACTTTAAAGTGTTGAAATAGCTATCAATTAACATTCAATTAAAATAAAACAGTCTTAGTGTGTTGAAGTATATGTTGTTTTTTTCTATGTTAATCCTACAGCGTCCTTTCTTACACAAGGACAGCAATCTTATGGAATCATTTTAACTTTTGAAAATTGAAAAGCTTATATTGAAAACATTTATACAGAAAGTAATAAAAGAAATGTACATAAAGACTTAATATAAACTTGCAGAATTTTAGAGTTGTGGACAGTAAAAGTAAAGTTATCAATCCAGTTGGAATTATGCATATTAGCACAGATGACCAACTGGGATAACAGGAAACTTTTCATTTGACAGATTAAGTGAAACAGAAGAGGATGACATATCATTAAAATTGATCCTCTAAGAAGTTGTCATTTCCTGAATATGAAATCCGAAGAAAAATATAACATTTCCCAGAAGGAAAAAGACAAATTTAGATTGTGAAAACATATGAAGATGATTTTATATACAGTAGTTAAAATTTAAATAAATGTAATCCACTGTAAGATAAACCTTTATAAAGGGAATATCAAGAGTTACAAAGAGAGTTGAGCGACCCAAAACTGGAATAAATAGTGGTAATGCTACTTTATGCATTGGTATTGCTAATAGTGGTAATGCTATTTTAGGCATTGGTATTGCTAATAGTGGTAATGCTATTAACTTCATAAGAATGATGAAGCAATTAGTCTATCATAGGAACATGAACAAGACAGTATAAAAGATGAACTAAAGACCTCTTTCAGAAAAGTTGAATCTAACAGGGGCACCAACTGGAATAGAAGGGATGGAGAAAGATGGCACAGTTGATTTTTTAACAAGGAAGAGTGGGAAGCGCTCATGTTGAAATTGCATTTGTTGTACTTTTTTAAGGAATGCAATGCACATCAATAACTAACTAACAATAACAATAATAACAATCTTGTCTGGTGCCTCACATACTGCACCACAGCCTCAGCACACTAGGACTTCACAAAAACACTTATGCACAACTCCAGAAGGGCGCCCTTCATCTTGCCGCAAAATTAGTTAATGAATATTATTTAAGCTCACAACATCTACTATCAGTTTTTTGATGTGAAAGAGTGAAACAGCCTCATTTTTAATTTTAAGATAAAAAAATATAAAAGGTCTTTTATGAGGTTTATAGATGTTTAGTGCAATAAGGGGGTATTCCACCCTTCTTTAAAAACCTCAATTCTGATTGGTCACTGTATTCGCAACTGACCAATAGGAAAACAGCTTTCTCTTACAATTTTTTCAAGCAATATGCCTGACAATGAAGTAACTGTCATACCTACAATGACGAAAATGAAGAAATTCAGATAAATAATAGCAAAAAGAATAAAAGAAATCTTGAGAAATGGAAGGATAACAGCAGGAAGAAGGCATGTAACAGTGAACAGATTAATATGATGTTGTGTAGAGTGCCTTATAATTCATGTGTTTAAAAGTTACAACACATTTTTCTACTGCTGTATTCTACTAATATGATAAGATTAGTGAAATTACTAATGAAAATAAACAAAATACACACAACATTTGCAGAAATTTACTTCAATATCTAACCAATTTAATACCTTAACTGTTTAATACTTTATGTGTTGAGATATTAGAAATTAATAAAATATGAGATATTTCTAAATATTTACTAAACATGTACTAAATATTTCAGAAACTAATTTATGAGGGATACTTCCTTTTTCCACCAAGCCCTTCAATTCTAGACCTGTGGACGAACCTGAACTGGTCATATATTCTAATAAGTTAACACTAAGCTCACTAATAATGATATTAAAAAAAAAAAAATACCTGACAAGAGTCTGTATTATTACTGGCAGACAAAATAACAGTATTTATATGGTGATTCAGTCTTTCTAACATTCTTTCTCTCAGAAGATTGTAGCAATACATCTATAAAAATAAATAAATCAACTAAATTTATAACAGAAATAATATAAAAAAAAATTATACAAAAAATAGCAAAGAAAGAACGCTTCCTTGACTTTCTAAATTTTTAAGCTCCAAAGTATTTCAAACAAGATTAACTCAAAACTTCAATTTTTCCCATATGATTTAAAAACAGGAAATTTTGCTTCACCAACAGATTTTTTTATTTCGCAACTGTAGTACCTCTAGCAATCAATAAGCAATATCATTTGAGGATTTTAAATGGAGAGAATGACTGCAATTGCTCACGACTGTTTCTAATTGCAGCATTTTGAAAGGGATAAATTATAGCTTAACAAACCTTGTACTTAAAAGTGAATTCAAAAGTAAGTAAAAAAATTCATAGGTCAAGAAGCATCAGTTTTTAAAATGACAATGAAAATTAGACAAAGATTGTAATTAATTATTAATATAAAGAAACTTAAAAGAATTTTTTATTTCTACTTAATAATTTTGATGAATAAATTGTTAACAATTTTTGGAATTTAAAATTAAAGGTTCATTTATCTTATATTTATCAACTTACTCTAAATATAAACAAACAAAACAAAAGTAAATGGAATAAACTTACTAGGGTATCACCAATATCCTGTCTATAACAACGAAGCTGTTCTTTTTCATCTGAAAATTTTGATGCAAGAATTAATGACAAAAAAGATGGCCAATGTTTAAATTTAAGAGAGATGATTGAAAAAGAGAATATTCATACCAGAGTTCCACATGTTTAATTCATGAGATGGTGGATACATCACTTTAACAAGAAGAATATCAACTAATGTTTCGAATACAGGAATGAAAAATGGCAAGAAGAGTTTTGAACTTTGAGGATCAGCAGTCATAATTTCATCCTGAAAAGAAAATGGATTATTTATTTTACTCTTAAAATATCATTAATTAAAACAAAGACAACATTTATTGGGGGAGTACAAAAGTTCTACCCGTTTTTATTACCCATAAAGAAGAGCAAATAAACACAAAATGAACAGTACCTATTATTGTGCATAATCCCCATTGCTATCTAGGACCTCTTGCCATCTTTCTGGTAGGAGATGAATTCCACAGCGATAAAATTCAGGCGGTTTCGAGTCAAAAAAGTCTTGGATGGCAGTTTTCACAGCATCAAGATCATCAAAGATTTTCTGACTGAAGGAATTGTTCAACGCACGAAATAGGTGATAGTCAGGAGAATAGGGAGGGTGGGGTAAAACCTCCCAACCAAAGCCCAGTAACTTTTTGGCGAGTGATGACAGCAGCATGTGGCCTGGCGTTATCGTGATGAAGGATAACACCTCGACGATTGATGAGACCTGGCCGCTTTGTTACCAAATTTGAATGCAGCCTATCTAACTGTAGACAGTAGAAGGCAGCATTGATGGTTTGGTTGAGTGGCAGGACCTCCCAGTGAATTATTCCCTGCACATCCCATCCACACTCAATAACACCTTCTTGGGATGAAGTTCAGCTTTCGAAGTCGATGCAGGCGGATCAGAAGTGCGACACAGTCCTACGACGCTTTACGTTACGGTACATAACCCACTTCTCATCTCCTGTCACAATTCGTGTCAAGAATGGATCATTTTTGTACCGGGAAAGCAAGGAAACACAGGTGGAGATTCGGTCACCCGTTGATTAGCTGTCAGGTTATGTGGAACCCAACGATCCAACTTTCTCATAAAACCAAACTTAACCAGCCGTCTCTCAACCATTGTCCGGTACATTGAAGGTCTCCGCTAATTCTTCCACGGTTGGGTTCGGGCTGTTCCTTATGGCTTGGCCAATATCGTCCTCTCCAACGTGTGATGGCCGTCCACTCCTAGCTTGATCTTGGCAGCTTTTGTCTCCTTCCCTAAATTTACGAAACCATCGATGACATGTGCTTTCGTCTATTGCATCCTCCCCATAAAATTGACAAACATTGCGACATGCTGCGGCTGCTGTACTCTTTTTATCGAACTCATATAACAAACAATGTCTTATATGATCCTTCTCGCTTTCCATATTACACCCTCTGATATTTTTTTTGAGATGATTAACTTTGTGAGACACGATGCATTTATATGTGATGCATCCTAACGTTTGATTGGCAGACGATTTGCGTCATCACAATGTGTGAGGGCAATTCCATTGCAAATTTTCATATCCAAAAACGGGTAGAACTTTTGCACTCACCCAATAATTAACTGAACATAGTTTATTTAATCTTTGTGCAAGATTACTGAGTAATAGTATCAGATAATAAAATCGAACTACTACAGTGTGAATCAAATCAATACAAAACAATTGTTTTGCAGATTACTGATAAATACTGAAATATAAAGAGCATTTTGCTGAAAAGATGTCTATCTTTTGGGCAAGAAACATGGAACAACAGAATAAGAGTTCTTCTTGAAAAATGAACGACTATATTGCAATGGGAGACAAACTTCAGAAGTAAGCCAAAGATAATCTACTGATTTTCTTACATAATCCTTTCAGCACATATTGTACAAGAGCCTCTTTACAAACAAGGTTGAAGTTTTCAGAGCTTCCATGAATATTGCATACAAACAAAGTTTATCGCATCAAAAAGGAAATCAACAGCTTTTAAGATACGACATTAAGAAAGGAAACTGTAGCACAATTAAATCCAGTGATCTGCAATCTATCAGTGACACATTGCAGGCTTAATTCTAACTAATTCTATCATTTGTTTGTTTTCTGTAACTTCTTTTGTACTGAAGCAAATAAAGTAAAAGCCTGCAGCACAAGATACAAATAAATCACTCAAACAATTATTAACACATTTGACTGCTGCTATTGTAAGGGATGGCAATCCCAAGTACCACTAGATTATTTTACATTTTTATTATACAGAGTAAATAAGAAGTCAGAACATATATTTCACCCCCACCCATCCACTCAAATCAACCATGTTGGCGGCACCTCTGGCTAAATTGCTGTGCTAAGTGTCTTTTACACAGCTCCTTGATACTACATTTTGAGTAGTTTTTTTTATGGTTTTGTCAATGATATGGTAAGGAAATCAAAATAAAATATAAATAGGATAGAATGAAGAATGTATTTTACACAAAATCAAATTAGGTGCATAATCAAGGAACTTCTATTTTTTTTTCTTCAAATTCTGAATTCAAAAAATCAACAAATTTAGAGAATTTAGGCTTTTTATTTCAAGACATCACTCATCATTATAGGGAGGAAAAAACAACAATATCATAAAAGTTTGATGCCAACAATTGTTTTTACAACAGTTCAAGGTGTCTACTGAGACGCTGCACACAATGCAAGTTCCCCTTATGAGTGCCGGCAGCATACTGATCAATAGAGTTTGTCTTGCCACACAACACAGTGCAGTACAATTGGCATGTCTACTTCTACTTATCTTTCAAAAAAGATAAAAGCCTAAAACTACAAGAATTTTTTCTAAAATAACAGTAATCATGATAAACAAGACTCTATGACAGAGACATGTCTTAGTCTTTGTTCATCATTTCACAGATAGTCATCAAACGAGATGTGCAGATTCTTTATTCTGAATATTTTGTGTGATTTGCAACAAGTGTTTTTATTGAATAAATACTCTGAAGTAATAGATTTTTTTTTTTCATCACCGTGCTAATAAAATCTTCATAAAAAGTAAATAAAACACATCTTTTCTAAATGTATTCCTTTATCTGAGTAATGTTTTCTTCTAATAGTTTAAAACTGATTTGTTTATACAGTTTTATTCAATAGCATTTTAATTGATAGTTTACGTATTTTTCATAAAATAAAAAGGTAATTATGTTTTGTTTTGTTTGACTGATTTTCAGGTTCACTTACCTGCAGACTATACCAAAATCCAAATGGCAAACCACTACAAATTTCTTCTACTGGATACTGACCAGGAGCACCTGAACATTGCTGTAATAATGAAACAGATACAAATATATGAAAACATATATTTAAAATAGTAATTCTGAAAATTAGAATGAATTTCTCAGAGCAACTGACTACAACATTTAATAAGCAATATACCCATTTAAGCTGATCTAAACTATTTTAAGTAGCTTGGCATGAATACTTGAAAGCATTTAAAATGGCTGGTCTCTTTCTTTGATGTTCTATAATAACAAACTGATACTAGGCACACACGAAAAGGAAAATCAAACTAACAATTGAACAAAATAAAGAGTATGAAAGTCTTGTGTCAAGAATTCTGTATTGGTAGAAGGGAAATCCTGGCAATAAAAGACAAAAATGGTGTATTAATAAAAAACAGGGAAGGAATACTAAACAGAATATGGGAATTCTATTCAGAGCTTTACAAGGACAAAGACAGAACTATTACATTGCGAACAGTACCAAATACCCCATGCGTACCAGAGATATTACAATCTGAAGCAGAAAATGCATTATAAGAAATGAAAAATAGAAAAATACCTGGATAAGATGGTATAATGGTTGAGCTAATTAAGACGGCACGACAAAGCAAAATGAAACATCTGGTAAAACTTTTTATGTTATGCTTGAAAATACAGAAAATTTCTGATAATTGGAATAATGCCAAGTTAATCAAACTATTTAAGAAAGGTGATAAACATGATATCAAAAATTAGAGGCTGATAAGCCTATTAACAGCACAATTTAAAACGTTTACCAAGATTTTAAACAATAGAATTAAGACAGAGCTAGACCGCCAAGCAACTACAGCGCAAGAGGGATTTTGAGGAATTTCAGTACCCTGGATCACATTTTCAAAGTGAAACAATTGATAGAAAAAAGCTACGAATCATCTACCACTCTGTGTAGCCCTAACTGACTTCCAAAGGCTTTTGACTCTGTAACCACTTCATCTATATTTGAATTGCTGCATAACCAAGGTATTGAAGAAAAATATATAGCAGTGTTAAGCTATATACACTCATGCAAGGGCTGTTATTGGCTTACACAAGAATAGTGAGCAATTTCCAATTGAGAAAGGAATCCAGCAAGGTGATACAATTTCACCCAACTGTTTACAGAAGTTCTGGAGGGCATATTTCAAACACTTGACTGGAAGAACAAAGGCATAAACATCTATGGTGAAAAGTTGAACCACCCAAAATTTGCAAATGATATCATTTTGATTTCTCAATCAATTTTGGAACCCGAGACAATGTTGAATGAGCTCAGTAAAGTGATCATTAAATGTGGCCTCAAGATAAATAAAGACAAAACTAAAATAATGGTAAATCAGTATGCTGTTAATCACCAAATAAAATTAAACAATTCCACAATTGAAGCAGTAGACTCTTACTGTTATCTAGGTCATATAATTAGTGTGGAAAATTGTCAAAACAAAGAAATTGTAAAACAGATACAGTTAGGATGGATGTCATTCAGTAAACTAAAAGACATATTTAAAAAACAAAAACAAAATAACACTGTGTTTGAGGAGAAAAGTCTTTAACCAGTGAATTCTCCCTGTACTGAGTTATGAGGCTGAAACTTGGAGCTTAACAAAAAGACAAACCAATAAATTGCGATTGACCCAACGCAAAATGGAAAGGCATATGTTGGATATTACTCTTCAGGATCGCAAAACTAATAGAACAAATGAAGGTCATAGACCTTATTGAATACATCAAGAAAGCAAAATGGAGATGGGAGGGTCATATTGTGAGATGTAAAGACTCAAGATGGACAAGAAAAATGATGACCTGGAGATTCTATGAAGGACACCAGAGACAAGGAAGACCATCAGTTAGATGGAAAGAAATCGACCATACTGCTGGAGAAATATGGATGAGAAAGGCAGAAAATAGAGAGCAATTTCAAAATATGGGAGAGGCCTTCATCCAACCCTGGATTGAGATAGGCTTAATATGATGATGATAATAGTTCTGATATGACAAAATGAAGGAATTCTGTCACTGACATCTTAAGTTCAAGCATGCCATATTACAGCAAAATCTGAAATGAACTAAATTACTGATGTCTCTTCATATCTGACGATTTTCTGATAAGCACTGGCATTTTAAAATATCTTTGTATCTTATATGTATCCTCCCTAAAATATTAAAAAATTCTCAGGAAAAATCAGTCATTGAGGCTAGAAAAATAAAATTAAACTGGCAGCTTTAAAATAACTGATATATATATATATATATATATATATATATATATATATATGAATTTTGATTGCAAGATATGGTAGAAATAGAAATAGTTATAAGAAATTTATAAAATAAATAAATAAGTAAATAAATATAAAATCTCACCAACTTCTAGAATAAGAAAGAGCTCAAATGATTTTTTTTTTTAAAAAGTATTGATTAATCTCAAGCAATCAGAATTTTTGTTGTTTTTAATGATTGCTGCCATAGATGCACAAGACAAGATACTTGAGACTGTTAACATTAGAATAAAAACATTCTATACACAAACTGTTAGAGGTTTTCATGAATTAATTTTGGATCAACTATACCAAATATACAGTATTATGCACTCCAGACACGTCATGACTGGTTGGCCCCAAGTATCTGGATACCACAGTATCAATAGTAAGGATTCAAAGCTATAAGTTTTAATTTACTAAATCTTGTTTCTAAACAATTTCCACTAATATAAAGAAAAGCAAGTATTCTTCACATGCTTTTATATTTATACTGAACAACACAATATAAATTTTAGAGTCAATCAAAGACTAGTAGGTATTATCCAAAAATCATTTTCATTGGATTACTATTCACAACTTATCAGCATAATGAGGGTCCAGGGAAATAATTTATTAATAGAATTAAATGATGAACTTCTGTCTTTGGATAAACTAATTTAGAAGTTAACTTTAAAATAATGAAAAGTGTCTGCTTGTTAACATAAGACACTGCTGCACTACTAATGTGTATAGTAACAACTGATGGTACAGCTTGAAGATCAGAAAGTTAGTTAAATACAATATGAAAAACTCTAGCAAGTCGCGAAGTTATGTTTTGGTAAGGTGGGTAGAACTATTTAAAATGTGGTAGAACTATTTTAAAAGCAAAAACAGGAAGGTTGTCTGATAATATGTTTCACTTGAAAAGAATAATTTCTGAGATAAAAGGAAAGGACTGTTAATTTGGAAATAAAAATAAATATAAATGAAACAAAGTTCAATTACTATTCAGAAAGAATGCATTGTGTGTGGACATTAACAATAAACAAAGGTAAATATTGATTCAATTAGCAATTATAATGATAGAAGTATATGAATTAATCGAAATTTACTGATGTGATTGACCATTAAACGAATTTTTATATAAACTTCAAACATATTAAAAAAAAAGAGACTTTAATGTTGTTACTAACAAAAATGACATGCACTTACTAAAATTATCTGAACAATCTTTAAAACTTGGTCTCTTGTCTTTTCTTCTTTCAAAGCTTCTAAAAGTAGCCTAGTATGAGTTTCTCCAATCAAAACAAACAAATTATAAATTGAGCCGCATAATTCCTGTTAATAACAACAAAAAAAGGTAAGTTATAATATATCTGGAATATATATTGCATCTGGAAACAGAGGCATAAATAGGGAAAGTGGCACCCAGGGCAAGCCCTATTTGGCACCCCTTTATATTAAAGTTTGAAACTTTGTTTAAAATTAGACTAATAACATGTAATAATTAAAGTAAGGGTAATGCTAATGAAATGAAATCATAAAGTAATATTGCACATATATGTAATTGCATTTCAGAAAAATAAAATTCTTTAGAAATGTTTTTTTAATTTGTAAAAACATATTCTTTGGATTAGATTTCTGTAAGTCCATAAGCTTTGGTTTTTTACTTAAATATACACTAAAATTAAATCAGTATCTTCCTGGCTTTGGCTGCTGCAAATGGATCAATGATTTCCTGAAAATCAGTTTTTCCATCTCTTCTCTTTCAACACTAAGTAATGCAAGATCGCAGAGATGTTCTTGCCCCAATGATGCTCTTAAAGTAGGAGAGTATCAGTTTTAACTTGCTGAAGGATCTCTCGCAGCTAGCAACGGACATGCAATAGTGAAAATAATCTGTATTGCTACACAGAGATTGGGGAAGCAATTTCATCTTCATTCTGCACGATAAACTCAAGCAAACTCTCTGACAAGTGGAATAAAAACATCTTGTTGTCAGCACCCAAAGCCAAATTGTGCCCCTTCAAAGTGGTCCCTGGCTGCCCCACCCTAGCTACACTACTGTCTGGAAATTATAATAGCAGTAAAACTCGAATTTTGCTTGTCTATCATCCTGGGGAGAAACAACAGCTTCAATTTGAGATGCCATTAAGAGGGAATAGGCATCTGCCACAGATTACAATTCAAATCAGCAACAAAATATTGCGTCCAAACAGGGTAAATTAAGCATTTGCTTATATAACAATATGATCTCCAGAATAAATGTCCAGGAAATAAGTGGAGGTAGGCTCATAAGAATTGCCGTTGGTAATTCACAAAAAGAACGTAGTTTGTTCAATTAAGTAATTTTTTTTTTTCAATTCTAAAAATCAGATGTAGACTGTGATGATTCAGATACTTGTAGCCTCACAAATGAATGCAAATTTGGATTCATTTAAGAGGCAGACATCCGGCACATTCAGGTTAGAATAAAGTAAGGTTTTTTTTTTTTTCTTCCCAGAATGTTACCTAACAATAGATTAAGAAACTACAAGTAAAAAAAGGAATAATTGAAATCTATCATTTCAATATTTGCAAAAAAATATGCTTTGCTTATACATGTTTTAAAGATTGTACCATGTCTTTGTCCTGAAGTGCTCTTTGTAAAATAGATTCCAATTTGAGAATTTCGCCAATTAAGCCAATTAATGAAGAATGATATCTGCAAAATAAATAACCAAAATTAATTTATTTATATAAACAAGTAAAATGAATCATTATTAACCATATACAGAACTAAACTAAATAAATTCTGCTTTTGCTTATAAATAAATTTCTATTATTTTTACCTATGACTTAATAGCAATATTTTTATCTGTCTTTCATTTTCTTAACAGTACTAATAATTCAAAAAGGACTTCTACTAGAAAGCAACTGTTGTTAATCTATATTACTAAAAGTTTTTATTTCTCTGTCTGTCCAGCGCAATTGTTAATTTCCTGTGAAAAAATTACTACAATGAAACGTTCGTGACGGGAATCAAACCTACAACCAGAATAGAATCGAACCTGCGATGGGGTGTATGTGTACTAGTCAAGATAAAAATGACAATTTTTAACTCAAATTCTTGGAGATGCTTAAGTATACATAACTATTGAGCAAAAAATTCCATATTGCGAGCCTGCTTTGTATTTAAAAACAATGTTTGACAAGACAGTCTGATAAAACTTCATTAGCATTATTTTTACCTGGAAAATTAGAGATAACTGATCCAAATAGCAGTCTAAAAGTAACTGTCCAGGCTGAAAAAGCCCTCAAATTCTTTGTAAATTGGAAGTTAATCTAATTAAAAATAAAAGGACGATGTTAATGAAAACCTATTACCTTTACTAGGTGGAAAATCAATCCACAGAAGAAAACTGAATTAACAATAAAAACTTTGCACAGTACGAGAGAACTGAGAAAATATATAAATGAATGTAGACTGGAATAAAGATTTCTCAACTTTTGCTGTGTAAGGAGCACAACCAAAAGTTATGATCATACCTGAAGATAATACTGTATGGTTAAGGTGCTAGGATGAAATCTGCCGAATGCTTTTTTTTTGTTTTTGTTTTGTTTTTTCTTTTCTTTACTTCCCCCCCCCCCCTTCTCTACCTTTGTTTTGGTTTTCCTTATTTAAACGTTCTTTCTTTAATTATTTTCTTTTCTTTCCCAGCTTACATTTGTAATACAATTAGAAATTGAAAATAATATCTTCTTTAACTAGAAGATAAATTAAAGTGTTAATAAATTAATAAAAATAAGTATTATATATATTAACAAATGGATTATTTTATTTAATTAACTAGTTTGTTTTTCCTTTTCCTATGTTAATGTATTTTATTGGGGTTTATATTTATATTGAATTTGGACATAAATGAAAAAATAGATAAGAAATCTGAAGATCACATATTTTTCAAACACAAAAAAATATATCTTTCCAAACTTCATATTACATCCATGATACTTTAATAGGAAGTACAGTTCTCAATTAGCTCAAATATTAAATAATAAAAATGAAACAAATTGACATCAATAAAATAAACACTTCACTCTACACTTGCACTTTACTTTTTTAAATTAACAGCTACAAATATTTTTAATTACAAAAATTAAAGAGATTATCATTTACACATTTCTAATGAGTTTTTTCTAAATTATAAGAAAAATGTAAGTACTAAGAAAATGCATTGAAAAAACAAAAAAAAAAAAACCAAAAAAAAAACCAAAGGATGAAGAAAGCAAGTGAAAAAGTAAGTAAATGATTTTTGATCATTTACATAAATGATAAAAGTAACAACAATAAACTAATATTTTACTTTATTTTCTAATTAATTATTTACAATTTCTAATTGTATTATTTAGATAAGTCAGAAAATAAAATAATAAAAGTGCATTAATAAAAGGGAAAACAATGTAAGGAAAAACAAAAACTTGGAAAAAGGAGAAAAAAAAGTTGAAGAAAGAAAAAAAACATACAGTAGATTTGATCTCAGAAACCTGCCAAACGAGAATGTCTTATTATCATATGAGCTATTACCAATAACTATAACAGAATGATAGCATTTCAGGAAATCCAACGAGAACAATGTCAAATATTCGAAATCTGCAGTGTGTTGGTCCCCAAACCCATATGTATTTTTTAAGTATTTTATGAGTACTTTCATCTCACAAATGGGCTTTTAATTCCATGTATGGGTTGCCGTCTTCTTGTGAGTATTATATAATTGCCATAATCAAACTCTTTAATTATCATCAAAATTAGATGCTTTTCGTTTTTATAAAATACACTATTCAGGATTGTTAAAATAAAAGCTAATACATTTAAATTATGAATACTACTATCCTAGTTCATATGATTTTGTGGGATTCCACATTTTTCTGCTAAAGTTTCTTTGGGAAACAAAGTGACAATGTAATATAGTAAAAAAAAAAAAAAAAAAAAAAAAAAAAAAAATATTACAATTGTTTCCCTCACATACAAAAAAATAAATATATATATAATAGTTACCTCTGAAATTTGTTTACTAAGTTTAAACAAAAAGCAATAAAAAAAATAAGAAATTGAGGTAATATGCTGAGGAAATGAACTTAAGAATAAAGTGTCTTATAATAAATAAAGAATTACAACAATTCTTTTTATGGAAATTATTGCTAAGTGTATAGGAAGCAGTGAAAAACCTTTCTCACTTGTGAATGTCGGGATGAGTTACAAAGTTTGTTAAGGATTCAACAACACTTTCACATAATTCTGGTTCTGAAGCACAGTTTAAGACAGCCATGAGTAAAGATGAGTTTTCTTGAAGTGGAATACCAAATTGAACCCAACTTGAAAAGCACCGCAATGCTTGAAGACGCAAACTGGAGTCATTAGACTGAGTAAGGATCTGTTCCACCAGCGGTAAAACTGTAATAAACAATGGGAATAAAGATAAAATGGTTGATGTAACAAATAAGATCACCAATTCTCATAAGGGGAAAAAAAATCTTTTCCAACTTTTTATTATAGCACATTATGATTCTTTTGTCAACAAGTGACTTTTTATGTTAATTTGCAGTACTATTGCACTGATGATTTCCTTTAACTGTCAGTACAATTGTAACATATACAGGACCTTAATCAGCACTGCTGCTTCCATGAAAATAATAATGGAGGCAAAGACAAATTATTCCTTCCCTTCAAAATCACTATAAATAATACCATTAACTTATAAAACTTCTTTTATTATAACTAACGTCTCCATATTACGATATTTCGAATGATATATCTTGTTATTTATACATTCGAAATATCGTAATATGGAGACGTTAGTTATAATAAAAGAAGTTTTATAAGTTAATGGTATTATTTATAGTGATTTTGAATGAAATTGATGACTTGAGTCTTAGGAGAAAGAAGATTTGAAATTTATGACAATCAGGATTTCTTCGCAAGTTTTTGGATATTTAGTTCGAAAAGATACTTCATCTCGTTTTTTCAAAAGGATACTTCAAAAATAACGAAATTTGGACATTTATTTCGAAAGGGACATATATTTTCGAAAATTTGGACATTAATCTCAAAAGGATACGCAAAGGATACACAAAGATAAGAAATGTATTTATTTATTCTAAAGATTTAGACATGAAGGACAATTTAAGGAATTTATTTCTTCAAAGATAAGAAAATTTATTTTTTAAAAAGGAACAATTGGACATTTTATTTTTATTTTTGTAATTATGCTTCATGCGTCGTGTGGAGCATATCACGTTTTGAATTATTAGAAATTCATGATTGTTATTTATTTTATTTTTTGTAAAAAGAAGGCAGATTAAGCCTTCGATATATCTTGTTATTTATTTATTTATTTTTAGTCATGGAGCTTGAAAAAGAAAGCCGATTAGGCATTCGAAATATCGTAATATGGAGATGTTAGTTATAATAAAAGAAGTTTTATAAGTTATTCCTTCCCTTACAATTCTAATGTTATCAAGATGAGCATAATCATTCTCAAACAATTCTAGGTGTTATCTTTTTTAGTCATCTCTAACTTTTTCTAAGCTTAAATAACTTTTTTTTTTGTAAGAGGGTCAGTCAATACGTAATGCCTCCTATTTTTTTTCTCCTTTTAATTGTCAAGAAATTCAAATGCAATTACATAGCTTGAAAACCACAACATTGACTATTCATTTGTCACTTTTCAATATAATCTCCGTCCATTTCCAAAGTTTTGGTCTACCTTTTAACAAGGGCATATATTCCAGCATGGTAAAAGGCATGGTCTTGCTTCCTAAGCTATTGATGCACGGACGTTTTCATGGCCTTCTCATCTTCAAAGTGAATCCCACGATGAGCTTCCTTTAGCAGCCTGAACAGATGGAAGTCTGATGGTGCTAGGTCAGGGCTGTATGGGGGATGAGGCAACATTTCCCATCCAATTTTCACAATCTCTTCAGTGGTGTGACGACTGGTGTGTGGTCTTGCATTGTCATGCAAAAGAAGAACATCCGCCATAGCTTTTGTTGGGTGAACTTGCTCAAGACCTGCTTTAAGGTTTTTGAGGGTTGTACCATATTGGACAGAATTTATTGTGCATCCCTGCTCCAAAAATCAACCATAATCACACTCTCTGCATCCCAGAACACTGTCGCTATAACTTTCCCTGCTGATCATACAGTTTTGAATTTTTTCTTCCTCGGTGAGTTTGTGTGATGCCATTCCTTCGACTGCCTCTTTGATTCAGGTTCAAAAAATTGAACCCATGTTTCATCTTCAGTCACATTTTTTTCCAGAAACTCCTCTCCCTCCAAATGGAAGCGCTGTGAGTGTTTGGAGGCTATTGTTTTTTTGTCTCTTTATTCTGGTCGGTTAACATTCTTGGTAACTTTTTTGTACCCGAGCTGTCGAATAATCGTCATCACACTGCCTTTACTGACGGAGAGAATGCGACACAATTCATCTGTTGTCACCCGGCGGTCACCACGAATGATGTCAACGACTCGCTGAATGTTGCATGGAGTCACTGCAGTCGCCAGCCTGCCGCTCCGCTTTTCGTCAGCCAACGGTGTTTATCCTTCAGCTTCGTTACAGCGATGGACCCATCGTCTAACAGTGCTGATATCCATTGATGCATCACTGTAAACATTTTTCAGCCTTTCATGAATGCGAAGGGGCGTTTCACCTTCCACATTCAAGAATTCAATCACAGAACGCTGTCTAATACAAACATCGATGTCAGTCATTTTGCAAGCGGATGCAGTGCTGCCACCTGTTACGTAGGAATTTGCTACTGCAGTGGATTGGAGAAGAATTGGAAGAATTGAAGAATTGCGTTGGATTGGTTTGAGGAATTGTGCCAAATTCAAATTTTTCACTTAACTAACTTATTTAAGGAGAAAAAAAAATAGGATGCGTTATTTATTGACTGACCCTCGTATTTACTAATTTTTCTAATAATTCAAGTGAAAGATATCTAGTAAATCAAAATAAGGAGAAATTAGAATATTCTATACTTATTATATTCTTTATTTTGCTGTCTAAACACACAAAGAAAAAAAACAACAAATAAATATGTACCTTTACAGAGAATTTTATTTTGGATTTATTCCATTATCTATGTTTCTTACAAGTTAGAATAGTTGGAATACAATCTTCTCAATTCCTTCTTAACATTCTTGATAATTATAATATGTAAAATAAATTCCTATGATTTGTTAAACGATCATATTACGGAAGTACAGGCAGGATGTTAAAAGAAAGACTAGCGGAACCTATTAGGGCATACAAAAACAGAAAGAACAACATATCAGATTGGGCAGATCATTGTGCAGCAAAAAAGCATACTCAAGATCCTACCAGTAGAGATAATTTGCCAAATACAAGAATAAAAAGAAAGACTCATGGTGTAATCCTGTATAATAAATTCGCAACCTTGCTTAATAAGGATATTTTTTTTTTTAAAGTGAGCAATGTGGCGTTTGAATATATAAAACAATTTATGAAAAATAAAGAGAAATATTTGTAAATTTAAAGTAAAATTTAGGTAAACAAATTTTGACAAAGGTTTGGACAGTTGTAGAATGATTGTAATTGAACAAAGTTTTGTGTAAAGATTTGATAATTAAGCGAGAATTGATTATATATTTACTTGTATATTTTGTATTCTTCACGAATAGAAAAGTTGTCGAGGAGAAAGAAAGTTTTCTTTTCCTCTAATATATATCTGAATAAGATTCTCGTTCAGAGAATCGAAATATCGTAGTGGATTAAAGAAGATGTTAACAAATCATAGGAATTTCTTTTAGTTGGAATACAAATTCATATTTAAAAAAAAAAAATACAAAGGAAAATGTGAGTTTGTATTTCAACATTACATGGTGAGGCAGGTATTTGAGAACAAAATAACATCTGCGGAAAAAATGAGCAGAGACTGAAAATAGAGCATTGAATGACAATTGAACGTTATGTACATGGGAAGACAGACCCAATGCAGGACATCATTCGATGAAACCGCCATCTGCCGCAATAACAGCCTCTAAACGCTGTCAAAACGTCCGCAGGCATGAATGAGGTGGGTCCTGGGAATGTTTGTCATGGCATCCACAATAGCTGCCTGAGAGCTTCACCGGTGTTGTGTGGATGTTTATTGGAGGCCCTCTCAACCACGCCCCAGACATGATAGTCCAAAGGGTTAATATCAGGGGAACTGGGGAGGGGGGCCCACATGTGACATGGACGTGAAAATTGGCGGCCAACCATTCTTGGGTTGAATGGGCCGTATGGGCTGGAGGGGAGTCCTGCTGAAAACATACGGCTTGCCATGTGCTACAGCAGTAATCCATGGTTGCACATCGGTGTAAGAAACAGCGTTGACTCTGGCACCTTGACGAAAGAAATGTGGAGGCATCACGTCGCCCTCATTGCTCACGATACCCAGAACCACCACTGAGGCGAGGAACTTGGTGTGCATGACAGTTGGAACCTCCCCGGGTGTTTTACACAGTCACCGATCATTTCTGCGGTTCACCTTCTGATCCTGGACGAAGTTTTTCTCATCCGACAAGATCCACAGCATTCCTGGCTGCTCCGGATGTTTCAGCTTCTTCAAGAGGAGCTTGGCTCGGGTCATTCTATTCTTCCGGGTTCTCGCGGACATGAACTGGCCTCTCCGCATCACATACGACTTGTAATGGAGGTCTTCATGAACCACACATCGGATGGTGGCCTCATCAACCTGCATCACCCTGCCGAGGGCCCTCATGGACTTCCCTGGGTCAGCTTCGACAGCAGCTTGGACAGCAGTGATGAATTTGGGTGTCCTGGTCCTGTCCAAGCGCTGACAATGTTGTTTCCTAAGGGAAACGGTTTCCACATCACCACTGGCGGCCTCCAGCTCTCTCCAAATGTTGAAGACGAATGACCGGGCGAATTTCTTGAAGGCAGCAATTTCGGAATCGGAGTGTCCTGCAGCCAAGGAGATGATGACTGCATGCCTCTTCATTTCCTGGGTTAGCATAGGTTCTGCCATGTTTACCAACAAAACAAAGTTACGATGACAAATAGGATACTGTGTCACTTAGAATGTGTGTTCTCAAATACCTGCCGTACCCTGTATATGTATCTTGAAAAAAGGATGAATTTGGAATAAATTCACCAAGATTTGTTCAATGAAAGTTGTATGTGTGTTTTCTAATATTTTTCCAACCTTTCAAATTACATTATTTAAGTTTCATAAACTTAAGTTTTTCTAAACTTAAATATACAAGCACAATATCGTTCTTCAATTATAAAAGAAGGACCTTAATAGAAAAACCATTTGAAATTGTCCGCTTTTGATAACTGAGTCCTATGTATAGACTTTCTCTGTCACTTTTCTTATTTAAGTGACTTTCTCTGTCTAAGTTTACACTTTTTTTCTTTCCGCCAATTAACAATACATGAATTGCCTCAATATATGAAAGGTTTAAAATCTTTATTACACATTATCAGATGTTTCAGTGTAGATCAGTTGTCTCCCAATGATGATGATAAGTGTATAATTATTAACTGTACCTTTACTAACAAAGCTAATTTCACTGTTGTTGACTTCATTGAGACGAGCTGGTGATAATTTGACCAGAAGTAATCACTGAAGTCAATGGAAAATTCATTTTCTGGTTTTGGGTCTCACCATTACACGCAGGATGGCCCAAAGGTATACGTCCTAAATGAAAAAATTAATAGAGGACCTCAAGACCTACCAGAATTGCCCCAATGTATGTTCATCATACATGTGATTGTGTACCATTGTCGAGATATTAATGATTTTGTGATTTTTGCAGTAGTTCCTTCCTTATTCCGGTAAAATTTGTTTTTTCTGTTGCATGTTGTTGTGATGACTTTCATTAGTTTAGTTATGTTCTTTGGGAAATAAATTATTAATTATAAAAAAAAATGGACGAATTGAATAGGTACAATGTTGTGAAAATCAAGATCAAAGTATGAAGTTGTGATTTGTCGTGAAGTTTCAAAAATCTTTGTTGGTGATTCCAAAAAAAAAAACCAAGGTAGGGATAGTGATTAGTAAACCAACCAGTGCTTCACAAGGTGCTTTTTAACTTTAGAATAGACTGCCAGGATGGTCTAGAAAATGCTCGCGCAAGTCTGTTTGTGACCCCATGCTATCTTACCCACCCCTATTTATATGGAATAATCGTCATTCTTAACTCAAACCTTATTAATACACTGAATTCCTAATATTGATTAAAAAAAAAAAAGTTACGTTGAAAAACTGTGAAAAGATTTAAAATGGGGAGAAAAAAAATGAAGAATAAGAATTGCCCATGAGGGGATCAAACCCACGACCTTCGTGTTATTAGCACGTCGCTCTAACCAACTGAGCTAACAGGCCACCTAAAACTGAGCTAACTGAAGCCATTGCGAAGCATTGTGGGATATGTGTCCTCGGACAGACAAACCGGGGATATAAGGCGTCTTTCAGAAGCCTAAAACCAGCAACTCATCAAGAATGGTAGGTAATTCAAAAACTTCTCCATTTAATAGACTGCGAGAAACAACAAAACATTTTATACTACATGTGAAAAAGGGACAGTATACAAGGTCAAAGGTACATAGAAGGGTTTGAAGGTGAATCGATGTTTGATAATATTTCCTGTAGTGTCAGAGCTGCTGTTTGCAATACAATTGAACCGAAGTATAAAATTTACAATAAGTTTTTACAAACTGATTAATCACGCAGCATGTGTACACATATAGTGAGACAGATAATAACGAAAGAAGGTAAAATCAAATTACTACAGATAAGGTGACTGAAGCCTTATTTGAAGACGTAACAATTTTATCTGAGATTCGGTGAATGCACCATTCAAATGTAACTGTGACTGGTCAGTGTGCTTGATGCAATACGCCATTCGCATGGTATGGTAGTCATTCACTATCTGTGCTTAGTGCTGCTATATGTTACGTCTGTTAGTTGTGCTGTCTCTTGACTTTGACTTTTCTGTAAGAGAGTCTTGAACTACATTTGGAATTGGATTGTAACCTATCAGGCATATGGACTGGCATATGTATTGGACATCGATAGTGCTTTGAGACTTTCGTAATGATCTGGATTTCGTGTTGACACTATGAATTACTCGCATTGTAATATGCAAGAATGCATTATTTCCATGGGGTTGCTCAAGGAAATGCCCATCTGGCTTCAAGGCTGTACAGAGAACACTTGGAATGCTGAAGCAGATCACAACCACAAAGATTTCCTGACATCGTACTTTCATCAATACACACAACGCATTAATGGTAGGTCGACTGCCTGGACAATGAGGAGAAGGGAATTCTTGTGAAGGGATTGCAAGATCGCTGCAGCAATAATTGAAAATAGAAAGGGGTCCTCCACAAGTACTAGGATCATTAGTCAACGAGCACACATCCCAAGATCCAGTATTCAACGTACACTAAAAGCAGAAGGACAACATCCGTATCTTATTCAGGGTGTTAAAGCTCTGATGCCTACTGACTTAACAAAAAAAAAAAGAGCTCAATTTCCTGAAATCTTACTGCAGAAAAAGCAAGAGAAGATCCTGATTTTTTTGAACACATATTGTGGACAGATGAATCTAAATTCAAAAGAACTGAAGTGTTCAATATTCATAACTATCATAGCTAGTCAATAGAGAATCCTCGACTTTTACGACGTCTTGTTTCCAACATTGCTTTGGAGTTATGGGACAGAAGTTTTAAAAGGGCAACTGATCAGTCCATTAAACCAGATCACTTAAATGGAGAAACATACCTGAACTTCCTTCAGAATGACTACCGATTCTCCTGCAAGATGTCGACTTGAAAACCCACCAGAGAATGCAGTTGCAAAATGATTACGCGACCCAAGTCCGACAATATCTGGATAAAAATTTTTGATGACAAGACAGCGATATCCAATGGTCTCTACGTTCATCTGACCTTAACCCAATTGACTTCTTTGTGCATAAATAAATTGTTTATGCTAAAGAACTGAAACGAAACATCAGTGAAGCTGAAAACGTCGCTAGATCAAATCATCAGGCTTTTGGGGAACTCAAAAACAACTTCCTTAGAAGATGCAGACTATGCATAGAAGTTGGTGGCAGAACCTTTGAACATCTTTTGTAATGTATCAATAATCCATGTTTACCAATTCAAATGTGTGGTTTCTGAATAATCCACCTGTAAGAACCTTTGGGATAATTCAGAGGGTATCATAGAAAATATCGACTTACCTTCAAACCCATCTTTGTATCTTTGACCTTGAATACTGTCTCTTTTTCACTTATTATGTGTAAAATGTTTTGTATGTTTCTGACAGTCTATTAAATGGAGAAGTTTTTGAAACACCTACTAGTCTTAATAATTATTATTTTTTTTTTTTGGAATCGCCTTCAAAGATTTTCGAAACTTCACGACAAATCACAACTTCATACTTTGATCTTGATTTTCACAACATTGTACCTATTCAATTCGTCCATTTCTTTTTGTAATTAATAATTTATTTCCCAAAGAACACAACTAAACTAACAAAAATCATCACAACAACATACATAATGAAAAAATAAAATTTTATAGGAATAAGATAGGGACAAATGCAAAAATAACACATCGTTAATATCTCGACAACGGTACACAATCGGAGAACATATATGGAGGCGATTCTGTTAGGTCTTGAGGTGCTCTATTCATTTTGGATGTGTACCTTTGGTCCACCCTATATATATACATACATACAGAAGACATATTCATCAACATCATGACTTTAAAAAAAAAAAAAAAACTGCATTTTTTTGATTCTTACAAATTTTATAATAATAACTTTGTTAAAAATTTAGTCATTCTCCTTTCAAAAATACAAGGATTTCACAAGATAAGTGATTTTAATTAAAAATATGGGATATTCCAAGAAAATAAGAATAAAAATATTTACCAAGGCTTATATTTCCTTGAAGGCAATTCCTTAAAATCCTACGATATGACTGGGCTAAAAAGATGCTTTGAAACTGCAATAAAATATCATAATTTGGATAATGTTTAATGTGTCTTTTAAACTTAATATTAAATACATTAAAGACTTTTTAAAACCAACTTTTCCAAGGATTAAAAGATATTATGAAAAAAAAAAAAAGAAAGAAAGAAAAAGTATTTGTGAATATAAACAAATGTCTACTGCTTAATTGTGATTGGCCAACAATACCTTATATTCTTGAATAATTGCCACAAAATAATTTTTCATGCATACTCTCTCTTCACATTCAGGAAAGCTCATATGCTTAACATCAAATTTGTTTATTTATTTTTTTAAATCTTTATTTTACTAAATTGCAACTATCACAATCAGCAGACCCAGATACTGCACAGTTCCATTATTTATTATTATTGTTATTATTAGTATTATTACAAAGTAATTATTGATTGTTTACTACAAAGTTTGAATGATATGTTTTTAGCCTATTCCTAAGCACTGTTGACATGTTTCACTTCTCTATAAGGAATTTGAAAAATCAGACTAGAAGGAATCCAAAATGAAAGTGTTTCTGGTATTTCACAAACAAACCTTATGGCAGGCAAGGGAATTTTAAGGAACTTTAAGAAAACAAATGGTGGAAATTACATGAGTAACTACAATAATAGTTTGCTGAAGCTTGAAACATCATTTTGAATTTTTCAGAAATTTTTATTGAAAATCATTCATGATGCCCAAATTAGTTTAGTGATGAGCTTCAGATTCATTGTCACTGTTCATAAAAAATAACTAGAGAAGCAGTGCTCCAAGTGAAAGGGTTTCGAGATCAAGGTGTGAATGAAATGGTCATGTTCTTTATCTCTTTTTTCATGTTTCAAGTTCTGAATTTAAACTCCCTTATATTAAGATCTTCAATGGTCCTGGTCTTGTTTTGTCCCTTTATTTTGTGCCTAGCTTTGCCTAGCCAAAGTTTTGATACTGTAGAGACTACAGTAATTTTCCTATTGTTGTTTGTTAGTGTGGAGGTTCTACTCCCGGAAGAGGGAGAAATCCCAATAACTTTTCATGCCTCCGAGCTGATTCTCAATATGGGTAAATCTGGCTGAAGAGTCCTAATAAGGATGAAACAGCTGTCCCAGATTCCCTTTTGAAGATAACTCAAGGCATGAATGAAATGTGCATTTTCGTCATCCTTTTTTTCATGTTTCAATTTTTGCACCTTAAACTCTCCTACATTTAAGTCTGTTTTTGCTTTTTAAATGGCTTTGATATTGTAAATGTTCCATTTTGCATAAAAAAATATAACTGTGGTAATTGAAAAAATTCAAATAAAAAATGTTATTCAAATGAACAACAATAAAAGCTTGGTATATACACAGATTGTCTCTCTTTCTCAATTACTGAACAATTATACAGAATCCAGAACTTCAAAGTAGGATCTATTGCTGAAGAATTTGCATATAATAATAAAACTACTGAAGAATTTGCATAT
>JAFIDM010002131.1:58129897-58149416 GCA_023159025.1 Thereuonema tuberculata
CTGAAGAATTTGCATATAATAATAAAACTACTGAAGAATTTGCATATAATAATAAAACTACTGAAGAATTTGCATATAATAATAAAACTAATATAAAAATTACTTAAATCCTTTAATTTCGACAAAATTCATAATATATATCTTTCTAAGTATTTATATCATATTTTAAAAAAGAAGCAGAGTCTTAGGATGACAATCTATAATTTTCAGAAAACTATTATGGAAGTTGTGAATTTTGAGAGAGAAAACTTGAAAGATTTTTTTCAGTATCTTTAAACTTTACTTCATGAATTTTCTTTACTTATTTCTGGGATTTTTCTTAAAACATTTGATTTGATTAATGTAACTTCAAACATAATTTATTTATAACATTCTACCTCTTCTGGAAGAACTGTTAATATCTCCAATAAAATGCCAAGTGCCTGATTGACCTAAAACATAAACAAAAAAAAATAAGTACAGTGTAAGGAATATAGAAAATTTAAGATAATAATAAAAAAGGTAAGAATTAATAAATTACATCACAAATTTAAAAGTTTCATTCTTATTACTGCTGATAACATAGTCAAATAATCGGATTTTTTTCCTTTCATAAAAAAAACAGATAATCAAAGCAAAATAGAGCTTCACAGATGTTTTAGAAATCAAAACTACAAAGGTTTAGTCATATCTAATTCAATTATAGTAATATATCTTCTTGTTATTCCTTTTTTCTCCATCATAAATAATTTAAAATTTCAATTCATTTCTAGTTGGACTTTATCTTTCTAAATCCATACGAACTGACAAATTGAATCGGGGAAATGCATAATCATTTTTATCTCCAAATTACCAGAAGCTTAAGTACAGGTGAAAAAGTTTACTAAATGGGTGTCAAATATTTCTCTCATTTACTGAGAAGAAATGTAGCAACATTCTATTCATGGATTTCACTTGTAAAGGCTCACTTCCTCTGAAAACATGTTAAATAGTCATCATAAATCTTCTGCAACACAGTTGGAGATGCCGACTTAAAAATATCCAGACACAGGCTCATTAACTTATTAATATGTGACAGACAGCAAATCAGAGGACTTTAACAGCCTATATGCATCTTGCAGATATGAAAATGTGCAAAAGACAGGACTTTTGAGAATCGGAAACAATAATGGTAATCATGAGTTTAAGGCATTCTTTTACAAACCTTTAGCCTAAGGTTAGCAGGAAAAGAACACCACTTATAAAGAAAATTTTGAATAACTGTCATGGTCTACAGAAGGAAAAAAAAAAAGCTATAAAAAGGCAAAGGTATTTATTTAATTCCAGTCAATCATTTGACTGTTAATAAAGGGGGCTATAAATTCAAAGGGAATGTTGAGATTGTATATAATTTGAAGTTAAGGTTCATTGCTAAGGTGTTTGAACTTGTAATGCAATCTCTGATGTTAAATTATAAGAAAGATTATTGATATTACAAAATGCTTGATTCTTCAAATGCTTGTTTCTTCTATTAATATTCTATTTGATAGACTTTTCTTGATTTTGAGCTTTCATTTATTTAAGAAAATTTTAAAAACACAAATTAATATTAAACTTACAGGTAAATGAGAAACATTGGATGGTTGAAAAGTGGACATGAGATCTTGCACAGCAGTTGGCCATTCTTCGTGTATGGTACGAATTATGTAACAAGATAGCTGGTTTAAAATGTAAAACAGGCATGAATTAGAAATTAACATGCACAATGATTTAAGATAAATTATAGACGTTAACTTAAAAAAAACAATTTTATGAATGTAAGAACAGAAGGCAAGGTTCAAAAATCCAAAACTTATTTAAATCCAAATTCAAGTTAGCAAATTTTTATTGATATATTCTGAATTCGCTATAATAAACAGCAAAGATTTCTTTTCTAATTACTTATCGTTTGCTTTATTAATCTAAAGAAATTTTAGTTTATTATTCCACAGAAGTATTCCTTAGGGGCAATGAAGTATTCCTTATTCACTATGCTTTAAAATAAAGCCTCCACAAATGTCTAAATCATTTAAGTAGACATTCTTTTCAATTAAAATAGTAGAGGCATGTTAGCAAAATCCTACTGTAGTACATTAGGGCCAGGGCTGGATCTAGGCACCGCCAATCCCCGCATTGCGGGGGGCCCGTGCCATGACCTGTGTGCGGCTCGAAATAGCATGAAGTGGCCTGTGAAGGATTTTCGCTGGGGGGCCAACAATTTTTAGATCTGATTAGGGCCTTTCAAATAACTGAGATCATGATCAGTAGTGATTGTGGCTGTTGGAAAGAATTATTTCATTTTACATCAACCTCCTAATAGCATAAGAATTTCAGAAAATGCCCTTAGGATATTAAGAGTATTGATAATCAGATTTAATGGTAGATTTGTAAAGAATTCATAATTTATTACAATAAATATTCGTAACTTTAAATAAAAATAATAATGACACATAAGTACAACATGTTTAATTATTCCGCCGATTGCCAGCAGCAATCCAGCCAGAAAGTCCAATTATAACAATTTAGCCTCTGCTTAAAGGAAAAGTTCAGAAAAAAGCATGAAGTGGCAGCAAGGATATTGATTGCAATTTTACTTTTGCTGAATAATTAATGAGGCTCATATACTCAAATATTCTTCATATATTAAAAAGTAAACAAATAGAAATACAGTAAAACCCCGTTATTACGCTCGTCAAGGGACCATGAACTACAAGCGTAATAAGCGGGATATCGCTATAGACGGGAAATGATATGGGAAACATTTAGACACCATTTTACAGGAAAGATACTTGATTCTACAATAGATATAGTGCAAATGTGAGCTTATTTCCTATTAAAAAAAATCTTTGATTGTGGTTTGCCGTGTGTGTGTGATACTGTTATGAATTATGACATTTTCAATGCGGTTCAAGTAACTATTAACATCAATTGATACACCACTAAGAGCAACACTAATATATTTTCAGAGCAGATTTAGTGCACTGCCCGCTATTTCACGCGCCTTTTCTTGAATGATTGGGCCACTTAATGGCACTGATGCATCATGGGATTGATGAATCCATTCAATTAGAATTTCCTCGGCATCTTAATATTTTCCACACTTTACTTTTTTATGTTTGCAACCACCCTTCGCTGCATTGGTAATTCCATTCTTATTTTTTATTATTGTTCTCAGACTGGATGAGGGAATTCCTAGAGATTCTGCGAAATCCTTCTGATTTCTGTTAAATTCTCGTCGTACTTACGGAGAATTTCCAATTTTTTACTTATAGAAAGGGATTTCCGCTTCGAAATTTTGCACTGACTTACTGTATCACAGACCCGCTCTTCAAAGAGTTCAAAGATTCCCTCCTACCAGGGAAAGAAAAGAATCTTTACAGTGTTACATTTCTTTTTGATACAAAATTTCCGATATAAAAAAAACGCTACAAGCGGGATTTGAAGCGTTATAAGAGGGTAAAAGTATACAGAGTTACATAGAAAATTCCAGGGACCGTACGAAAGAAGCGTAAAGAAAGGGATAGTGCTATAAGCGGGAGCGTAATAACGGGGTTTTATTGTATATTAATAATTATATATACGTTTACATACAGCAATAAAAAATATATGAAAGAAATAGGACTTAACAACATATGCCAACAACTAAAGATAAAATTGTGACAACAAAGAGAAAGAGAGAAAATTGAAAGAAACAATGCTGTCATTATGAACCTTTTTTTAATAATTTCAGTAATTACGTAATTAAATTTCTACCAGATTACTCCACTGTTGCTACTGAAGTGGTATTTTGGGTTAACTTTATTATTATTATTATTATTTTCATAAGTTCTTAATTCATTACTGATTTATAAAATAAAATTCTAAATAGAACAATTAAAAAAAAAACAATAAAAAAACAAACAAATTCTTACTGCTATACAAAGTCGAGTTAAAACTATTCGTGGTCCACCATCAGCATATTTTAAAATGTGTTGAATTAATTTGTTTTTAAGCTCTGCATGCTGTGCTATTAATAGTTCGGGCCTATAAAGTAAATAAAAAGATTAAAATAGATTTATCATTTAAAAAGATGTTTGAAACATAAGTACTGAAACAAAATGAGAATATGTTATGATAGTATTTCTAACTGCCTCTCAAATCAAGTCTGGGATGTCAATATCAATATGAAGGGGGAGGGACTACTCAGTAGAAGGATATAAGTAAGAGGAATAGAAAAATACCAGTATAGAATAAGATTATGGAAAATTTAACTGTTATGATTTAAATTTAACATGCCTTACTAATTTGAACTGCATCTAATAAACAACAGTAGAGAGAAAGGAGATAAGACCAAAAGAAAACAGTACAATAAGAAAGATCTTATAGTGATAAGGTTTTTTTCTTTTTGTAAATCTAAAAAAGGTTAGAAGTTGTAGGTTAATATATATTGTATTGGCATTTTCAAATTTCATATCACTGTCCGGCTATATATATATATATATATATATATATATATATACAGGGAGATTCATTAAGTACTGGGAAAATAGGCCTATAAAGAATGAACATTGAAATATTTTTCTGTCAAATTCGGTGTAAAAAACGTAAAATAGGGCATGGATTTCCGGATGGAAAGTGCGATTCTTAGTCGGATGATGGGGTCCAAATTTTAGCCTTTTTTCGGCCCCTATGAAAAAAAATGGTCTAATTAGCACCCTTTGTAACTGGGAAAAGCAAGGAAAGGGAAGCAAGATTAGAATAGGCTAAGTTAAATGGAGAATAGACTCCATTGGGTTTATTTCAAACAAAAAGAGCCCTTGAAGGGGGGGGGGGTAAATAAAAACATAGTGTAGCGAGTCCGTTTGGTTTATTTCAAACACAAGGAGCCCGGGAAGGGGGGGGGGCAATTTTTCCAGTACTTTATGAATCACCCTGTATATATATATAACCGGGTCAACAATGGCTGCGGTAGGTGCTGGGCTCCCTGGGCATCTGTCGATAATTGGGTAACAGGAGACAGCAGATACAGATGCTGACCAAATCAAACTGCCTAAATCTGTATGAAAGAATTGGACAATCGAAGAAAACCTTGAAATAATCAAATGTTTTTACATGTCCAATCCTTCTGAGAGGGGATTCCAGAAAAGAATGACTATTACACCCAACTAGAAACTACAGCAATATTGCCAGCTTAGTTACAAAAAACTGCAGTCATTGGAACTGCAGCAATAATTTGTCGATACTTAACTAGAAGGACACAATGCCACTGCTCTATTTCTGGAATGATTTCAAAAAGGTTTGACTGTATAACAGAGATCTCAAGAGAACGCTTGAAGAGATAGGAATTGCATTCAATATCAAAATTTATAGAACGAACAAGATGAGTCTAACAGAATGCCAAAAAGCAAAAATCAATTGACTACAAATGAGATGATGGTATTATTAGGAATACTTGGCATAATATCACTTTTTCACAATGTGCTAGAAAACATTCAAATAGAAAAATTCCTCAAACAAGCCAAGTAGATATTTCCCCTCCAAGCAGATACTGAAGAGTTTGAACAAGCGTTTTCAACTATAAATGGTAGAGAGAAACAAAAAGATGCTTTAACAAAGAATAAAAGTTCTATACAGACCAAATATATGTTCTAATTAATGGAGAAATGCTTATAGAAGAAATATCCTATTATAGTAGGAGTAAGAATGATAATGAGGCTTCACTTCCATCAGGAGGAAGGCCACTGCTTTAAATCATGAATCTTTAATAGTGGCTCACTGTAATGGTGGAAGCAACAATACAATTGTTCCTCAAGGAAGAGCTTCTATTAAAACAAAAAATGAAAGCACAGCATACAGAGATCTTTCTTTTTAATGATTTATATTAAGGAAGATATAAGAAAGAATAGAAGTAGCTGAACAGAAGAACTGTACTTGCTGCAAAGGAACAAAACAAGGATCACAACATCCATAAGACTTTTTATGAATAAATAGAAAGACTGTCTATATTTATCTCAACAAGTCATCATACAAGAGAATAGGGAGTAAAAAGTTAATATGAGTAATTATAGAAAAACTTTTTCTGACATTAGATTAAAGCCACTTAGTGGTGCAAAAAATTCATGGTGAAACTTGTTTTACAGATGTAATCAAGGAATACTACTGAAGTGGTACTGCAAATACAATGTAATGAAGAATAATGAAAGGAACTGAATATAGAGATGAAGTCAGACTTTCCAGCTAGTGATAATGATGTCTTAAGTTCCTAAATTACCTTTTAGAACAGTATCATAGATACTGTTCTAAAGAGAACAGTATCAAAGAGAAAAATAATGAGGAGTTAAGGAATCTCAAAAATCACTTCCTAGGTATATTGCCAAGACAGGAGATAAAGTGAAGTTTATTAATATATATAATGCTTAGAATGAAGAATCATGATACAGCCTTTTCTGATCAGTTGGACAGGTGTGGGTGTGGCAGATGCCATGTGAACATCTCTTACCATAGTGTAGAACACTGCAAAATTCGGTGGTGGTGGGATGGTATGGACCTGTTATTTCTGGTTTAGCCTCAGGCCTCTGTTATCATGCAATGAAAACTGAAGACCGAGAGGTATCTGAACATTCTAGACGATTAAATGCTTCCTACATTGTAGCGTTTCTACAGAATGGACCCTTGTCTCTGTAAGCAAGATAATGCACCTTGTCAGAAGGCTGCTGCTGTAACTATGTGCTTTACAGACATGATCATCACCACACTTGATTGGCCTCAACAGAGCACCAGTTTGAACCCTTATGAACATCTGTGGGATAAACTGGAGTGCCGACTAAGGTCAGGAGCTCATTACATGCCTCAAGGACTAACTGTCCAATATTTCTGCTAATCACTATAATCCAACAAACGGTTCTTGACGATCTCGTTTGCTTGAGAATTACGGAAAACACGAGATCTGGTCAAGGAATTTAGTACTTTAATTGTCAGTCACTAGGAAAATGCCACCTGATTAATTTAATGTTTGTTTATTGACTGTTTTCAATTTATGAAAAGTATATTAAAATGTAGCAAAAGTCTCGCGCATTTCCCCTTATTATAATTCATTTAAATATTTCAATTAAATGTAAACATAAATATAGATTCATGCATTTTTTATTTGTTTTTGATTTTTGTGATTAGCAAATAAAATAAATGAGAAATTTGCAGTTGTGCCTTTTTGATTATTATTTCGTTAATGTAATGTTGCATTTTAAAATTAAAATGGATTGTCTTTTATAAATGTATTAACATAATCTGGTATTTTTTTTTTGTATTTAGTTTTGTTTTGTTTACTTAAGAAATTTTTAAAATTAATGTTTTTCTGATATTTTAGCAATTTTTTTTGTGGGCGATCAGTATGTTTGACAGCTCTTCCGTCTAATTTTGAGGCCCTGAAAAGGGCCTTTAAAGGTAAATTCTGTTTTTTTTTTTTTTCTTTTAGCTGTTTTTTTTTTCCAGTAAATAACTGCGTGAATTGGGAGATGTGTACGAAATGTCAAGTAATAATTTCGATTTCAGTACTTGGCTTCATTTTGTAAAAATATATCTTTTAAATATTTCTCTGACCCTTTCATTTAATTATACATTGGAATTATGCACTATGACTACTGTTCTCAAAGTATTATCAGAGGAATCGTCCAGGGGAGTCAATAAGCCTTCTTTCCCGCGCCGCTTGCTTTGTCGACGTATCCTGGTGATGGAGGCTTTGGATATACCTGTTGCTTCAGCTACTCTGTCTTGAACTCTTTCTAAAGGAATGAGAGGTCCTCCATTAATTAATTCCCTCCGAAAATATTCTTCAACTTGCAATTTTATTTTCCGTGAGCTGCTTCGTGTAGCACTGTTTCTCGACATTTTGTGAGAAGATTTGGATAGAGGCTATTCTCGCGTAAATTACGTGAAATCACGAAAACACGAGATTGTCAAGAACCGTCTATTGGACTATATAGTACATTTGTGGAAAGTATGTCCCATAGGATTACCACAGTCATCGCAGCTAAAGGAGATCCTGCATCTTATTAAAGTGACCTCTATGGTGGTTTGTTTCAAACTGTTGTGTGTATGATGACTTCTTTCTTTCTATATATATATATATATATATATACAGTCGGACCTCTATTTAACGAAGTCGCTAAATCCCGAAAATACCTTCATTATATGGAAAATTCGTTAATAGAGATTCACCTTTTAAAATTACTTTAAACTACATAAAACAGATTTAAAATACATAAACAAATAAATATTATTAAAAAAAGTAATAATTTTAATGACATAAAGCAGTGGTGCCCAACCTACGGCCCGCGAAGGTGTTACATTTGGCCCGCTGTTTTATTCCTGTTTTTTTTTGGTTGTTGAATAGGAGATTTCGTTTTTTTTTTTTGGTTGTTGAATAGGAGATTCCGCCACATTGTGGCCCGCGAGATTCACAGCAAAGTCAATTTTGGCCCCCATATTACAAAAGGTTGGGCACCACTGACATAAAGCATACATTATCATATGCATACTTAAATTTTACTTATAAAGTCTGTTAATTTTGTCTTTTTTTTTTGAAAAAGTGTTTTCGCTCATAGTACGTCTCGCATCTTTGCAATGCACCAAAAATCCCTTCAGGCGTATTTTCTTCAAATTATAATCCACGTCGGTTTCAAATGATTTTAGCATTTCATCATACGAAGGTTTTTTTGATTTCTGTATCATGATCATTTCCATTTGCATCATCTTCATCGCAATTCATTGCTATATTATTTTTATGGATATGGGGTGGACTGGGGATTGCACTTCCTGGTTGAAATGCAAAGAATGACAGCGATTGTCGCCTTGTAAAAACATTTTAAGGAGGAAAAAAAAAATAGATATCACGAAAAAGTTCGTTAAATAGAAAATGCACTTCGCTATTTGGAGGTTGTTTTACGAAGAAATTGGTTCCAAAGAAAAGTTCGCAAAATAGAGGTTTGTTAAATGGAGCTCCGACTGTAGATATATATATATAAACTCTAATTTATATTAGATTCTTATATATTTGGAATTTTAGAAAACAAAATATTAAACAAAAAGTAGGACATAAACAAAGAAAACAATAAGAACAAAGATACATTAAGAAATGATTCTTCTTTCTATTTGCCGACACCACAGAAAATAAAAACAGCAGCTAGCAAATTAAAAACTCCAACTAGACCAATATTTGATTTTGCATCAATGTCTAGAGAGGATTGATTTATCAAATTAAAGCTTTTTTGATTGGATACCATAGGGAAGGTTTCAAGATAAAAATAAAAGATGCAATTAGGTGCACCGCCAGCACCTAAACAGGTGACCGTGACCTTGTGCATTGACTTGTTGAAAGAGGCAACACTCATTAGGGTCAATGTAGGATATGATCCACAAGGATGACATTGGAGATCTAGTGCCGTGTGGAGTTTTCGTCACACCTGGAGTCACCAATTCATTGGACCAGACTATACATTTCCAGTCATCTAGAGTCCAGTGGTGGTATTCACAAGCCCAAGTGAGATGCAGAGGCTTGTGTTGTGTGGTCAGCAACAGCACCCAAGTCTATCTACACTTCCGTGCAGCTAAATCGACTCACCCCATCAGAGCGCACAAAAAGGCGTATATTTTTTAAATGGCTTAACCGATTTTCAAAAAACTTTTTTTTTTTGAAAGCCTAATGTTTTTACTTTACAATGACACCATTATCATTAAAATCTGTACAATATTTTGTTTTATAATGCATTTTGAATGAAAACGCAAGCAAAATGCATGTTTAGGAAAAAAAATTGGGGATACTTAAAATTAAATTACAACAAAAAATTCAAGCAAAACAAGGAAACTTTTATTAATCAACACTTGGTATTGCCTCCCCTTGCCTGTACGACGGCTTGCATGCGGTTCCTCATAGACCCTATTAAGATTTTGACAAAGTCTTGGGGGATCCCATTCCACTCCTCCTCCAGCGCAATCTTGAGCTCGTTTTTATTAGACGGTGCTGGATTTCTGGCTCGGACCCTCCGTTTGAGCTCGTCCCACAAATGCTCAATCGGATTCATGTCGGGACTGAGGGCTGGCCACTCCATCGTCTCGAGACCAACCTCCTCCATGAATTGCTGAGTGGTTCGTGCTGAATGACACCGGGCATTGTCCTGCACCAATATGAAGTCTTCCCCGATATATCCTGCGTAGGGCACAACATGATCCAGGAGAATGTCCTCAATGTATCGTCGAGCAGTCAGATCCCCCCTCCGGCCTCCACCAGGTATGAAAACAAGATCTGTTTTTCCCTCAAGAGATATGCCAGCCTACATCATGCAGGAATCGCCGCCGTACGAGACTGTTTCAGCAAAACAGCACTGTGAAAATCACTCTCCTGGACGCCGGTAGACCCGGCCTCTCCTATCATTACCATGGAGACACATTCTGCTCTCATCAGTGAATAGGACGGACCGCCATTGCTCGATGCTCCAATTGACGTGTTCCTGAGCAAATTTGAGTCGTGCTGTGCGGTGACTTACGGTCAATTTTGGGCCTCTAGCGGGCCGTCTTGGAGTGAGGTTGGCTTCCTTCAAGCATCTTCTGAATGTCCACTGACTAACAGCTACTCCACGAACTTGTCTCAGCTCCTGTTGCAGATCGACGCCTGTGAGATGGCGATTTCGCAGTGAAGTTGAAATGATAAAGCGATCGTCCCTCTCAGATGTGAATCGGCGCCGTCCAGTATGTGGTCTCCGAGTGAAGGTACCAGTTTCCTGAATCCTTCTGAATACTCTTGAGACAGCAGATTGGCTCAAGTTTAGTTGACGAGCGACTTCTTGTTGACTGTGGCCTGCTTGCAACAAAGCAACAACTTGTGTGGCATCTTCTAGCGTAGTATCCATGGGTTTGTAAAAACAATGAATTAAACTTGAAGAGATGTGTACAGATGAACGTCTGATAAGCGACTGATAAGAAATATCGGTCCACGTGGGATTTTATAACGGAGTTGGTGGTTTCCGTTCAGACTGCATTTTGCTACGCTTAAGTTCAGATCACATTCATTTGGAAAATATTGTACAGATTTTAATGATAATGGTGTCATTGTAAAGTAAAAACATTAGGCTTTCAAAAAAAAAAAGTTTTTTGAAAATCGGTTAAGCCATTAAAAAAATACACGCCTTTTTGTGCGCTCTGAAGGGTGAGTCGATTTAGCTGCACGGAAGCGTATACAATATATAGACATTTTTTGTTAACTAAAGAATTCAGGAATGAGATATAGTAATCCACATAAAAAAAAAAAAAAAAAAAAAAAAAATTGATGAAAAAACTCTTGCATAATCTTAAACATTTGATTAGTAGCATAAATTATCTTGCAAGTACATTATCAATCACTCATCTTATGGACTATCTGAATATCTCACTAGATGAATACAAAAAGGCAAAGCTTGCTGATATTAATTACTTCAAAATTTTCAATTATTATGTTTACTCCCAAACCTTCATTTATTTCAAATATTAGGAAATAGGCTTAAACCTTTTTTTTTTCTTAATCAAGAAAAAAAAATAATAGCTCACCAAAATCTTGCTATTTTGAGATGGAGGCTGCTTGCACCAAAAAACTGAACTTCAGGAAGCTGGAAAACAAATTATAACAATTGCTAGAATTAAGTTATGCTCATTTAATGTAATCAATTCAAATAGAACAATTTATTTGCTCTTCTGATACTTAGAACTAAGATTGTTTCTGCTATTGACATGCAATGCTTAAGCTACATCTGTAAAAACCTAATAAAATTTTATAATTTAATTCCTTCCTATATTGTTCTGTGGAAATAATTGATATACAGCTAGGTTCTCGATTGTCTAATATGGCTTTCTCAGCATTACATTTGAATTAACACCAATGTAGCATTTTAAAATTAAAATCAACAACTTGGTGGTAACTTGGCTGACAGCCAATGTTGTGCCAATGCATGTAAATTTAGGTATTGTTAACAATCTTAGCAGGAAACCCTAATATTATTATTACATTTTCGTGTTCAGAGAAAGTACTTGTAATAAAACAAATTTAGGGACACAAATACATACTAGAATTTTTAGGGACAGAGCTTATACACGCAGAAATCTGAAGCATAGTTAAACTTGTCTTCTAGAAGGAAGTTATGAAAGTCTTAAACTTCAGAACACATTATCCAATACTGTCATTTATTAGTTACCGAATAACTGTCATTCTATCTTTTATATAGGAGTTGTTAGATTTTTTTTTTTTTTTCAACTTTGGCGATACAATGTCATTTTACATATAACAGTAACTTATAACTTATACATAGTCATTAACAATTTAAGATATCTACCTTATCTAATTGCATAAGATCCCAACAGAATTTCCATGCTTCTGGTGATATCTGGGCTGCAGTCAGCCACTGATGTGCTTCAGCTTGATTTGCAGAATCAAAATAAAACTGATGAACAGCCTACAAGATAAAAGGATATGAATTGAAGATAATAATAATAATAAAGCTTACCATAAACTTAAAAGTGAATCAATTCCATTATTCCATGCATAAATTTCATGAATAAAAATAGCCTGTTAAGAAACTTACTTTAATAACCATGGTTTGCATTAAAGTATTTTTCATGAGTCCCTTGCGATTTAAATAAATTTGGAAATTAATGATTTCAGGAAGTATTGCTTAATATCATTTCTGACTTCTTTAAAGATTTATTTAGGAGAATATCTAAACTTCAAATGATGGAAAGAGTTTTCTTATGATTTTTTATTATTAAACTGGAATTTTAAATTTTAATTAAATGTACAATAACCAGTTATATATTTTTTTCTTTTGAGTCTGTAATCATACTAATAAATTAAGGATAAAATATAACCTAAAGCTAAAGTTAGCAAGTCTCTATCAGGCTTTTAATTTGTAAATAGTTACTCTTATCAAATTGAAAATTCCCTAAATGTTTCTAAAAAGGATGATCGATCTGAGTTTCACTAGTTTGAGCAGTAAGAAAAGTAATTTTTTGATTCCAGTCTAAATTATAAAGAATTTTAGGCTGTAGTGTGAAAGCCAATTTCAATATAAAACATGGACTGGCCACTTTAATTTCAGATGTTCATGATTGGAGATACTTCCTAAAAAGGCTCATCTGAAACAATTCCGCTCTTTAAGTTAAATCATAACTGAAACTGCAACAAATTTTAAAACTAAATCTCAGTTTTTTCGATATTTTAATTTTCAAATTTAAGTGTGTCTCTGGCTTAATATATTCACGGAAATCATATTCAATTTAGATCCTTAAAGATGTACAGCAATATGAAATTGTCTTATGAAGCTTCAGAGAACTTAAATTCATTAAATGAGTAATGTAAAATAATATTAAATGTAAATGAAAATACCTTTTCAAATTGGGCTACTGAAAAATCCATTGTCAATTTTCATGATTTCATCCAGTCTTTAGTTTTTCACTGAAATAAATAATATTAAGTAATCTTGTAAGAAGATAGATAGAAATGAGGCTTTTATATCTTTGTTGATCATTACTTAACTAATAAAGCTTTAGCAAACTGAAGTCACATATAATGCCTTCTAAGCAAAGGAAGGGTTCAATTATGAGGTTAATTATAGCAAATGAATAGTTTGTTTACATTTGAAATATTTTTATTCTTTGAATTTTACCACAATTAATGACTTAAGTTATACAAATCTTTGTTATTTTAGTATTTTTGTTCATTGTGTAACATAAAAATCCAAAAAAAAAAAAAAAAAGAAAAAGAAAAACCAAAAATAAATGTTAAACCTTTTAATTTAAATCTGAATCTAAATTTAATTTAGACTAAGCATTTGGCTATAATTTCATAATGAAGAAAGTTGCCACGTGGATGAAAATATTATGTTGTAATTATAGCTCTTTAAAACGGAGGCTTAACGGGCATGTATTGAAATAAAGAAAAAGTGAAAATAAATAAAACGCACTTACAAAATTGCTGAGAGAATTATAAACATGGTAATGAATCACCATGCCTTCCCCCCTCATGTCGTCTTAAATGTTGTTTTAATGTCTTATATGTTCGTGTCATCCCTGATGAAGGAATACGCGCAGTATTCCGAAACTGTCAGATTATTACCATGTTTATAATTCTCTCAACAATTTTATAAGTAAGTGCGCTTTATTTATTTTCACTTTTTCTTTAGCTATAAACTTTTACATTTAATAACTTTCTTTTATTATTAATAATAATAATAATAATAATAATTAACTGTGATATATTTAATAAACAAAGATATTTATTTTGTAATCCTTTAACATATGTAATAACCCTAAAAAAATTAAGCATACATATATAACTTTAATAAGTAAAAACAATTAAAATGTACATCACAATGTTTCAGTCATTTTTCAAAAATCCATTTGAAAATGATATGTAAAAAGACCCAAAACATATGTATGTTTTTTAATTATGTTTATTTAAAATTTTTAAGACTGAAACCAGATTTTTGTTTGAATACATTTCATACAGATTTGAAAGAGCTTAATTGTAGAGTACATAAATTACCTTTTGAAATGAGGACACATTAACATTTAATAATAAATAATGCTAGTAAATAATGGCATTACTTACATTTTCTTTAATTCATTTGCAACAAATGTTTTCATAGAAAATTTCACTATAAAAAGCAGAGAGATTTATAGTTTATATATTACTTTTTTTGTGTCTGTTTGATATCACTTCACAGCTACTGGACTGACTTTTACGTAATTTGAAATATCAATCTGTCTTATTTTTTATTCATTTATTTTGTAATATTCAGTTTTAATTTTTACTCTTTAATTGCTGTCATTAGTTATTGTGAGAGAAAAATTTACTAAGTTTATAATTATAAAAAAAATAATGACAAATAAAATGGAAGTTGTTTTGTTTACTTTTAATTTGATAATAATCTTATATCTGTAAAACATATATTCTTAACCTATCGTATATATTCAATTATAGTCATCCAGTGCATATTTTAAAGTGTGATCATTATCAACTTTCCTTTACTCAAAGAAATGTCGCGTCATTCCTAACAGTCAAACTGATATCAGATATACTGGTAATAGATACGCCATTGAATAACAAACTTCTCTAAGTGGTGTTTTTTGGGACAGTGATTTAAAATAACTTTTGACGGCTTCTTTTATTTTTTTGCAACATCATACTAACTATATAGTTATAATTATCATTATGCTTAACTTTAATTGTCCTTGCTACCTTTCTCTAACAATATAATCATTTAATGTATTACAAAGTATCTTTCCGAATTTTTAAAATTTTATTTTTTCACTTTATTTACGTTTTGGTAAATGTAACTGAAACGGCATCAATCCAAACCTTTTATTTTGTATATAAATTCGGTTAATAAAATTAATTGTTATAACTAACTGACATAATTTGAAAAGGTGACAGTGATTATCTTCGACTTGCCATCTCTCGTTTGAATCTTATTATATTAGCCCTACGGACTTAAATAAACATATGTACTTTAAAGATAATACAACAATCAAACGTAAATAACAAGGATATGATTCAAACACTCAAACGGTCTTGACTAAACCGTACTTTATGCACTAATTTATAATCTATTTCTTCGTAACTAACCTTGAAACGCCCTGCTTCGATTTTAGACGTAAGTTAATTCGTTTTTATTTAAGTTAAAGAAATAAAATGGAATTTTAAAATCTACAAAATAAGATACATCCTAAATAAAGCAACGAATTCTCAACCTGAAAGCAAAATTAAAATTTTCATACTCTTCAAGGAAAATAATCTTGTAGAAACAAATTTAAAATACTTGAAAAAGAACTAACTTTAATTTTACTTTTCAAAACTTACTAAAAATAATTCATATTGAATATATTAATTTTTAGGCAATCAACACAAGGAGGCCGCCATCTTTTACTGTTGTGAAAAAAAGGTATCCCTTTGCAAATCGCAAATTCTAAAAAAAAAAATTGAAATGAATAGATTACCAATATATTACTTACAAAAAAGGAATAAATTTATTCAAAAAAACAAATTAATAAGAAACAACCTTTCTTTTACAGATTAATGAAATTTAAAATATGAAATGAAATGATTCCATGTAACACCATCCAAGTAACCCTAACAACATAAACTGCACCTGTAGGCCTACATTTTTGAGGAAATTGAGCTTTCATAACTGAAGTTATAGATAAACAATTTTTTTCGCTTGGTAGTATAAGCATGTAGCAGAAGATGTTCACTTGGATCCGCATCCCGCAGCCTTTTATCCGCGTTTGTGCAGTTTTTACAGGTATTTTGGCCTTCAGTATCCTACTAGGTGAAAAAGGTAAGTTGTTTTTAATTAAGATTTCTACTTTAATTTTAAGAAAAGTAAAAAAAAATAAAATTTTATTTTTTGCCTAGTTATTTGGAAGTGCAGAATAGGACATCACATTACTGTATTTTCATAGAATATTAAATTCCTTTCAAGATCTGATCAATTTTTTTGTTAAATGCCATTCTTTAAGGAGATATCTGTTTTAAAAACAGGTAACTTCTTACCTGTTGGTGGAGAGCTTCTTTAGATTCAAGAAACTAAATCTTAGATTCTTTCATTTAACTTTACTATTTTTTAAAGTTAGCGCTTATTTAAAAATTTAGTTATTATAAAATTAAAAGATCCTGTCTGGTCTTCATAAAAAATAAATTTGGACACAAAAAGATTCTTTTAAAGTACATTTGGCCGTGAGAAAATCCTTAGAGAGCTCTATTTTCTTAAGTAGAACGGAATCAAAATTTCGAAATAATCAAAAGTAAATACAGCGATTAAAGTGTATAATAGTAGAGAGGAAAGTTAGAAAAACAGTAAAAAAAATATATTGTTTGGATGAGTTCTTCTGATTCAGTGAAAAGACCTTGAAGTAACTGTTCTTACCTCATATACAAAGACTTTTACTGCCATCTCAGATGTAAAGATGTCAGATCTTCTGAAACATATTAAAATGCCTTCCTAAATAGTTTTGTTGTTTGTTTTAACTCTTTTTTCAAGTATTACTTTGGATGAAATTTGTAGTTACGTAGATCTTTATTATAAGTATAAACGGAAGAAAAATAAATAGAAGAGGAAAAATTATGACTTAACGTTATCTGAGAAGAGCTTGGACGTTTGTAATGTGCGAAAAAAAGTGTTTGAAAGTTGCATTTTATTAGCAATAGAATTTTGGAAATTTAACGAAGGCTATTGCCATGATGACGATAGTAATAATAATGCTTATAATTATTATTAATTATTATTGCCGTGTTGATAATGATATAAATAATAATAACAATTCTTATAATTAGATAAGTAACTCTAAAATTATAAAATTTTAATAAAAATACTAGTTTATAATCACAATTAACATTATATTCGATCAGTTTTGTTTAGTACATTTGTTTTCATTATGTGATTAGTCACTTAATCTCAGTTTTGTAAATTTCAATGGTACAAGTCAGTTCCTTCAGATGAGTTCACACTTTAACATGTTTTTTTGTTGAAAATTCTTTATTTTTAAATATCCATATTACCAAATCTGAAATCCGCTCTGAATTGGCCTAATGGCAAAGCTTATTGAAAGTGGACTTTTGATTCTGTTATTCTGTAAATGAAAAAAGAAAGCACGCCAAAAACTTAACAAGAGATGGGAATTGTGGCAATTTTTTTGTTTTTTTAACTAACTTCAGTTTTAAAATATACTTACCTGTTACGATAATAAATATAATTTCACAATAATGTTCTTCCATAAATTCTTTACTCCATAATAACGACAATATTTCGAATAATCTTATCGGTTATTTTTCTTCAGGTCGAAAAGGAAGAAATAAAATTATTTCTTTCCTTAAACACAAAAACCAAACAAACAATGAATATAGAAATTCCAAATTACAATCGATAAAGGTTAAAATTTGATATATTACATCATTATCACATACTTCAATTATTGAATTACAATATAAATTTAAAATTACAATCGATAAAAGTTAAATTTGATATATTACATCTTTACAATATACTTCAATTATTGAATATAATATGAACTAATTATTAAATGTTTATTAAAATTCTGACAATGATAAGGTATTATAAATGTTATTTCTTCAAATTGTTCAAGTATTTTTAAAAATTCTGAGTGACATACCAGAAACTATCGGACAAACTTATGTTTATCGAACATATTATTAAATCTGATTTCAGAAGTATGAAAAGAAAAAATCGTAAAATTAAATAAAATTCAAAATGATTTTAAAACCAACATATGTTTCCCAATTGGATTGAAAATAAACAAAGAAATCAAAAAATTATGTGTTGATAAGAATATAAAAATTATTCATTTAAAAGACAACAAATTAATTAAATTAAATGAAAGAACATATAATGAGGATTTTCTAAGCATGGGTATAATTTACCAATTACAATGTAGGATTGTAACGAAATTTATTATGGAAGTTCTGCCAGAACACTGAAAGAACGATTATCAGAACACATTAGAGCTTTTAAAAATAAACAACCAAATTTGTCGGAGTGGGCATATCACGCAATAAAATTTAATCACAATCCGGATCCCATTGCTAAAGTAATCTATAAATGCAATGATGAATTAGATAGGTTATTTATTGAATCATGTTATATAAATTCGAATAAATGTTTTAATAAGGATAGAACTCTAAAAGTTTCTGGTATGTCACTCTGAATTTTTAAGAAATACTTGAACAAGAAAAATTTGAAGAAATAACATTTATAATACCTTATCATTGTCAGAATTTTAATAAGCATTTAATAATTGGTTCATGTTATATTCAATAATTGAAGTATATTATAAAGATGTAATATATCAAATTTAACTTTTATCGATTGTAATTTGGAATTTATATTGTAATTCAATAATTGAAAGTATATTATAATGATGTAATATATCAGATTTTAACCTTTATCGATTGTAATTTAGAATTTCTATATTCATTTTTTTTTTTTTTTTTTGTGTTTAAGGAAAGAAATAATTTTATTTATTTCTTTTTCGACCTGAAGAAGAATAATCGATTAGATTATTCGAAATATTGTCGTTATTACGGAGAGAAGAACTTATGGAAGAACATTATTGTGAAGTTATATTTATTAACTTCAGTTTTGATTAACTTTGCTTAAGTTTTTTTGAATGTTATTAATCATATTGTTAATGTGGAGTTCTCTGATAAAATTCAGATATGGTCGTAAAATACCATTCCGTTATTACAGAGTAGTAATCTTGAAATTTCAAGCAATTTTCGTAACCATTTTAAAGATTTTTTAAAAATCGATTATGATAATGCAGAACATTCTTGATTTGTTTCAGAAGCTAATATGAAATTCATAATATTTGTAGAGAAAAAGTTTATTTTTCTTCTCCAAATTAATAAATAGCAAAGTAACATCAATTTTTATGTTTTGCAGAATAACTTTTTATATAACCACTTTTGCGTCACTGCCAGCTTTTGTTGTTGAAGTAATTTGTTGTTGAA
>JAFIDM010002131.1:58149426-58167177 GCA_023159025.1 Thereuonema tuberculata
ACTGTATCTACTTATGATCTAAATAATAATAATTATATATAATAAAAATAATATTTGTTTAATGGCTCTTTACAAAACCTTTAGAATTGCCATATGAAAACTGAAAGTTCATAAGTGCATTTTGCATAATTCCAGTTTCGTAAGTTTTTGGGAAAAATAACATTTCAACAAATTACTCTTCAACAACAAATTACTTCAACAACAAAAGCTGGCAGTGACGCATAAAGTTATATAAAAAGTTTTTCTACAAAACATGAAATTGATATTACTTTGCTATTTATTAATTTGGAGAAGAAAACTAACCTTTTTTTCTATAAATATTATGAATTTCATACTGGCTTCTGAAACAAATCAAGAAATGTTCTGCATTGTCATAATCGACAATTTAGAAAAATCTTGAAAGTGGTTACGAAAATTGCTTTAAATTTCAAGATTGTTACTCTGTAACAACGGAATGGCATTTTATGACCATATTAAATCTATCAATCTTGAATTTATCAAAGAACTCCATATTAACAATATGATTAATAACATTCAAACAAATACATCGGAAGCGCAGTGGTGCCTCAAAGGAAAAAATACACAATGAAAAACTCACCAATGAAAAATTAATGAGAAAATTCATGTGCCTGCAGTGCGCAGGCCTCAATGAATTTTTTTAAAACAGAAAAATTCAAACTGCGTAACTTATAAAAAATTTGGTCTCACCAATTGTTATTACAGTGAAACTTGGATAATTCGAACTTGTTTAATTCAAAATTCTGAATAATTCGAATTTTTTGCTCGGTCCCTTGAATTCTGTATTAAAATAATGTTAAAAAATCGTGGATATTTCGAATTTTACTTTTGGATAATTCGAATTTTTTGTACGATTGTCCTTAAAATATTACGGTAAAAATTGTTCCTGTGACTTTTCTCAGCTAAGGTGCATTATTTATTTTAACGGTCTTTCTAAGAAAAACAAAAGCGAGGGATGGAATGATACTATGTGGGGATTTCCAAGGATTTTTCTGTCCACCCTCTGTTGTTACTCTCTCTCCTCCCACACCCCTTCGGTCTTAGAGTCACGTGCGCTTCCTGTGAATGATTTAATGCGGTTGTATACATTTTTAGTTTTTGTGCTTGTACTTTAAGTATTGTTTCTATGCTCTTACTATGGCATTGTCAAAAGCTAAAGCTCCTTATAAGTCATTAACATTAGCTGAAAAGGTAGCGGTGATTAAGAAGTGGAAAAAGGCCTTAAAAAGAAATCGGAAATCGCCAAGGAATTTGGAATTCCATCCAACACGTTATCGACAAATTTGAAGAACAAAGATAAAATTTTGAGCAGCGAAAATGGCAATGGAAAAAATAGAAAAAGAACGAGAGGGCCTGACAAGACGATGTGGAAGGTTGTGTTCTTAAGTGGTGTAAAGCTCCTACCTAGTGCGTCAGAAACAATGGTGCAAGTACATGAACATCGATTCAATGAAGCAATTAAAAATATCTGCCTTGTTTTTGAAAGTGATGAATAATTAAGCTAGTTAAAATGTTTGATTTAATGAAAAAAAATATAGCAGTATTCTTAGATAAAATTTATGTGTTAAATCTTTAATCGTTGAGTTAATCTTTTTTATTTATCTTTTCTGTTTGAGAGAATATACGTAATTCGAATTTTTGGATAATTCGAGCTTTTTCTCTGGTCCCTTTAACTTCGAATTATCCAAGTTTCACTGTATTAATAATTCAAATGCGCAGTTTGAATTTTTATGCTTTGAAAAAATTCATTGAGGCCTGCGCACTGCTGGCACATGAATTTTCTCATTGATTTTTCATTGTATATTTTTTTCCTTTAAGGCACCACTGCGCTTCCGATGTATCATTCATACCAGCCTCAGTACGGAGACCTTGTTATTTACTGGTGATTTCTCCTGGCTGATGATCGCCAATGAGCGTGAAACAACTGTTCCAGGATGTCACTTGTAAATAATTTGGTCTCACCCATTAACATTAAAAAAAAACTTAAGCAAAAGTTAATCAAAACTGAAGCTCCAGTAAAAAAAAAATGTCACAATTCTCCTCTCTTGTTAAAGTTTTTAGAGTGCTTTTTTTTTTTTTTTTCGTTTACAGAATAACAGAATCAAAAGTCAACTTTCAATAAGCTTTGCCATTAGGCCAATTCAGAGCGGATTTCGGATTTGGTAATATAGATACAGTCGGACCTCCATTTAACGAACCTCTATTTTGCGAATTTCTCTATTTTGCGAACTTTTCTTTGGAACCAAGAACATTTTGTTAATTTCTTCGTAAAATAACCTCCAAATAGCGAAGTGCATTTTCTATTTAACGAAATTTTTCGTGGTATCTATTTTTTTTTTCCTTGAAATGTTTTTACAAGGGACCAGTCGCTGTCATTCTTTATATTTCAACCAAAGCTGGCTTCTTTGTCAACAATGATAATTCGGCAATGATACCAATGATATTTTCCCTTAGAAGAGATTGAAAGAAATGTGGATACAGCTGAGGTAAAAGAAGAAATTAACGATGATGTGCTGATTGATGATTATCTTTCACTTGATTTTGAAGTTGAGACCTCGGAACACTAACTGAAAAGGATATTTTTGGACAGTGTGAAAAATAAAAAACAATACAGCAATGAATTGCAATGAAGATGGAGATGAAGAAAATGAAAATGATCATGATGCAGAATCAAAAAAACCGTCGTTTGATAAAATGCTAAAATCATTTGAAACAATCCGACGCGGATTACAATTTGAAGAAAATACGCCTGAAGGGGTTTTTGGTGCATTGCAAAGATGCGAAATGTACTACGAACGAAAACACTTTTTCAAAAAAAAAAAAAAAAAACTCAGACAAAATTACCAGACTTTATTAGTAAATTTAAGTACGCATGTGGTAATGTATGCTTTATGTCATTAAAATTATTACTTTTTTGATTATATTTATTGCTTATGTATTTTAAATCTGTTTTATATAGTTTAAAGTAGATTAAAAAGGTGAATCTCTATTTAACGAATTTTCCATATAATGAACTTTTTTTCGGGATTTAGCGACTTCGTTAAATAGAGGTCCGACCGTATTTCAAAATAAAAAAAATTCAAAGAATTGACTTTCACCATTGAAATTTACAAAATTGTCATTAAGTGACTACTCACATAATGAAAACAAATGTACTTAACAAAACTGAACAAATATAACGTGAATTGTTATTATAAACTAGTGTTTTTATTAAATTCCTATAATTTTAGAATTACTTATCTAATTAATGAGAATTATTATTATTATTTATATCATTATCAACATGGCAATTGTCGTTCATTTTTAATTATAATTTTAAGTATTATTATTACTATCATCATCATGGCAATAGTCTTTTGTTAAATTTCCAAAATTCTATTGCAATTAACTATCAAGCAGTTTTTTCACACGTTATCATACAAACGTCCAAGCTTTTCTCAGGTAATCTGAGATAATCTTCAGTCATAATTTTTCCTCTTTAAATTTTTTTTTTCTTCCGTTTACACTTATAATAAAGATTTACGTAACTACAAATTTCATCCAAAGTAATACTTGAAAAAGAGTTAATACAAACAACAAAACTATTTAGGAAGGCATTTTAATATGTTTCAGAAGATCTGACATCTTTACATCTGAGATGGCAGTAAAAGTCTTTGTATATGAGGTAAAAACAGTTAATTCAAGGTCTTTCCACCGAATCAGCAGAAATCAACCAAACAATATACAGTGGAACCCCGCCATTCGTCCTCCTCTCTGTTCGTACAACTCGTTATTCGTACAACTTTTTCAAGTAAAATTGAACTCGCCATTCGTACGCTTGCTCGCGATTCGGACAGCGTGACCTCGGTACTGGCCGCGCCACACCGAGTCGCTTCAGTTCAGTATCGTGCTAGCTTCCGTACGCTACGCATCATCCACGCAAGCTTCGTGAAACTTTGTGATTTTTGTTATTTTTATTAAAAATAGTGCAGCCATAGGTCTAAAAAAAATTACTGATTCAACTAAGCCTAAAAGGAAAGCAGTGAGAACGACAATTGAATTGAAAAAAAGAACTCGTTGCAAAGTTTGAAAGTGGAACTCGTGTCTCTGACCTGGCAACTCAGTATGGCATGGCGAAATCAACCATATCGTCTATACTGAAAAAAAAAAAAATAATAATAGAGGCCTATATATTTATTGTTTTCATAGTTTTTAGGTATTTTAGGCTTAACATATTATTATAAAGGTTTACATAAGCAATCATCTGTGGGTTTGGAACGGATTAATCCAATTTACATTATATCTTTTGTGAAAAAATGATTCGCCATTCGTACAAATCGCCATTCGAACTGCCTCCTGGAACGGATTGTGTACGAATAGCGAGGTTCCACTGTAATTTTTTTTACAGTTTTTCTCACTTACTCTACTATTACACACCCGGTGTGATAGTATATATATATATATATATATACACTCGCGAGCAAAAGTATGGAATCACTTACTTGAAATTGGCTCCGCGCGATCTTGAGTACGAAATAATTAGTTAATAATAATAAAAATGACACCATTTTAAAGGTTAAACTGTTACCTTTAAATTGATACCGAATTCATTTGAATCACACCAGTATTTAAGGAGCTATCCCGGATTAAGTGAAGGAGTAAGGAAAACAAGGAAATATGGAAAAATAATGAATGAAGAAAACAACAAAAATTAATTTAAAAAAAAATTATTTGGCCTTAAAATTAAGTTTAAAAATTTTGTGTTCCCTCCCCTAGCCCTAATAACTGCTCGAAGACGAGTCTTGATTGACGTAATCAGCTTCTGAATCGATTCTTGCAGGATACCTTCCCACTCCTCTATCAAAGCCAATTTCAGCTCATTCACACTTGAAGGAGAAGGATTTCTGGAACGAACCCTCCTCTTCAGTTCATCCCACACGTGCTCAATGGGATTCAAGTCCGGGCTGAGCGCTGGCCAGTCCAATGTGGCGATACCGACTTCTTCGAGGTATTCAGTTGTGGCACGGGTAGTGTGACAACGAGCGTTATCGTGCATAAGGAGGAAGTCATCACCGATATATCCCGTATAGGGAACGACATGTTCCAGCAGAATATCGGAAATGTAGCGGTCTGAAGTTAGACCGCCTCCCCGTCCCCTGCCAGGCACGAAAACAAGCTCCGTTTTACCGTCAAAAGAAATACCGGCCCACATCATACAAGAACCGCCCCATAAGCCACTGTCTCGTCGAAACAGCACTGTGCAAATCGCTCCCCAGGCCGCCTGTAGACCCGACCTCTTCAGTCGCTGCCGTGCAAACACATTCTGCACTTGTTGGAGAACAGGACTCGCCTCCATTGCTCGACTTCCCAATCAAGATGGGTGCGAGCAAATTGAAGGCGTGCTTGTCGGTGACCTGCCGTTAGTTTCGGGCCTGTGGCAGGCCTTGTTGGAGTCAAATTCGCTTGCTTGAGTCTTCGACGAACTGTCCACTCGCTGGCAGCTACCCCACGAACATTTCTGAGCTCCTGCTGGACGTCGACACCAGTCAAATGACGATTTCGAAGAGAGGTTGACACAATAAAACGGTCATCTCTCTCCGATGTGCACCGGCGCCGTCCAGATCTTGGTCTCGGGACAAAGCCACCAGTCTCCCGAAAGCGTTTATAAACTTTCGAAACACAGGACTGGCTTATGTGGAGCTTATGTGCGACAGCCCGCTGGCTGAGCCCTTCTTGCAATAGGGCGACGATTTGTGCTGCTTCAGTAGGTGTAGTATCCATTTTCGTCCAAGGTCAAGGGTCAAAAGTAGCGGAGATGTGTACGGGTCAATGTGTGAAAGCCGACTGATAAACAAAATCCGATAACACGTGCTTTTATAGGGTGTCAATATGCCGCAACTCGCGGCACATCAACCAATTGAAACATGTCTTTTTCCTTACTCCTTCACTTAATCCGGGATAGCTCCTTAAATACTGGTGTGATTCAAATGAATTTGGTATCAATTTAAAGTTAACAGTTAACCTTTAAAATGGTGCCATTTTTATTATTATTAACTAATTATTTAGTACTCAAGATCGCGCGGAGCCAATTTCAAGTAAGTGATTCCATACTTTTGCTCGCGAGTGTAGATAGATAGATAGATAGATAGATAAAGGCGAATACAAGTAGCAAGCCAATGGTAAAACATATATACCTCCTCATGCTTGTTCGACGTGGTAATCTAAATTGTATTAGATTACGAATTTTGTAGTAAAGAACTTTAAAATCGGGAAGCGCATGCCAGTAACTTTGACTTGATGACAGCAATCATATGCAAATTTTCATCCAATTAAAGATATTTGTAGTTAGAATAGTAATGTAAGCCATTCTTTCTCCAATATTGTGGTGATTTTTGATGGATGTCTCTGGCTCGTGAAAGAAGTAGATTAGACTGAAGTTGGATCTAACTGGGTTCTCTGTGTTCTGTTTATTTAGGAGAGTAAGGGCTTTTATAGAGTATTTATAATGATCGGTCATTGGTTGAGGGCTTTAACAGTTCATTGGGTGATTTAAAATAACATGTGATTCGTAACTGAAATTAACTGAAGATTTAAAATTACAAGGAATTATGGGAACCCTCAGCCGTTGAAATTCAAAAGTAAACAAACATAAAAGATCGTTAACGGTCATAATTTGAAATTTACAAGTGATTAGATTATAATTGATTGGACAGTAAAATACATATAAAAGTAAAATAAGATAAAATAGAATAAGCAAAATTATTATAAATATAGTTATAAAACTCATCACAATATGAGCCATTCAAGCGACCACTGGAAAGGCAGAGCGCTGCAATCGCTTCCCATGATTCATTGCGTTCGTTTGGGATTGCTTCAAAATTTAACGTAGAGGTAATAGTAGCTTTCACTGTTTCAATATAATGATACATAATTGCTGCGTGCCTGATTGTCACAATACAAGTAAAATAAAAAGTCTCCGTTTTTATAAATTCTCAAAAGAAAAAAAAAAATGTGGCCCACTGGCAACATGTATTGAAAATTGGAAAATCTATATCCAAATGGATGTCTGTGCACACAGCATTTTTACTGCTACTTACAATTGTACTGTATAAAACTTCAATCCTAGCGATTATAATAACATTTGGAAAATTAAAATAGATTAGATTAGATTAATTGAAAGTGGGTGGCATGACTGCCGAGCACGTCGACCTGAAAGATCTTTTGTACTATTCCACGGAAAGAAGGACAGACAGACTGAGAAAGGATGGTGTGAGAAATGAAGGGGAAACGGGAGAACCCCGGGAAAACCTGCCCAGCGCGGATCGCCACCATCAACGAAACCCACATGAGAACCGAACCCGGTACTCAAGAGGTGAGAGGCCAGTGTCTTAGCGACATCGCCAACCGCGCGGCCTAAACTTAAAATAAGTAATACATCTAAACATGAAATTAAAATTTACATTTTAAGCATTTGAACTTTAGTTAGGATAAACTTACTAAATTCAAATACTCAAATGCAACTTATTGTTGTAAGCTAATTCGTATTAACGATTTCTATGTAAGAGAGGTTAGGGTGAATGAATTTCTCTACCTCAGATTATTTGTCTGAAGAAGTTCAGCAATCCGCTGAATGAAATATTGCTATACAAGATGTTAGTTATAATCATTGAAGGGTTATTTGTTTATGAAATTAAAATAAGATGATTGGCTAATATATTTGATCAAGAATCATTTTTATATTCATCTTTTAGTATATATTGATTTTTTTTTAAATTTTATTAAATGTTCTGCTTTATAAGTTTCTCATAAATCCTGGAAGTAAGGACTGTTTTTTGAGGGAGTGGAGAGGGGGATGTATTCCATTTTATGCTAAAGTAATTCATTTTAAAAGTTATATGTATTTTGCTACTTTAAATAGTTAATCATTGCATGATTATTTTTCCTTATAGCAACTAGTATTTTATGTAAGTAAATAAAATATGTCTTTTTTAAAAATTAAATCTACACTAAACATGCCAAATAATTGTCACTTAAGATTAACATATTTACAACTAAAGGTTAAAAATAATAAAATGATAATAAACTATAAAAAATCAAAAGTTATGATTATTAAAAATAAAAATTAGATTGTGCGCAATGATTCATTTCTTACATTTAAGCAAATTTAATTTATTAAATTTAATTTCTATAAATAATATAAGATTTAACTGATAAAATTAATTACGTTATGCGGCCACTAGGTGCAGTGTTGCTACACTTGAATCGCTAATAGCTGTCAGTGCAGTGCTGAAAAATTGCCTCCTTTTCATCTGGCATTCCAACTTGTTGTCGTTCTAGTGGACCCTGAGATAGCCAGGCCGATTCTTCAACTCCTATTTGCCTTCAGACTAGATATTACACTGCAAGTTTTTTGGACTACAGAATTATTCAGCGAAACGTTAGGCCACTTTCGTAACATTACCAGACTACAAATAATATAGAGTGGTCCAAAATGCAAAATAGAATGAATTCATGGTGTAAATAATGAGAAGTAATTTTACAGGACTTAATCATGCTTGGCGAGTGGAATATAGCATATTCTGCTTTATTTTTCCTTTATTTAAGTTAGGGTTAACTTAACGCAACAAGTATCTGTACAAAAATAAACTGCTGTAAAAACAAGCAAGAAATATAAATATTTTTAAATCCAAATGTGTATAATCAATTTTTCGTGTTTTCTTGAAATGAATTATTTTTATTTAATGGCAGATTAAGCATTGCTTTACTTTAAACCTGAAAATAAGAGAAATGCGATCTGTATTATAAATAAAATAATATTCTGTTCGATTCTTTGGCAATAATTGCATTTAATTGTTTGGAGATGATTATTGTCCAGTACAGTCACACGAGTATTAGGTTATTGTTCAATTAACTCCAAAGGTTATTCTAAATTTTTTAAAAGTGGAAAAATGTTGAGCCTACGAAGATACGTTAGCATTTTCTCTTCTTTGGTCCAGAAATCCCCAGTGTATATCACAGACAAAAAACATAAAGGTAAGAAGGCAACGAATTCATTAATAGTTTTTTTTTATTATTATTTCTAAATCTGAGCTCTGTCTAGTACAGGGGTGCATAATCCACGGCCCTCGGATCGAATCCGGCCCGGTAATGTTAAACTTAAAATTAAATTTGAGCCTTTCCATTGCTGCCAACAGATACATGAAAAATATAACTTGCAAAAGCAACTGTCTCAGACTTCATATTGGAATGTTGATATGACTAGCGCAATATTTGATAATTTGAAGTTTATATAAATTACATTTTTGACATGGAATCAAATTCCATGTTTTACATGAACGAAAAATAGTGGCGAGGTATGCAATGAAAATTGAGCGTTACCAAAACCTGTTCCGCGAAAACGCGTACCCCTCAGTATTCATCGGGCTCTCGTACATTACGCTTGTGTCGATTGAACGACTAAAAGGTTGCCCGATCGTACTAACAGCGGAAATTTCAACTCGCGGCGATTACATCATCGGTGGCGCGACACCTAAGTTCAGCTATTTATTAGCGAAATTTCTTTACCCAGTGATGGTAAATTGTGAATATCTCAAAAACTATAAGTGCTACGGACATGAAGTTAATTCTATTAAAAAGGGGATAATACTAGTTGATCTACACACCAATAAATAGTATAGATCAACAATTTCCGACCACAAGTTTTGGAACAGAAATTGGTTGAATGTACCGTTTGACACTGTTCCGCGCATAAAGTGCAAAGATAAATCTCGAAAACCGATTCAAGATCGAAACCCGACTTTACTAATGCTGAGAAACAATGGAGGTATCGAGAAAACAAGAAAGCACGGGAATTGGCTGACCGGGACAACGCCCAGGGGGTCCCCAGTACAAGCGCGCGCGATGTGTCCGACTCCGGGAGAGCGCGAATACTTATCAGCCTTTGAAAGTTTTCGGCCCGATCACATTAGGGACATAGCTGGAGACATAACAATAATCGAAGTACGAGCCAAAGATTTTAAATTCAATCTACTTCCACACTATTCTCTCAAAAGCTTTCGAACACCGATCACAAGGCTGACTACAAGGTGAAACGAGTACACAACTTTTGTACACAAAAGATATACAAAAAGATGCGCCCAGTGTACCATTGAGAATGATAAGCTTACGATGTTCCAATGTACACAATTGTAATACAATTTCAAACTAAGGATATTCTAAAACGATAAATGAGGGCAATAAAAATAGGGATTTAATTCAGAGGTGATTAAATCTTATTCGAATACGTTCTCAGAAAATATGCTAGCACGGCTTCAGATGTCATTAGGAACATCACAGGCTTTTGAAGTGAAAACTAAATGGCATTGCCTCTTTCTTCGTCAATCATGGACTATTGTTATACTATAATAGTGGTACACAACCTTAGGAAGTCTGAGGGCCAACATTTTTTAATAAAAGTTCTGATGGAGGACCGTAGAATCCTATCCCCGACGCTTACTATATCTTACTAATTAATGATTTGATAATGTCATTTATAATAATAATTATTAATTATACATGTAATTTACATAAATGTCTTACTAATTAATGATTTGAAAGTGTTCCCTTTATAATAATAATTAATAAAAACTTGACCTTGATAGATCGCCGTTTGTGGTACCAACCGAACATGGAATCAAAATTTTCACCTCTGTCCCACTAATCTCGAAATAAAGTGAAAAACATATATAGTTGTACAATTTATTTCAAACATATTTGGTGTACAACAGGTCAGTGATAACTAAAGTACGTTACGTAGACTTTCAGTAGACTTTCATGAGTACATTTCTAACATTTCTACATTTCTACCTAATCGCTGTATCTACCTATAAATGGGGCTTAGCTCTAACTCGTACTCAGCTTGAATGTTCGCAAATAATTGTTTATTTACGTTAATGTCCTTATTGAAATCACTACATAACACAATAAGAGTGAACAAGTCAGGCTCTATCTCAGCAATAACTTTCTGAATCGATCGTTCATAGCGTCCGAGTCCTCTGTGAATGAGATACTCAATCTCATAACCCAGAGAGTAGGGTTGTATGTACACACCGGCCCATTTGAATATTTATAACGATTTTTTTTTAAAATGTGAATGGACAGTGATTTCAAATTTGAAAAATGCCAATATCAAATTCAAATCACTGTTTCTATGGAGATACGGCCAAATTATCTCCATGTCATCAGCGGCATAATTGGCGAAAGCCGAAATTAAAATTTAGAAAATCAAAAACGCAATAGTTAAAGACTTTACATTTTTTTTTTATTTTACATATATTTTTTCATTTCTTTTGTTTTTATATCCCTTTTTTTTATTTCTTTTCTTTTTAATTTTATATGTGTATTTAAATATATTTAATTTATAAAAAACAAACAAACAGATGACAGTCATCAAATCAAGATCAAAACTTCCTAAAATTAAGGATTTAATCTTGAGTTGACATAAGATAACTTAAATGATTATAAACCAACAAATCCTATCTAGAAGAATTAAAATGATTAAATAAAATTATGAAAAAATTAAAATATCTTTAACTTTATATTTTTTATAAATTTGAAATTTAAATTTATTCTGAAATTGCAAAATATATTTATTTATAACTTTAATTGGAAAATTATTATTTATAAATTCTTTAATAAGATAATTTAAATTATGCAAAAAAATCTTCAAATTTGGAATTAATATCAAGATATCTTTTGAGTTCTTGTATAAAAATATTTTTAAATAAATTTAAACTACATTACTGATAAATTTATGAAATCTATTAATTTTAAATGGAATAAAAATGTTTTATTAAATAATTTAATATACGGAATTTGCTGATTAAAATATATTCGTAAATCTAAAAAAATCAACAAATTTAGAATTATTATTAGTTTTTTGAAAGCAAATAATATTTTTATAAATTTTGTCCTGAATATCGTCAAATGTACAATTAGTATTAAAAATTATTAAGTCATCTAAATATCTAAAAAATTTAAATTGGAAAGAGGTAATAATACAAAATTGATATTTGTAAGTTAATAAAAATAAATTAGCAAGTTAAATAATTTACCCCCCTTCCAATATCTTTTTAAATTTGATTAAAAATTTTAGTATTAAAAATATTAAAATTAATATTAAATTAATATTATTTTTTTTAGTATTGTTTACATATTTAATAACATCATTATGTTTCAATCAATCTAAATTATTTAATAAAACATTTTTATTACCATTTAAAATGAAATTTATTTTTATTGGCTTATACAAGGTGTTATAATTAATGTTGGCCTAGTTAGAGCATGTTGCAGCTGCAACAATAGTTGGGGATATAAACATTCTACTTTTTACTTGTTAATTGTTCGTTTCACATTATATGTCTGGCATTTAATTGTTCGTTTCACATTATCTGTCTGGCTTTTAATTGTTCGTTTCACGTCTACCTGGTATATAATTGTTCGTTTCACATTATCTGCCTGGCATTTAATTAATCGTTTCACATTATCTGTCTGGCATTTAATTGATCGTTTCACATTATTTGCCTGGCATTAACGAAATTTCGCTTATAATTATGCTAACAATAACAGGGAAACTATTCGCTTAATGAACATATTTTAACGAACGTAAAATAGGAGATTACCCAATTTCTTTAACTCTTACGTTTGTTTTCTTTTTTGTTTGTTCAAAACTTAGGAACATTGACTATTGAGAATACAGCAAAGAGAAACACTGAGCTGAAATGGCGGGGCTTTTCCTCGGCGCTTTGAAAAAAACAACAACTACTTGTAAAAATTATCTTCGTCACAAACATTTCATGATTTAACATTATTTAAGCTGATTTTTTTTTTTCTTTTTGCATTCTTCATCTGTTTCAATGGTTTTTTTTTTTCTTTTTGCATTCTTCATCTGTTTCAATGGGTTTTTTTTTTTCTTTGTGCGATTTGTTCGTCAAAAAAAAAATAAAAAAAAATGGAGCATTCCCTCTTTGCTAGTAAATGTTTTGAAATTAATGTTGTTTTGTAGAAGGGCCGTTATTGAATTTTATCTAATACAGTTTGGAAATTCGATTCTCATTTGATTTATTGCTGTTATTATTTCCAATCAATGTTTTGTTTTTGTTTTTTTTTTTCTATATTTAAAATAAAATGTAAAGGAAGGAAAAAGAATGGGACCTCCAAATCTAAACTAAAAAAACAAGAAATACACAATAAAATTAAAGAATAGAAATTCATTTGCCAGTCACCGCTGGCCGCAATGAATTTTCTATGCGCATCAGTTAAGAAAAAAGCCACCAAAAAATGCTTAAAACACATTAAAAGTTAGATCTGGTGTTTATTATTTTCAAACTATGTTTTTTTGTACCCGTAGGAGATACAGGGTCAAAGTCTTTGATTTTACGCCGAAATGATCCTCCATATTTTTAAGAAATCATCATGGTAAATTTTTTAAAACGCAGGACGAAAATTGTTGTACAGTAAACAACAATTAGGTGGCGATGCAACCGCGGATACGCGAATTCGGCGGATAATCCGAAATAGGACGATAAAGGACGAATATCAACACAAAATTGCTTTTAACATGTTTTATTTACATTAATATGGCAATACATACAGTTACAATACATACATTATCAACAATTATTTTATTTTAAATTAAAATGTATTTATTTTTAAATTTTATTTTTACGGGAAGGCTCTCCCGTAATTTAGTGTAACCTGCCGACCTAAGCTAGCCCTCAAGTTCGCTTCACTTACTTTGTTAGCTTCTTTTATTGTTTACCTTATTCTAGATTTATTTTTTTTAATTCCGTAATTTATTGCATAGTAAAAAAAAAAAAAAAAAGGAAACAGGAAAGATCCGCGGATAATCGGGAGTTTACTGTATTAAGTTTTCATTTTAATTACGCGGAACAGAAAACAATGTTTTTAGCCTTTTTTCAACTCACTTATAACTTCTAGAGAAGTTCGCGAAGTGGCGTATGACCTATTTTTAAAAAATAAATTATTATAATTTATTTAATCAAAATGCCTTTTGAATGGCCATTATCGCTATAGCTAGAAAACCCCAGTATTCGGATCAGCATTTTAAAATGCAGGAACACTTGTTTTAAAATATCTACGCAGTAAATTGTAAGTCTTTACCGTTTCAAACTGGCAAAATAAACAGTGCTATGAGTTTACTTAGATTATCAAAATTGATAGACCAGCAAACAAACTGATAACTGAAGTGTATCCAAGATAATTCAAGAAAACAAACTTTTTAAATCGATTTTTTTTTTATTTAATTTTTTTTTTGTAAAATTAACTTCACAACCTTATTTTTTTCTATTTAATACAAATGGTCTCTAATTCTCGGAAGACGTTGCCCTGAAAAAGTGCTTTGTGCGACCTTTCATATACAGTGTTTTAGTACTTAATATCTTTTATGGCTCATCATTCAGGTCTGTTTCAAAAATTGTGGTTTTGTTTCATCTTTGAGTCCAGAAAATAAAGCGAAATTTAATAGGAAAATGGGGTTGAAAGAAAAAAAATTACCTTTGAAAAAGTGGAGAAAAGTAATGTCTTAGTCAAAGTAAAAATAATTAGGAATAACAAAGATTCTGATTACAGTTTTTCTGTATTAAGACAAAGCTAAGTAAAGCTCCGCAAATGTGTTAGGGACGTCCGTGATTAGTATTTAGTTAATTGGATATAAATGTCGTTCGCAAAGTTTGCTTTGTCTGGTTGCGGACAGTTGTAGCCTTGTTGCCATTGAAGTGAAACGTGTTTGAGATTCACTGATTTAATGTAGTATTTGCAGTTGCTGTAAGTAACAATTACTTCACATTCTCTTTAATTTTTTTTTTTTTTTTTTTTTTTTTTAATTATTCAGCTTTTCACTATTGTAGCCATTGAAGTGAAACGTGTTTGAGATTCACTGAATTTATGTAGTATTTGCAGTTGCTGTGAGTAACAATTACTTCACATGCTCTTAATTTTTTTTTTTTAATTATTTCACTATTGTCTCGACTATTGTATTTTTTTTTTGCTGAAATAGTTTAAAATCTAAAAAAGGACGGTATTATCTATTTTAAAGTAAGTACACATTTAACAGTGCAAAGTTTAAATTGCTGTTACTGTACAAATATACAACGGCAATTTACCGGATTGGTTCTTGTACAAATAAACGTATTTCTGTGATAAGAGGAGATTGTCACTTATATAACGGCAGATATCTGGCTCATCGATTTTTGGTCCTTCTGCGGAGAGGAGTGACTCGAGCTAGACACGATAATGTATGGCTTTCCTTTGAAAGTAAGCTAAAATTTTGCCAGGTTTTTATTTATTTATTTATTTATTATATTTCTTCATTTCAATTGGGATGAAGTTGGGTTGGACGATAGTTCTAATTAAAAATTGAAATTAAGTTTTCCGAAAGATCGAGAAAAGTTTTGTAATCAGGATAAAATAAGGCTGTAGAGCTGTGTTTCCCAACTTTTTTGTGCTATGCCCCACCTTAAGTATCTAAAGTATGCTATGCCCCACCAAATTAGATATAACTTTCACAACCAAAAAAAAAAAAAAAAACGACTTTTTAAGTTTTACAACCAAAAAAAAACAATTTTCCATTTTCCAATTGCCCCCCTTAACAATCAAATTGCCCCCCTGTGGGACATGCGCCCCACGTTGGGAAACAGGGCTGTAGAGAAAAATAAAAGATTAAATTATTGAGAAAAAATGAGAAAATCCTGATTATTTCCATTGTCACGACTTTGAGAAAAGACAAAGAAATTAGTAATTGAAACGCTTTAAAATATCACTGACAGTATGAAAATGTATTTACTGTGTCAGTGATCATAATAATAATAACAATAACAACAACAATGTGGCGTACCCTGGATAATGGCTGTAGGGCGGGTTGGGTTGCTGAAACTGTACTTGAAGGAGGAGTTCCAAATAAAAAGTGTCATAGGGCAGCATTTAAAGCTGTATCGTCACGCGAATCTTTTTAACGGACGTTCGGTATTCTTCTTGTTCTTTCATTCTTTCTTTCTTTTTTGGGGTTTCGGCCCCCCCCCCCCCCCCGATGGGTGCACCACTGATAACAGTTGTGAATAAATATTTAACAATTCATTAGACTTACTCTATTCTATTTTAACAGTTTCTTAACTTTTAGGATTGTCTTAATTTAATTTTAAAAAGTAAAATTAAATTTACTTTTGAAATGTAATTGAATAAACATTTTATTAAAAAGAAATTGTGGAAATATTTTTAGTATTTTGGTTTCTTATTTTCACTTCAATCAAATTTGTTACCAAATAAGTAACTACGGGATTTTTTTTTTAATGCCTTTAAAATTGTTTCTCATTGTTTCATAGCACGTAGTAAGTATTAATTTATTCATTTTATGTTGTAAGTAGAATTTGTATGACATTACTGAATTTTATCATCATTTAACTGTCTTAGTTACAAAATTAGTTATGCAGTTTTATAGGATTTAATAAAATGAAACGTTTCAAAGTTTATAGATGCACATTGAAAATGACTGATCCCAAGTAATTAATCTTTAAATTGTGTTTTATAGGAAAAGACTCAGCAATGATTGGGAACCTTTTGGATTTTTTTACCGATGCTCGAGGAGAAGGCAGTCGAATCTCATGGAGCCATGCTGTGAACAGTAGACAACACCTTGAAGATGCTCTGAAATGTAAGAAATGTTTCAATAAATGTCTTATGAAGTAAAATTCAGGTTTATTATGGTAAATTAATTATGTAAGACCATACACACAAATAAGAAAGATATAATTTATAAATCAAGACATAATAACAGTGACATGTTTCGAAAATTCATCGTCAGACTGTAAATAAATATAAAAATAAAACGGAAAAAACATAGGCTTATAACAGCCCCACAATACAGAACATCGTAAGTAATTAACAATCATTTACATAATAATTAACGCAAGTTATAATCTAATACCCCTTTGACAGTTCATTATTATAACAATTGGTGGTTTTAATAATGATTGACTCGAAGAATTTACGCAAGTAATCGTCCTTTTGTTGGCCATAAACAATTGGCTTATTTGTCATAAGCCTGTGTCCGGTATCTCTCTGATGCCTTGCCGTTAGATATTTGAAATCTCCTTTTTCAATAGCAGTACTGTGCTCATTCATTCGAATACTTGTCTGTCTTCCCGTATCTCCTACATATTTACAGTTAGGGCCGCCATTTTCACATTTTATTCCATAAATTGTGTAGAATTTGTCCAAATTATTGATTTTCCTCCTGTTACTGTAAATTAACTTTTCAATGGTGTTCTTGGCTTTATAAGCTAATTTTATGTTGAATTTTCCCAGTAATGGTACCAATCCAGCATTAATGTCCTCATCATATGGTAGTGATATGTATTTTACTTCAGCTTCATCGTCTTTATTGATGTGCATTTTATGTCTATTGTCCTTTAGTGTTTTATTAATCACCTTATTTATGAAAGTCACAGGATAATTATTACAAGTGTAAATATTACGTATATTTTGTAATTCTTGTATAAGTAATATTTCATTGCTACAGATATTAACTGCCCGATTAATGGCCCATCGTAATGAGTTAACCTTATATCTCGATGGGACCGCAGCTGTAAAGTTCAGTGTAATATCTGCGTTGGTTGTCTTTCTAAAAATTGTGGTTTCAAAACTCTGATTACATCTTTTGACCAATACATCGAGAAATGGTAATTTAAAATCTACTTCATT
>JAFIDM010002131.1:58170140-58181828 GCA_023159025.1 Thereuonema tuberculata
ATCCCCCCCAAGGATGATGGCGCACTCCCCCCCAAACCCAACCACCTGCCCCCCCCCCCTATAACAATCTTATCAGGAGTTTTACTTACAAGCATACTTTTCCAGGGGTCCGGGGGTCCTCCCCGGAAAATTGTTGAAAAATAACTCCTCTAAATAATTTTTAATGCTCCTCTGGTCCTTAAATCTTAAGAAAACACAGTGCTGATTCTTAGAAACAAATTTTAAAATTTAACTAGCATATATCAATAAAAGCTGAACAATTTATTTTGTGTGAAAACTTCTTAAAAAAAATCTTTTAATTATTTTGTACATATAAAATTGTATAGGTTTTCATTTTATAATCATAAAATTATATTTTCTTATTCCAACAGCAGGTTTCAAAAGAGGCCTTCAATAAATTAGAAAAGTAAATATACTGAACTGCTACAGCACACAGCTAAATCCTGGATCTTTCAACCAGCCTGTCTATTACAGGCATCTGCAATAACCAATTTTTTATCTAAACCTATCTATGAATTGTGAAAACAATAGGATGTAAGGGTAAATAAGCCAAACATTTAAAATTAAGCTTTACCTTTAATGAAGATAGATCAGTTTAAATTTAGTATTTTATATTGTAAAGCACTAAGACTAAGAATGGTAGGCCAAAAAGAATTTTTATAACAAATAATAAATTTACAATATTACACTAATAATGTAGAGTACTTGCACTGGCTACTGGCATGATATGGCAAGATCATTCTTCTGTCCCCTATCCTTCATAGCCTTTGTAGAGCAGTAGTTATTTTTCTGTTTTCACTTGATAGAGCAAACTTCTCTATGATATCACTGTTGGGAACTGATTTTAAGATGTCTTTTTCAGATGAAAGGATCAGCATGTCAGAGAGCCAGATATCTCCCATACTGCTTCTCAGTCTAATTTTAACAAGCTTTAGTTTGCTCATGATTCTCTTAGCTGAGCAGCCTGTTGCTGGCAGAGCCAGAATTATCTGATATAGCATTGTTAAATATGGAAAGCCAGAGATGTTTAATAAACACCTATAAGGTCTGATAAAATCTTTCTTGATCCATTGATCCAGATATCGTTGTTTGTTTGTATTATTTGTTTGTTTATTGTTGTTTTTCTTCAGAAGAATCTTGTGAATCTTGAGTGTCACCTTCTTCTTTGCTTTGACTTAGACTCTCGTCATTTACATCATTTGAACTTAGCACATCTACTAGATCAATGTTTGCATAACTTACTTTATATAACTGGCTAAAGACATCAACCTCTTCATAACGTTCTTCAGCATCTAATATTCACACAAGTCACTGACAAGAATTGGGTTTAGGATACAGTCCATGTTTTCACCATATTTTAGTAACTTTAGGAAAGCGATCCTGTAGCTGTAAATTCAGGGAGTCAATTAGTTTAAAGAAGACTTCTGTTCGCATTTTTGTCATTGGATCTGTAAGGGTTTCATCGATGACAAGTTCATGAACCTTTCCTTTTGCGTATTCTCCTGTTTAAAGTTTGCTGGAGATTATGTTCAATTGCAAAGCGATTGATGCGATCCATCATTTTGCTCCATCCTTTGTCGTTTCTCAAGGTTTCCAATTTTGAAATGTTATCAGAAACCACAGTTGGAACAATCCCATAGTCAATGTTTTTAGACTGTAAACAAACAGTCACTGGCGCAAGAACTTTGAAAAGTTCTGAAGCAATTTGCATGGTTGCAACAGTGTCATAATCGGATACTGCTGTTAGAAGTCCTTTTGCTGATGTTCTTGAATTTGTTTCAGATTGAGTGTCGTCAGATACGTCTTCTAAAGATTCTCTTAGCACATCATAGCAAGATATAACTGTGCTAAAGTGGCAAAAACTGCACTTCACATCTTGGAATTAATGAAAATGCCAAAAACTACAAACTACAATAATTCGTGACTGTTCCAGGATTGTGACCACAATCTAAACCGGTGACAGGTGAAGGAAAATGTGGGTGAGAAGGGGGAAGGGGAACGTTGACTCACGGTTCTAAAAATAAACTCAAGATAAGGCGCATGCGCCCTCTCAGCTCCGTCTTCAAAACAAAGATATTGGGTGAATGAACCGTGCTTAATTAAATAGCCTAAGCCTTCTAAACTTGCGCATAACTTACAATCTAACTTGCCGTTTATTGTTTGCAAACTTTCTTTAGGACTTTTTAATGGTGCAATAGGTTTGCAAAAACGAATAATTAAGATAGAGTAATTTCTTAATTATTAAAATATTGCACTATTATTTACCTTTCTTCGGTTGATGGTTTCGTAGCAGTTGATGATCCAAATTCTTTACTCAACGTAGGGTGTCCACGTGGCTCAATGTAGTCCAAGGGCCATCACATTCTTTTATTTCTGTTATTTTATATTTGATGTCAATATTGTTTTTGAACTTATATGAGTGGTTTTATTACAGTGCTCTAACCACTTGTCGTTTCTGTGCACCGTATGCACATGAGCTCTAAGCATTTATATTTAAACGCTTTTTTTAATTTTCGAGGCATTGTTCTAATTGTTTTGAAACAAAGTTTAAAAATATAAGCTTCTCAATGTTACCAAACAAAACAAAAAAAAAAAAAACTCGCTACGGCTCAACGATCACTCACTACCTGTTAGCGCACTGACTTATCTGTGATGATGTGCTGTGCACGATAGAAGGTAAACTGTTACAAGGCACAAGACGAGGCGTTTGGGATTGAGGGTATACCGAGTACACCGATATTACTTTTCATTAGGCCTATCGTCTATCATCAAAATTTTACGAAAGGTATGAGAGTTACTGGGAACTAGTGAACATTTTATAACTTTTTGATTAGTGGATACTAACCGATGTTTTTTTCAATTCCCCCCCAAAAATGTTCATTTCCCCCCAAAAAATTTTGTCAATGGCGCAACTTGCGCCATCTGTCCCCCCCATGGGCGGCCCTGCTTTTACTTAATACAGTAAGTTCTTCCAAGGCAACTTTTTCTCTTGGATTAAGCACACAATTAGTAAATTTCTTATGAGCTAATTTGTTTAACACAGTACCTATTTGTTGTCTTAATATCTTTTTTTCATCTTTATCATTAACAAATCTTACTTGGGATTCTATCTTGGTTGTGATGTCTGCAATATTAATTTTCTCTTTGCCTATGTTAAATCTTAAACCTTTATTTAATAACATAATCTGATCTATAGTGAAGTTATGGGAACTATCATTTATAAACCTCCAATTTTTTTATTGCTGCATATATTGAGTTAACGGCCATTTTTTGATACTTAATTTAGCAAGTTTTTTGCTATGTTTGACTTTGATGTTATGAAAAGTAGCAATTCCTACTTCAGCTGCAATTCTTAAACTAGTAAGAAAATCTCATCATTAGACGTTGATTGTAATTTATTAGCTTCATATCTTATCTTTGCTGCCAATGTATTTATCTTATTAGCATTTTGGTAAATTCTTTCTTCAAGGATGAGTAATTTTAATCCTTCTAAGCATTGTTCAATTTTAGCATTACTTGTTGTGATTTTTATAGAGCAACTTACTGGAAATAATTTGTTTTTATGGCAAACCTGATTGAAAATTCTTGCTGCTGTTGCTGCTGCTAATTAATTAACAATCATTGTTAATTACTTGCGATGTTCTGTATTGTGGGGCTGTTATAAGTCTATGTTTTTTTCGATTTATTTTTATATTTATTTACAGTCTGATGATGAATTTTCGAAACATGTCACTGTTATTATGTCTTGATTTATAAATTATATCTTTCTTATTTGTATGGATGGTCTTATATAATTAATTATATTATTACACACACTATGAATAATTATTATGGTAAACTAAAGGGAAAAGAAAGAGGCCTTTTGCATCTCACTTTGGGAATCATTATCAGAGGTGATGGTTTCCCCGAAGTGGAACACGAAAGGCCTCCTCTGTTTTACGTTCATTATGTGGGTTAAATCCCAGAAACACTTCATTTTCAGGAAGATGACAGATTGTGTAAGATTTTCAAACTTATATAGCTTAATGATGGAAGCTTTCTTATTAATCAGAAATAATTTTTAATTTTAATGCAAGGCCATATTAATTAGAACAGTACGAGAACTCTTTGTAATGTAATGTTCTAATGCAGCGGTTCCCAACCTTTATCAGCTGGCGACCCACCTTTCCTTATCGGAATGCCTTCACATATATAGGAGCAGAAGAATATAGAATAAAACCATATTTGTATCGTATCCCTTCCTTATATATGATCGATTTTCGATTTTTCTGATCTTTTCTGATGGTTTATTCGATGGTTTCTGATAGTTTAAGGATCAAGTCGCAACCCACCTGTAACCCTTCCGTGACCCACCGGTTGGGAAACGCTGTTCTAATGCTTGGTTATTTTTGAACATGAATTGTAGTCGATCAGCTATTTGGATAGTATATTCTTAGATGCTTGAAGAAATAACTATATTTAGAGCCTTTTGATTTGTGTCAAGACATCTATAAGAGCCATCAGTTAAATGTACTGATTCATTTAATTTAGTCAATTAATATTTAAATACAGACATTTGTTTTAAGTAAGCAAACGAAGGCACAACGCAACAAGAAATGATTCGCACCATGAGTTGTCACTGGGAAGAGACTGGGATGGACCATTTCGTCCTTATTAGGACTCATCAGCCAGCCAAACTCTTATTGTCAGTGAAGGCATTGCTTTCCTTGTGCATCAAACTCTTCTTCCAAAGATGGAGACAGTTTTATTGCTACAATCTTCAGTTTCTCTGATGTAAAATGAAAATTTGAAAAGATTTCTTTAATATAAGGCCAAATTGTGTAAATTTGAGAACTTCAAATGTGAGGTGAGTGAAAAATATTCTAGCCTTTTTCACTCACATTGCTCAAAGAACCCAGTAATATAAGTGCTGTCATGACACCTGCATTAATCTTGATGTACATATCACACTCTTCATTCTTCTACATAAAAGCTTTTAACTATGCATTGCTTCTTTGCACCAAATATTCAATGTGAATAGTCCATCAGGCTTTACCAAATGCTTAATTCTTCATTAATGATATTAGATTGATTACAATACAGCTTGTGTAACATGCATTCAAAAATTCTTTCAGTAAAACATTCAATAATGTCATTTCAGTAGCGAAAAGAATCCTAATAATTTCTTTCCTTTTCAATTGAAGATCCCTTACAGATTTACTTCATGATTTTTAACTGTTTGGGGAGTTCAATTTAATAATGTAATCTAATAATTTATAGCTCTAAAACTTAGTCTTAATAACGTATTTATGTAGACATTTCAGCTGCAATGTGTCTTAACTTTGTAAAAAACTGCATATCCAGAAATATTAAATTCATAGTATTACTTAATATGGTCATAAATTTTACTAATATTACTTACAATTCATGATGATGTGATATGCCAACTATGGTAAGTAATTAGAAATTAAAATACGATAATGTTACTTATTGTACAAGAATAGATGGTGCATGAATATTTTTTTTTTTTAATCCTCTTTTTAACCTTGGGAATAGATGAAAATGTAACTTTGAAAAATGCAAGAATGGGAAAGGAGAATTTATCATATCTTCTTTTTATTTTGTTTATTATTATTATTATTATTATTATTTTTTTTTTTTTTGCAGTAAAACTTTTATTTTAGAGATACTTAATATATTCTTCATGTTTTAATACAGCAAAATCCATGATGCTGGAAGCTGATGTGAGCGTCTCAAATTCAGGTGGAAAAGTCATTCCAATCATGGCCCATCCCCCTTCTACAACAAGTGATATAACATTAGAGGAATGGCTGATGGAAGTAATTAAGCACAAGAAGAAGGGCATGAAGTTAGATTTCAAAACATTAGAAAGTCTGGTATCCTCTGTACCAGTGCTGAAAAAATTTGAAGCTCAGGTGATTGATTTAAGAGTTGTCTGATTCTTTTATTAGTTATTTATTGAAAATTATAGCCTCTAAATTACAAGAATCCTCTGTTGGAAAACTTTTAGGAATTAAAATCTTCATTTTTATTTCAAATTGAATATTGCTCCAAAAATTAAAATATCAAAATTATCTTTTAGTTTCTTTGTTAGGTCATTCCTTGCAAACAATTTTCATCTGACAGTTTTCCAATTGAATAGTTTTCATCTTTGCATTTCATACCATATATTGGTAATAAAATTTGATACAGCAATACCTCACTGTTTTGATGGGTTATGGCCCAGAACACTGAAAAAAGTCGAAGCATAGCCTTAATTTAGCTTGCAAATGCATTTGGACTTCTATAAAATGTAAATATAACTTTGTAACTTTTGTGAATGAGTGCAATACTTAAATAAATAAAAATATAAATAAGAATAGATTAAATAAAAAAAATATATAAATAAATTTAAATTGTGCCTCTTTCTAATAAGTTTTGTATGTACTGGCATAGCATTTTTAATTTCCTCCAACACTTCAGAATTGTGCTAACTTTAGAATGAGTTACATCTAGCTTGCGGCCTATTTCAGCAATTGAGATGCCTTGTTCAGTAAGCTTGATTAGATCAAGCTTTTCTTGCTAATTGAGAACCTTATGGGTTCTTTTTTCTTTGTCACTACACTTAGGACCCACTATGAATATGAAAGCATAAAAATAAGTATTGTAGGGCCTAATCACAAAAAAGAAAAGTGTGAATGCTGTATAAGTATCTTGTAATGACGATCTGAACACTATAATTATACTGTTATCACAAAAATAATTTTAAACTGTTGGCAGATAATCTCAAAAATAATATAGTATGAGTAGTTTAGAATTTACTTTTTAGTATGAATACATTATTGTTTATTTTAATCAGAAAAATAAGTAATATTAATATGCTTAATCTCAAATATAAGAGATTCAATACAGACAATTTCAAAAAAACAGTGCACACTGAATGACTTCTAATCAAAGTCTGACTAACGAAAGAAACAAGATGGCAAACTGTGATGACAAAATGCATTGAAAGAGCAAAGCAAGCAATGAAATTTGGAAAGTTGATGGAAGAGCGACGAAACTCGAAAGTCGAGGTATTGCTGTATGTTTAAGGAGTTTCACTCGGTATTTTTTCTAATATAATTTCAAAATTACTTTTTCTTAATTTTCATTCTGATTTTTATCAATGAAGAAAACCATTTCAAAATTTAACAATGTCCTGATAATAAACACTTATTAGGAAACTTCTGTAATAGAATGTATGTTTTGTTGCATCCATTAAGAATCTATATTTATGTTTTAAAAGTAATTTTTTTTTTAATGCTGTTTTAATATTTCAAATTTTAATAAACTTAAGATAATAAGAGTCAATTTAAGTTAAATGACAAAATATAAGATCTACCTATTTATTTATTTTTTTCATTTTTTTTCAAAATAGAAATATTATAATTGCTATGATATCCAATAACTTAAAAAAATACAGATCTCAAGTTTTATGAAAATTCACTCTCATGATTTTGAGATTTTTTTTTTTGTAAAAAAGCTTATTTATTTATTTATTTATCATAAACTATTTCAGATACCAATAGTTAGTAATGATAGAAGCATGAAATTTTTTATCCACATTCCTTTTGACATGACTTAAATCTGACATACTATTTTTGTTTTGTTTTTTTAAGATTTGTTTTTTCATTTATTTATTTGTTTGCTTAAATTGTTTGAATATCAGAAAATATTTCACATTTTAAAGATATAAAACAATATTACAAATAGCTTTATAATAAAACAATTTATTTAAAATAAAAAGAAAAACAACCTTTTATTTTATAATTAATTTGTGATTCCATTTTGAGTTATATACTTCAATAATATTTTTGTTTTTTACATTCTTGTTTTCTTCTCTTTAGATTAAAGTGCCCTTGCTGTTGAATGCTGACATTCTTGTCGGTCCAAGAAATCCCCTGGCTAACCCTTTGAATGCTCATAAATTTCTGGAGCTGTGCAAGACTTCTTTCCCAAATAGCATATTATCACTTGGATGGACTACATATGTTGATTCTAGCGTTGTGAATCCTTTGTATGATGATGAAATGATCAATGAAATGAAAAAAGTAATCCTTGAAGCAGGCGTACATCAGCCTGTTACCTTTGCTGTCCGTGCTTGTGTAGCAAAGAATTCCATCAGTCAGTTGCAAGATCTGCTTCAGACATTCCCTATTAGTACATTGACCGTTTGGTCAAGTCCTGGTGATTCTATCACTGTGAAAGACTTGCTGAAATTTAGATCTTATTTTAGCCTTAAGTCCGTATACTTTGATTTGCCAAGTCCTTTGAAAGAAGAGTTTGTTGAAGCCATTGCAATCGAGTAAATTTTAACTTGTTTGTTTACTTCATTTTGTGGAATGAAATGCTTTGATCGACATATGCATATTTGCAGATTCTTATATTACTGTGAGGATTGGCCTTCTTTTATCTTTGTTATAGCTTTGGTTATGCTTTTGGGGTTATTGTCGTTTTTGTTAATGGTCTATTATTATTTTTTAATTATTATTCATCTGATTATGATTCTTCTATCATTTTTTCACCAACCTGGAGGGTTAGAAAGCAAAAAAGAATTGAAATTAAAAAAGCACATTAAGATGGTAAGATAAGAAAACCTAAAAAAATGATTATGAAGTTTTAATTTAAGAGAGAAAATTGGTAGTTTTGTGGACACTGGGTTTCTGGACCAGCAGCATTAGGCCCAAATTATGGTAGTTTGTAGGCAATTACCAAATTCTAAGTGCATTGGAAGTGAGTGAAAAACTACAACATACTTACATTATGGTTGAATCCAATGACAAAAATAAATTTTCAAAAAATGACAAATTGCCAAATTTAAACAAATGAATAAAGATAATCTTTCATCAAGTATATGCGGCACAGAAAACCCCCCAAAAAAACCAACAGGTTATTCAAGGAATTAATAAAGTAAGGGGATTATGATGATTATTTAGGCTTCTTAACATTTTTTATTATGTAAGCTGATAAGTTCTAATTATCATAAAACATCTATTCTAAGGGATTTTTGCTAATATTGTGAGATATTATATCATTATTGAAAACTACTAGGAAACTTTTGGGGCAGATTTAGAGAGAAGTAGAAAATTGATTCAGAGATTCTTTTTAGCATTAATAATACTCTTTACTTCTTTTTTACAGTAATGAAATGACTGAAAATTAATTGGCACATTTAAAAAAAAATAAAATAAAAATAATTGGAGCAAATAATTTTTTAAAGTCGGTGAAATTTGCTGAATTTGATATTTTCCAGAGAGATCAAGCTCTTGGGAATTATAAGAGAAATATAACGATACCGGTAACTAAAAAATTCAGGAAAAAACCAAAATATTACAAAATCTGCTTCAAACTGCTTCAAAAATCTCCATTTTTAAATGTAAATATTGTTGATTTTAATTTTTCCTTCCATTGCACTTGAATTATGTTGAGGTTTGATTGCAAATCACTGAAATGAAATTCAGAATAATATTGAAGCTGCAGATTAGTTAAAGAAGGCGATCAGATCGCAACAACAGGAACTGTGAATAAAATATCGGGTGAAAACCAGTTATTTGAAATCCAATTATATTTCTTTTATTTTGCAATGTTTAAGAATTGAAAACAGTTACGTTACTAAAAGAAAGAATGATTGTAAAGTAAGTGGCAGATATCTTAGGTAATCAAAATCCTGATTATGTTGAATGGTCCAAAACCAGATGATGTGAAACGTTTAAAGTGCTCTAATTGATCTGTAGTAATCTTTGTTGTCAGATATGCGCTATGAAGTGATTTTAAAATAAGGTTGTTAAATCTTACTCTTAATTTTATGGTAATAATTTTTGTAACGTATTATAAGAGGAATAGGTTGAACCACTCAAACTCCCATGATTTTCTTAACCAAAGTCATTCAGTTTAGATGGAGATAGTTTACGGGCATTTCTGTTAGAGATACATTTTAACTTCTTGATATATTTGTTAAATTATTTCCATCCAAACTATAAAAATTTATGTTTAAGTCTTGGGAATTGGGAGTGATGTAGTTTTATTAATAAGAGAAATCTTGACTAAAAAAATCAACATTATAACGTGAAGTAATAATAACATCGACAACAATTAAGCTGTGAAATAGTTATTTTTATATTTTAAAATAGGAAAAAAAAAACAACAAAACTATTTTGTTACATACATCTTGTCAAGTTTTTCTAGACATATCCACAGTTGTACTTTTCTGATAATTTATGGATGATCATATCTACAAGATCAAATCTTAAGTCTTACTTATATTCAAAGGAAGATTTAGATTAGACTCAGTTGCTTCAAAAATGTATTTCCACTTTTTTTTTTTTTTTTTTGCATTTGGATAGTTGTTAAAGCAGTTTGTTGCTTGCTTTTATCTGAAAAAGATTCTTTTAAAACTCTAATATGCCATTTTACTTTTATGTTCACCTTATAATTTTAATCTCTCTCATACTCATTTTCCTTTTCTTCCATTAGCATTTTTTTTTAAAATTCCTTCTCCTCACATTCCATTAATTTTGTTCCTTTTATTTCTTGTTTATAGGGTTTTTCCCCACCATTATGTTTTTAGCAGTGGAAGGATTTTCTTATTCTTATAAAAAAGCCTACTGCTTGCTTTTGAAATAAATTTGCTATCTTTATAACAGATAATAAAATATATATTTATGCACCACATATTTATGCATAATATATAATGAAAGGAAATTATGGTCAGATGAATGTGATTGTTATACCTTGGTGATAGAATTATGGATGGAAAAGGATAGTCTTATTGATAACATTATTACATACCATTTGTTTAATAGCATTTTAAAGAATAATCGTAAATACAAAGCTTCTATTACAGAAAAGAGAAATTAAAGAGAAAAACTGTTACAATTGAGATACATTTCTTTCTTTAATCTTTAATTACTGTTAAGTTTTTGTCATTTTCATAAAATACCAAGAGGGGAAAAAAAAATTAAAGAAACTTTTAAGTATTTTTTTTTTTTTTTTGTCAAGTTGAAAGTAGTTTAAGGAGGCAAATGCATACTCACTTTTCATACTATCTCAAGGATTAGTTCCTCACAAGGTTATCCCTTAATTACTGAATAGATAACAAATGAGAAATAATATGAATTATGAAACTGAATATTTTTATGTGACTTTTATAATTAACAAATCTTACAAAAAGCTAAGAAAATTCACAATTTTTAAGTCTTTTTTTTTTGCTATTGTTTTGCCGTTGAGGCATTTTGGAAGAAGCTTTCATGGAAGCTTTATTTATACAATTTTAACTTAACTTATAAGTTAATATTATTTTAACTTATAAGTGAAGATAGCTTGGTGCTTCTATGGCTTATACCACTTATCAGACTGAACTTTGATTTAAATGTGTATGCTCAAGGATTGACTCATTCCGATGACAAAATTAGTTCTTTAAAACAGATACTAATCCAATCTTATTGATAGCAAGTGATAAACAAGTTATGAAACAATGAATATTTTGACTTGTTAACTGTGAATTTCCTTAGCTTTTGCTATTGTTTCACAATTGAAGCTTATTCATGAAGAAGTTGTGACTGATTGATTTGATGCACTTTTGCAAAAAGTTGCTATATGCAGAAATAAAAGGAAATTTGTCATGAAAGTCTTGTAATAGCTTCTTCTGATAGGCACAATAGTCCTAATTTA
>JAFIDM010002131.1:58182515-58193016 GCA_023159025.1 Thereuonema tuberculata
TAAAGCTTCGAAGATCAGTTATTGTCAGATTTTCGTTTTAATAGTAAAATCTTAAAGCATAAAAGTTTTCAAATTTTTTTTATTATTATTTCTTTACTTCTGACCACATATAATTAGGAATTCAAGCTGAACAATAAGTAAGATATGAGAAAGAGTTGGCCTAATCTGATTGCAATAAACAAAGATTTTAGCCTTTTTCAAAGTGCCTTTTGAATCGTCTCTGGTTTTTAATTTCAGAGGTCAGTAATTTTATTACACGAGGGCCATTTGAAGACCCCCACTTTTCTAATAAGGTCTACTTTTAGAAAGGAGATAGTCACTGTATCCTTAATCTTCATTAGATGGCCAGTGAAACTCTTCAATTTGATACCCAATTATTAGACTCTGAAACCCTAAAGCATTCTTTTAAATTAAGGTACAGAAAATTTTCACTATTCTGCTTTACAAAAATTTTATTTCTTGTAACATTGTTAATAATTGCAATAATTAATCTCTAACTTAGAATACAAAGACTGTTGAACTGTTTGTGGAATTTTTGTCCCAACCTGCTGTAACCTACACTAGGCAGCCAAATTGACTGTTTTCATGGTATCACTATGTGTCAATTAAGATAATGATAAGATTTTGTCTAAAACCTGTATTAACACTGTCTTTTAATTGCTTTTCAAGCAAGCTTTGGTTTCGACATTAATTTTGTATTCGATTTTAACTTAAATTGGCTGAACTATAACAGTGATGAAGCTTCGAAATATTTACAGTGATGAAGCTTCTTTTATTAAATGACAAATTAGCATCAGCTTCTTCTATGTCTGTATTGTTTAGTATGGCATTTATGGCCAAATTGGCAAGGTTAGAGAGATAAAAATAAAAATCTATGTTATATTTGACTGATTATCCATCAAACAAAATTTGCAGAGAACTGTGAAAGAATTGAAAAGTAGTTTGTGATAATCAGGCTTGATTTTTTAGCAATTATAAAATCAAGGTGTTCTATTCATTTAGGAGGAACATAAGATACACCAGCTACATTTTGAATGAGACTTTTCGGCTGAACTTTCAAAGTTCAAACAAATCTTTGAGCTCATCAGTCCATTTACTTCTTTGTCTGCCTCATTCATTTTTTTTTAAGCATTAAGTTTCTTTTTGTGTATACTTTTAATACATTAGTCCTCCATTGTTTATTGTTATTAATTGAATTTGTTTATCAATAAGAAATTCTGTATTAATATATTGTTTTGAGAATTTTGTTGCAATTAAATGCTTAAAAAAAAACTCACAAAAAAACATATTATAAAAAATCTGCAGTTGTCTAGTTATTGCATAAATTTTTTTGCATGCTACACTTTTATGATCTCAGATTTTTTTTTTTTGTCAACGTTGGCAAACTGGAGCTGTAAAAATTACTTTTTGCAGTATTTAGCACTGAAAGTAAAAAGAAAAAGATGCAAACAGAAAACAGTATTCTTTTTTTTTTAAACATTTGTCTTATATGTCTTTGTAACTTGTGAAAGATTAAATTAGTCTGTAATCTTAAACTATAGTGAGCGAATGACAGTCTTATCATATCCAGATGATCCGTTGCAGACTCATTCCTCCTTGTTACAAATCTAAGGAAACTTAGTGATATTATATCGATACAGTGACAACTTTTTTCTGGTCTTACATTGTAATTTTTGGATTGCACCATCCAAAAATAACTATCAACTGTTAATCTTACATTTGTCACCAGCCTTTTGAAACAACAAGTTGTACAAAAGCAATAAGAAGTATTTTTTTTTCTTTGTTTTAGTATCAGTATTCTTTTTTGGCCAATTCTCTTCCAGTAATTACAGCATAGTATATAGTTCTAAGATAACTCATTTTTTTTTTTTTTTTTTGGTTACCAGTATAACTTTTGGGGCTAATGTAGATGTAATGGTAAATTTAATTTGTTGTATGAAAATGATAAATACTGATTTTTGTTTTGATTTTTATAGTTGTCATATATTTTGATAATTTTGTTTCCTTTTTAATCAGTAGTAGAATCGCAAATATCTGAGAAAGAGTTAAAAGGGATACGGGAACAAAATTTTTGCTGTAGCTGAGGCTTGCATGGAAATGGGGATAACTTATTGCAATTTTTTTAATTTTTTTTTATTCTGTTGTTGTCTATCTTAGCAGCATCATTATAAATGATGATTAAGCATATATATTTTTTTGCTACTTGTTATTGATAGCATAGTGTATGATGTAATGATAAATGTTTACATATTGATATTAATTACTGTGTATGTATTGACAAAGATGAGTGCCCAGTTATTCAGATCTCCCATCCCTATTCCCCAATCAAAATTTTGTTCGATGTCTAATTGCCCAAAAAATTAGTCTGCCCTTACCAAAAACACCTTTGCATTAACTGAATCTTAGAATTTTTTGTAAAAAACAAAAATCTATTTTTAATGCAAATTTTTAGAAAAATATGGTATGAAACATAGTATGTAGTGTTGAAAAACTTTATTGTAGAAATGTTATGAAAATCAACATTTATAAAGGCTTTGATAGTTGCGATTTTACTAAAATTTAAATGTTTGATATATATACCAGTGAAGACAACCAATTTTACATTTTGTTTTACTAATATTTTTTCTGACATAATTCCTTTGAGTTATGAATTGTTTTATCTTTTTATCGAATTAATATTAACTTTTTATCAACAAAATAGGAAATGATATTCTTTTCAAAGAATTGTTTAGTGATAATATAAGTGCTTAATTTCCAAGGAAAGAATTACAAATGTGTAATTTTAAAAAATAAAGAAGCCCAGACAGTGGCTACTTAGATGTTAATGAACAATTTGTATTGTAGACTGCTAAATATGTATATACTACTTTATTAATTTTAATCACATGTGAATGATACCCCTTGTTTCTAAGAACAAAATTAGAGAATTCCATAGTTTCAAAACTAGATAGTTATTACGCAAATTGAAAGTGGGCATTAACAGCAGATATATTACAGCCAAACATAAAAATCACTGAATGAGTGAAAGAAAACAATTCCCCTCACCTGTTCGTACCGTTTTCATCCACGCTACAAAATCAGTACTGTTATAACTGCACTATTATCTCCATCTTGGTTTTGAGAATGTCTGGATTTTCATGAATAAGGCTTGACTATTCTAATTGTTTGTATGTTTTCATTTCATGATTTTAAGAGAATGTCTGTGATCATTTAACAGTGATTCACAATACATTGTTTTTGTTTGTAATCAGTTATGAAATGAAAAGTGTCTGAATTGTGTTTGGTTTGAAAGTATCCATGACATGTTATGGCTGCTTTTTACTCATCACTCAGCGATGTTTAATGTTTGGGCACATATAAAGATTTTTATATGTTCGAAGGTGTAAGTTATATGTTTTGTACTATATCAATTAATATCATTCCAGTGGAAATTAAGCAATAGATATTCTGATATTCTTTTCTGAGACATACTCTTTATTTAGAAGAATTTATTGATTAGTTTTATTGAATATTCTTGATTTTTGAGACTTCAATTGAAGCATAATTAACTTTCCAGTATGAAATACATAGCATTGCAATTTTTAGTTCAAAATACAAAACTTAGGATATATTTTTGTGTCAAGTTGTTACAACTTTTCTGAAAACTTTTATATAAAGATAGAACAAAGAAACCGCATATTTTATGTTGAAATACTCCATCCTATTAAATCAGAGCCTTTGTATAGGCTTACCTTGATATTAATTTGTTGAAATTGATCAATCCTTGTAGTTAAATATTATATTACTGTCAGAACCCAAAGTCTGCATTACTAGTTTTCGATATTGTTGATGTCATGCCGTTTTGTAATGAATTTGGTTTTTTTCTTATTATATCCTAGATCACTTAATGAAAACTAGTTTTAGCAGAATTAATATTTCTGTGGTTCTTTCAGATTTGCAAGAATAGACATACTCAATTTTACTGTTTTCAGTTGTTATTATTATTATTATACTTTCTGGGGAAGGGTACATATTATTATTATTATTATTATTGTTTTAGTTTTTAGTTCTGTAAATATATTTTCGTATGTATATTTGTGAATATATTTTTATTTTTGCTAGTATGATTTGAATATTATCAATTTTTAATATATTTTTGCTAAGATTTTTTTTCTTCTTAATTTTTATCTGGCAGTATCAATCAGCTTTCACAACACAATTTTTATACCTTGCCAATAAAGAATTTTATAAACAAATTTACTGTGTGGTACTTACTCATTTCACTTCTCATTTGTAGTGAAAGTAATTTGTCCCTACACTACAGGACTTGTATTGCAAAGAGGACATTTACTGCTTTTTTCATTTCTGCTATATGATAAATTTCACTATTACAACACTAACAAAGTCTGTAAACGTGTCTTAAGCACTTAAGGTATCTAGAGAAGCGATTCACAAAGCCGGGGGTGGGGGGAAGATATTGTGAGAAAAAAACTAAAAAAAATATTTTTATTAAACGGGAAAATAAGAGAAAATATAAAATAGGTATTAAATATTTTCAGCAATATTATTTATTAATTTAACTTGAGTCCATGCTTCTCCCTTATAATTTTCTTTTTATTATATCATAATACAGTGGAACCCCGCTATTCGTACACAATCCGTTCCAGGAGGCAGTTCGAATGGCGATTTGTACGAATGGCGAATCATTTTTTCACATAAGATATAATTTAAATTGGATTAATCCGTTCCAGAACCCAGAGATGATTGCTTATTTAAACCTTTATAATAATACTTTAAGCGTAAAATACATAGAAACTATGAAAACAATAAATATACAGGCCTCTCTTATTATATCTTTCTTTTTCAGTATAGACGATATGGTTGATTTCACCATGCCATACTGAGTTGCCAGGTCAGAGACACGAGTTCCACTTTGAAACTTTGCAACGAGTTCTTTTTCAATTCAATTGTCGTTCTCACTGCTTTCCTTTTAGGCTTACTTGAATCAGTAATCTTTTTTGGACCCATGGCTGCACTATTTTCAATAAAAATAACAACAAATAACAATAAAATATCACAAAGTTTCATGAAGCTTGCGTGGATGATGCGTAGCGTACGGAAGCTAGCACGAGACTGAACTGAAGCGACCGCATGGGGCGGCCAGTAACAAGGTCACGCTGTCCGAATCGCGAGCAGGCGTACGAATGGCGAGTTCAATTTTACTTGAAAAAGTTGGACGAATAACGAGTTGTACGAATAGCGAGGCAGATGAATGGCGGGGTTCCACTGTATTCAAATACACCTCCAGTGCCAAATATATAAAAAACATATATATTTACAAAGGGAAATTTTCTTCTTTCCTTTGTCAAATTTTAAAACAACAATTTACAGATGTTAAATATCAAACTATGTCACAAATCCTTGGCATTGTTACAAAATAACCAACAAAATAATACTCATTTCATATACAAATTAACCTAAACTTTCCATTATAACACAATTACAACAATTTTATTCATTCTTTAAAAAACTAATTCTTCATATTTTACAATTTTGTGTTTCTTATTTATACTAGATAATATTAAACTATATCTTTCTCCAATTTTACTGACTCTCTATTTATTTCTACATTCTTTGTATTTCTTATAAATAAACTTTCAACAATTTTTCTTGTTTTCTTATCTTTTTCACCATACAGTATATTCACTTCCGTACTAATGCTATGATTTAAATTAAAGCAATGTTCTGCTAACTCGGATTTATCTTTCTGCTTCTTTTTAATATAATTTGCTTGTTCATATTGTTACCTGCCGTTTTGGACCACTCCCCTTCAACGAAGTCGACTCGATCCACCCAACCTATTTCTATTGAGTCGACCGTTCCAGAGCCAAGAGCGAGGCAGTCTGCACCCATAAAACGGGGAGCAGAGCGCCTGAACTTCAGTTCGGCTGTGGGCAGCAGCCCAACCAGGAAGGTCTCCAATTGGAGCAGAGCGTTCGAGAACGGTCTTGGGCAGGAGCCCAGAAGGAAGGTCTCTACCCGAAGCCAGTAAAGAAGAGATAGTTTTGTGGTTCCCAGCCACTAGAGGGTCTTGGCCAGGAGATAGAGTGTAGCAGAAGAAGTTTGTTGGGCAGCCACCCAGAGAGAAGTCAATTAATAGCCGAGCCAGGTGTTTTCGTTAGACGGAAGACTGTGAAGAAACGACGCCGAGACGAAAGCACCCATTCCCAGTAGAAACCTGAGAAGACTGCTAGCCGTTGCTTTGGTAGGCATCGGAGAAGACGACCGTTAGCCATTGGTAGGCATCGGAGAAGACAACCGACGCCGAGATTACAGCACCCGTCCCGGTAGAACCCTGAGACGACCGCTAATCGTTAGAATGCATCAGAGAAGTTAACCGAAGCCGAGACTACAGCACCCGTCCCCGGTAGAATCCTAAGACGATCGCTAGCCGTTAGAAGACTGTGGAGAAGTCAGCCTAACCGTAGAACTCTTTTGTTATTTCAGTTAACTGTATTTGATCACTAATCTTAAATAATAAAGTCTCTGAGGTTTTTAATTACCTGGCTCCCGTCGCATTCTGTTCCCCTCCGCCACCGAACCTATACAAAAGCTCGGTAGCAATATACTCTCTCTTTCACTGTTCTTTTACTCTCTCCAATATAGAGCCCCCCACAATTTATCCATTCTATACCCATATCATATCTATTTTCACTTATGTTCAACTTTTGGCATAAAATATTTTTCAACTTATTCTTATATTCAAATATCACTTCCATATTATATTTGTTACAAATTTTCTTCAACTCTAAACTATTTCTATTTAAATAAGGAATAGCCATTCTATCTTCCTTGTTTTGTTCAACTTCTTTAATTTTAATAGTATCATAAACCTTCAATGCCCTATTAATGAATTTTCCATTATAACCATTTTTCACCAAAATGAATTTCATGTTCTCTGATCCTAACTTATTACTTCATCTTCATTAATAGTTGCTCCATCTATTCTTTTAATAAGATTTTCAACTATATTTTTCTTAATATCAAACCCATGACCTGAACGAAAATTTAAAACATATCACTCTGACAAAGGAATGGTTAGGTTTGTCAGCCCGAAACATCCCTTAAAATTTTTATCATTTATTCAGGACCTTAAGTAGTTGCCGTATACCAAATTTTAGCTGCTTCTTTGCACTGAAAGGGGGTTAAAAATAAATGCTAAATTTACAGTGTGACGTCACTTTTTGCAAGCCACGCATGATGTCACTATCTCTCGCTGGTGGCTGGTGCTCTCAAGCTCATACAAAAAGGGTGGCACGGCAGAGCAAAATACTTAATTTTAAAAATTCCTATTTATAAAAGAAAAGCAATAACTAAAAAGGATGGCCACATTTGTATTTTAAAAGAATGTAATTTTACATACAAAAAAAAAATAAAGAATAAAACACAAAGAATAAAATAAAAAAATATATATAATTTTACAATTGAAAAACTGAAGAAAAACCTAAATAATGATAAATGTAATATTATAGTTATGTTATAAATATAATAACAAATAAAAATAAGGACAATAAATCCAATAATAATTTAAAGAATTTAGCAAAAAATAAAGGAATAGAAAATGCTTTAATTTAAAAATGGAAATTAATTTCATTAACTTGGGAAACATTACTACATGTAATTATAATAACGTGTGGGATTTTAGTAAAATTATAAAGTCAACTGAATAATCAACTGAAAAGTGTGGCCACATTTCTATTTTAAAAGAATGTAATTTTACATAGAAAAAAAAATAAAGTAAAAATATTACAATTAAAAAATTGAAAAAAAAAAAGGTAATCTCCAAGCCGAGAAGAACGACACAAACACGGGAGATGCCATCAGGACCGGCCTGAAAACGAGAAGTCATCAGGACAGTCCCGAGCAATTCCCCAATTTTTTTTTGAGACCTTTATTCGAAGTACATTCTCTTATACGAATAAATTCTCTGATTTTTTATTTTATTCTGCTCTAGACGCATTTTATCCCCCAGCGCCACCGAACCTGTTCAAAAGTTCGGTAGCAATATTTTTACTTTATTTTTTTTTTCAACGTAAAATTACATTTACAATTACATGTAGTAATAACTCGATAAACAAACTCGTCTTCATTCCTTCCAAATCTATATTTCATCCTAACGAAAGGACTTCTTCAGGATTATAAAGAAATACAAAATAAAAAGAAAGAGAAAATCCTTCTCTCTCTCTTCAAAACATAATCGAAAAGTAACAAAGTATATTACTAATAAGCATAACATATTACATTAAATTATCAACATAACATATTACATTCAATAATGTAATACGTTATATTGATTATTTAATGTAATATGTTATGTTTATTAGTAATAAACATTAAATTTCAAATAAAATAAAATAACAATCTCTTCTTTGTTAGCCTAATTAACAATAAATTAATTATATTGAACAGACATGTGATTATTTCAAAATTAAAAAATCTTTAATCTTCCTATTCTTTAATAAAGGTTTCTTAAAGATGCTTAGGGAAACATCATTCACTTTAAGTGATCTATCGCTATTAAAACATTCACAGCTATTAATTAAGCACGACTCCAATTTAAAGCGTTTGTCCTCATCTTTGACATTAAAAACTATCGGGTCAAGTCAGTGATTTTTGTTCATACAATGCATCGCCCACTCTGAAATTTTGTCATTCCTTTTTTCATATGCTGTGGTGTGTGAAATGACAGTTACTTTCCAGAAATCATTTTCTTGTGTACTACCACCAAAAGAAAACTAAATAGAATGAGAAACTGGTCTTAGACAGGGTAAAAGCAAAACGGCCCCTAACTGTTAGACTGAATCATCAGTGAGAATTGAATTTTCTTAGACTTGTCAGGGAAGTTGTTAGAAGTGCGTCATTTTAGATTTTTTATTTTTTTTACGCAGGAATTTGTAATATAGTAGAACTTCGATTATTCGAACTATAAACTTATATTTGGGACGAAGATTGGTTCGGTTCAAGGGCGTATATAAAGTTTTACTTCAGGGGGGCCAAGTTACGAAAACGACCGTCAACAACCACCCAAAAAAAAATCGTCTTCAAAATTTCTTGGGGAGTGGGACAAAGTCCCCTCAACCGGCAATCCAATCAAAAAAAAAAGTAAATAGGTCCTAATCTAAACATTTTGAGATTTTCGGGAGACTTTGCGTTTTTATGTCTTTGCCCTCTCTGTATTTATTCCTTTGGTGATTAATCAAATAATTCGAGTAAATCAAACATACATAAGAGAACCGAGTTTTCACGAAAATTTGACCTACAATTAAGTTACTGTCTGCAAGATTATTACTTCTCTAGACGGACCTTAGGGTTCAACTAGCACTATGTCAAATGGGTACAGGTTTTCTGAATCGAGGGTTGACGATACATGGGTGTCGAAATGATTATTTGCCCTTGAGTAGAATCGTTGGTCGAGAATCGCTGGGAGTCTAAACCTCAAGCGCACCAAAGCTTTCCATGACCTGTAGTGGAACAGCTTTACATTTTACTCAAGGTTTTCTTACCACTGTATTTTGAAACAAGAACTATTATAAACAAATAATTGTTTCAGGAATTAATTTTTAACTCCTGTAATGACAAATTAAGACTACTTCTAACCTATACTGCACATGTCTTCGAATTAAAGGGTGAGTTTTGATGTTCTACTGCAATTCCCCGGTCTACATATCTTTTACTTTTGCCAAACAGTCTCACAGGATATAAGCAATAAATCAAAAACTTGATTATTCGTGACCTACCTTTAAAGTTTGTACAGGGAATTTTGAAACACTGTATATATATATACAAGTAACAATTTTGTATACATTTGAAAGTTCTATAGGAAGTTTACTTCATATAATGATCCTTCACAAATACACATGAGAGAATGAAGCAAGTAATTAAATAATCTCTATAAAGCAAAGCTTGTTTGTCCGGTTGCCTGTTTGTTTGTCTTTTTATTTGTTTGCTTCTATTTGGAATCGTTTCAACTATCAAAACCAAAATTGGCAGGGCATTTAATTAGAACCTGGAACAGGCTTTAACCAATTTTGGTGCCGATTCTCCCTTATTTGGGGCCGTCCATTAATTACGTGAGGTGTTTTTAAAAAAATTTGGACCCCCTCCCCCCTTGGTGAGATGTGGTGGGACTCCACCCCCCCTCACGTGAGATTTCAAAAAGTCAAAAAATCAAAAAAGTTAATATTACAAAATGTTGTAATCTATTATAATACGTATATTCTCTGAATGAAAAAGTTGACGTGAGATTTTCGTTGATCCCCTTCCCCTTGGTGAGATTTTGCCGGATCTCCCCCCTCTACCTTTTGACCTCACGTAATATAATGGACGACCCCTTTCGAAAAATATGTTAACACTAAAATCATTAGAACAAAACCAGTGAAAATCTCAATTATTTATTTTCGGTTTCGACATCCAATGGCGCTGTTGTTAAAAGTAATTGCACTCCGTTTCATCCATTCTCACT
>JAFIDM010002131.1:58193116-58211006 GCA_023159025.1 Thereuonema tuberculata
TTTAGTAGAGCTGTAAATGAAGCTTTGAATCAGGGGTTAGAAAACAAGCAGATCTATTTTTTTGAAAACAGAAGGACTTTATCATTTATTAGGCTATTTATCTGATGATTTAAAGGCGGGCCCTAATAAGTAAACATCCATTACTGAGGGCATTTCTATTCTGTTCCCACAAAAATATGTATATCCAACAGTTTACCCGGCTGGATAGGTCGACCATAATAATCCGACGATATAGACCAAGGTCAAATGAAGATCAAAGGCCGTAAAGGTCACCTTGACACTATAGACCAAGGTCAAAGTCCGAATCGGTCACCTTGGTCATGGTCAAAGGAAGGTCCAAAGGTCCCTCACATAGACCAAAGGTCATTTCAAGATCATGTATCCCTTGTGAAGGTCATATGCAAATTTTCCAATAAGTAGGTCATGTGACATATCAAACACCTTGAAATTAATTGAACTAATTATTAGTTTTGATATAAGAGTAAAACAAATATAAATTTTAGTTGTTTTGATAGAAGGCCGGGTGGGCCCTTGATACTGAAATTCATAAAAATGATCTAAAGTATATCGTATCAAAGTTCTTGAAATTGAATGGACTTTCGTTTGCGATTGTTTTTAAAATGGTATCATGAAAAGTTTATTTTATGAATGAATGTAATAACTTTTTTTTTTCAGTGTTTTAAACTCTGCTTTTTTTTTTTTAACTATGAAAATTAGCCTACTGATTAACCTTCGAAAGGTCTAAATGTTTTCTTACATTAAATCTGAAATTATAAAACTGGTACAAAGTTTATTGTGTAAGGTATCAGAGTTCTTGAAATTGCATGGACTTTTATTTTTTAAGATGATATCTTTACAAAGTTTATTTTATTAATTAAAAGACTTTGGATGACAGAACAAAAGAATTGATCGGAAACATTTTCTTTAATTGAATCGCAAATGTGAAAAAGGTACTAAGTCAGCTTTTTGTACATTTTGAGTTAGGACTGAAAATGGGTTCAATTGTGTTCACCCCATGCATCAATTAAATGGGAACTAAATCAGGCTTTTCCATTAGTCTCAGGAGATCAAAAACTTGAATACTGCTTTAAATTTTTTAATTATTTTTGCACTAGTGTTACATTGCTATATACTATATATAACATATATATATAACTTATATGATTATGTTTGCACTAAAAAAAATTGAAATAAAACATTTTTATTGACTATTTATTATTTTATTAACTGCAAAATGCCACAATATAATTGCAAAACATGGAAAAAGGTACCTAAGTCACCTATAATCTGGAAAAAGGTACTAAGTCAGAATTTTTAATTATGTCTTTGTACATTTGCATGCTGACCTAAAAATAAACAGATGACAGGCATGGGTCGGCTTCACAGTCGTTTCACACCACACCAATGGATTTTTAATTGCTGAGTCTAGTTTTGAATGTGGAAGGTTTTTTTTGTGTTTTCTCAGTTTGGTATTTCTGTGACTTAGTACCTTTTTCATATTTGCGATTCAATTTGTTTCAACGGCTATTAGATGACGGATTACGACGTTTATGTTTGAAATTTCCTAAATGTTGTGTTAAATGATAATAATAAATGACTACATATGAGAATAGAATTTGTATTAATAGAGATGACTGTCGAAATTTGGAAAATATAACTTATAGGATAATGTATTTCCAAATGACTTATTTGTTTCTGTGTAAATGTACTGCACTATAAAGAAATTATAAATTTAAGTCGTACATTGTTGAAAATGATAGTGGGCTGATTGTAACTTACGACTTTCTTTATTTTATTTTTTTTCCTCTTACAAGAAAACCTCTCGAACCTTAAAAATTCATATTTTAATGAAACTTTGCTGAATGAATTATTAGATTGTGTTTATAAAATGAAATAAATCTTAGATGCGGAATCGAGCGGGAAGAACCAATTTTTGGGGGTCAAAAATGATCGAATATAGGTCGTTTTACCTCTCAAACACCAGATGGCGCTAATGATTTTTGCTAACCAAGAAACCTAGTACTTTCCTACACCTTTTAATAGGCGCCATCTGTTAAGTGGCGCCATCTGTTGGCTCTAAACTTATTCAAAGTCTTTATTTTGTTTTAAATTTAAAGTTTCCAAATTCAGAAAGATTCTTAAATGTAAATTAGAAAGAATCAGATATAAGAGGAAACCTTCTACATTAGTTAATTATGATGTATAATATATCGATAAATCAATTTCATCAGCGTCGTGAAAAACAGACAGCGTGTGTTGAATCTAACGAATTTCTATGCATTTTTATGAATTAAAAGTACTGATGGTTTACTTCAATAAAATATTTTTATAATACTTTAAATCATATTGTAATTGTACATGCATCTTGGTCTTCAAAGTCAATTTCTGAACTGATGATTTCAGACATGCATTTTATGGTGACACGTTAAGAAATTGACTTTAGCTATTGCATTTGTCCTGTCCATCTATCCATCCGTATTTGTCCACCCCAACTCCCGAATGGAAGGTCAGATCAACAGACTTCCCCATCGTGTTCAGAAGTCCAAACAATGAATTGGTTTTCTCTCTCTCTCTTTCTTTTTCTGTTAATGCTTCGAAAAATGGGCTTACCTGAAGAACCCATTATGGAAGGAAACCCCAATTCCTTTACACTGGGTGAAAACTGTTCGGCAACGATAATTAAAATTGAAGGTGAAAAATTTATTCACCTTCAGAAGTTCTATTATCATAGCGGACAGCGGTATTTCAGGGAATTGGAGGCAGCATTCACCTTGATTTGAAAGCGACGGGATCCCTGCTTCTTTTTAGAAAGTGCATCAACAACGCTTCTTTTGAGGCGGAGTCAAAACTGCATGCCAAAGAATGCCCGTATCTAATGCCCTTTAATTTGATTAAGGGGTTGTACAGTCAACTGACTGTGTGTGGGATGTTTGAAGTTGGTGTTGAAATTCACAAGGGGAGTACATATATGCTTCTAAAAAAAGTAACATGGAGAAATTTACTTTTAATTTTAGAAGACCAAAACGTCAGGGAACTGATAACTCAAGCCGGTGGACTTACAGCACTGGGGGTTTCAGCTCAAAAATGACTCTTGCCACCTGAAGAAAAGGATCTGGTAGCCTGAACTCAATGTGTAACTCGGCGGAAGATTGAAGAAGAATTCAGGACGCAGATCATCAACTGCGGATATGCAGGAGCCTCAACCATCGATGTCGTCATCAGGAAACCAGCCGCAGATGCCCCATCGACACAACTGGTTGTTGATTTGACAAACAAAGAAGTTTTGGATCCTGCGTGGGTTGCTGATGACATGCCACAAACTTTACCGATTCCAATTTTCTCGGATGATTCATCATCCTCATCGGAGTCTCTCTGCATCACCATCCCAATCCCTGGTCAATTTCTATGGAAGTCAGAAATGCAGGAAGGTGCAACATCTGAATTGGAGTCCTTGTTGAAGAAAAGGAAACTCAAACCCTGAAAACAATTCTGTAAGTTTTAATTTATTTATTTTTTTTACTTTTTAATAATTTTTGTCTTTTTTTGATTTCTTGGTCCAATTAGATTTTTTCATTTTTTTCTTTTGTATTTACATTATATTAATTCTTTCTCTTTTTGCACCTCATTTTCTTTCTTTTTCTATTCTAAAATGTAGAACAAGAAAATCAAATTGTCTACACCTTTCCCTTGGAATTCTGATGATGAAGCCAACTTCATACCTTATCTTTGGGAATTCCCTTCCATATCAGCAGAGACTCTTGATGGTGCGTCATCAGATGATTGCCCTGTGACCATGGTTTCTCACTGACCAGCTGGGAATTCTCTTCCTACCCTGGAAAAGCTGGGAGGGTTAATTATGGAGATTGAGTATGGTGTAAATAGTTTTTAATTCAGTGTATAAGGCTGGTTTACTGGAGCATGTTGTGATTGCTCTGCATATTTAATCTTTTATGTTGATTTTATATGTATGGGAGTTATATTGTATGTATCTGTTTGAGCAGGTGGGTTTTCTATAGACTGTTACGGACTATTTATATATATTTTATTAATTAGTCCTAACAATAATATTTTATTTTATTTTAGGAAACTTTTTTTTTTCTTTCTTTTGTATAACGATTTAATATTTCTTTGTTTGTGGGAAGAATTACATTTTGCAAGTTTTTCTAATTATGGGATTTGGTTTAGCTAATTATCAGGTTTGGCTTATCTGAGAGTGTGGAATGATTTACATTTTGCAAGACAAAAATTTGCAAATAAGTTTTTCTAATTATGGGATATTGGTTAGGCTAATCAGCTGATTTAGCAAATCTGAGATTATCAGATTTTCGCAGTTCTGAGATTTTTTGTTGGGAAATTTTGGTTTGGAAATTTATCAGATTTTTGCAAATCTGAAAATTATTATGAATAATTATTTTGACTAATTATCAGATTTTGTAAATCTGAAAATTGATGGGGTCATTTACCTAAACCGGGGTATATATAGTGGGACTCCCGGGTGGAAAGCAAGGTGCTTTTCGGAGGTTTTTGGTGTGGAACACGCCAAAAGGGAACCCAGGAGTTGATAACAGCGGCAGAAATTCCAGAGTTTACGTACATCTAGCCAGAGGGAGACGAATAGCTAAAGGAGAAAATACATCGCCCAAACAACCAGTACGGCAGCAGTTTAATTTCCCGAGGTTGCTGACGCCTGGCCAGAGACACGGTGACGAATTTCGACCCTCGATGAGAGCAGGTAATACTTCGCCGATACAACCCCTTCGCGCAATATGGACCCTGTAGTGTGGGATGCCGAAAATCTCACAACGACCCATCCCGGAGCGAGCAGCAAAATTTCCCGGGCGCAACACGGACCCTGTAGTGTGGGACGCCGAAATCTCACAACGACCCACCCCTGGAGTGAGTAGCAACATTTCCCCCGTGCTTATGGACCCCAGGCAAGACATATCGGTAGAGGAACCAGATTAGCCTGATTTTTTGTGGACATATACCTAGTTTGCCAAACCTTTATCCCAATTTTTTTTTTTTTTTTTTAAATTTACAATATCAAATTTTTTTTTCTTTTATTTAGTTAAGAAATAAATTTGGGAGGGAGTAATTCTTAAAGTTTCTATTTTCCAAAATTTTTATTGTTACCCTTTGTTTACTATTTTGAAATGTTTTGTTACTGAATAAATGTTTTACTTTACTCAAGATTTTGTCAGAGTATATCATTTCTTTAAAAGTGTTTTCCTCTGGTAAGCTACCTGAGAAATGATCCTAATTTTTTTTTTTTCTTAAATTTTTTTTTAAAACCCTTTTTTAATTAATCAGGAAAAAGGGAGAAAGTAACAAGACAGTAGTTTGTATGGAGTTATTTTTGTAGGTAATAGATACATCAAGTTGATGTATTTGTTGGAGGGAGTTTCCAGTTCAAACTGTATCTATGGAGTTTAGATGGGGATCTATGGAGTTTAGATGTTCTTGTATTTGTGTGATGTATTTTTGTGTTGTGAGGATGATGATATCATTGACATATCTTCCATATAACTTGATGTGTGGGCGATGGGTGGAGAACATTTGTTTTTCAATGTAGTGAAGTCTGCAATGGGTCTTGATATGGCAAGGCCATGAATAAACCGTGTGCTTGGAGGTAAATTTTTTTGTTGTAGGAAAATATTGCCTGTTGTAAATGGTGTGGATGAGGAAGTCAAATTTGCTTTGTCATGTAAAATTGGCAAAAAAAGGGTTCCATCATCTAGGAAGACATAGAGTGCTTCTTTGATGGTATTGTAGCTGAGGGATGTGAATAGGGATATGGCATGAAGGGAGTATAAGTCTTCGTTTTGAATATTGATTGCTTTTATACTAAATCATCATAAACACATCAAGCATATAAACTCATAAAACTTCCTTTATTTCATCCAACATCTCCAAAATGTTTATTTTATTTATAAAATAATTTATAAATTTATAAAATTTATTTATAATTTCGAAGATTTATAATTTATTTGGATAATTTATAATTTATTTTATCTTTGTAATAATGCTTGATGCGTTTGTGTAGAACGTGTTGAGCATAGCACTTTTTGTATTGTTAAAAATTAATTGTCATTTATTTATTTTTTGATTAGGGTAAGGGGAAAGGTGTTTTTTTTTCCCCCCTTATTGCTTGAGAAAGAAAATCCAGTGAGGGTTTTCAAAATATCGCATTTTGGAGATATTGGATGAAATAAAGGAAGTTTTATAAGTTTATTGATTGCTTTTATTTGGTGTAGGAATTGGGCTGTGTTTTTGTAAATGTAATCTATTTTACTTGTGTAGGTTTGAAGGATGGTGAAGAGGGAGTTGGAAATGTTTGAGATAGTAGTTTCTCGTGTTGATGATGGGTCTGGTTTTTAGGGTATTGTCTTGTTTGGGTTTGAAAGGTGATGGATTGGGAATTTTGGATTTTTTGGGGTGAGTTTTTAATTATAGTGTTCAGAAAGGCCTATGTTTGTATGGACCCAATCAATGGCGTAAGTGATTAGTTCAGTGTACTTTTCTATTGTTATGTCATCAGGGGTGTAGCAAGGTTGTTTGAGGTGGGCTTGGGCCATTTTCTTGTAGTCTTTGTTTTTCCACGAGGACAATGGAGTTGCCTTTGTCAGAGCAAGTGATGTGTATGTTCTTGTTTTGTTTGAATTCATTGAGATGGGCTTTTTGTTTTGGGTTGAGGTATAAAAATACATGTAATAACTAAAAAGTATAATGGTAACAAAAACAAAGTTCAGATATGGCTAAATAAAGAATGAAATTCATATGACTGCTTTCAATTAAATCTCTCTTTCCCAGATGTAATTAAAAAAATAAACAAAAGACCCACCGGAATCATCATTCCAGCAATTAAAGGTAATTGTTAATCATATAAAGAAATATTCAAACATTTCATAATCAAAACAATAACATTCAAATATTAAGAAAAAAAGTAATACATTATTTAAGTTGTAAATTTTTTAACACTGAGACAAGACAATAATAATATTTAAATAGCTTATTTAATCCAAAAAATAACCATATACCTAGAATAACAATGGCATAAACTCAATTTCATAAGCTCTGAATATCGATTTTAGTTTTGGATTTACTCTTTGTAGTGAATCAAACTGAATCAGAAAAGAGGGTTTTATAATTGTGAAATGACATCATTTCTAACATAGGAGTTGATTACTGAATTTTATTATAGTGAGACAATCAAGCAAGTTAACATATTTTTTAAAGCTCTGTTAAAGAATTAGAGCAGTGATTGGAATGTTTGCCATTTCTCAACTTTGTTAATAAGCTGCCATTCTATTTTCAAGAATGAAATTAGTAAAATATATAAGGCACTTTAAAGGTGATTTGTCTTTCCATACATCAAAATATTCAAAGTAGTCAGCTTTAAAAAATAAAATGGGAAATGCAATTGTGATGCATTCTCAAAAGATCAAAATTCATTTCTACCATAAACCTTTTTCACATACACACGAAGGAATCTAGGCAAGACAATACTCAACCACATTCAATCTGTAAGAATTTGGAAATTTAAAAGTTGAAAAGAATTGAAATGAGAGATCTGAAAAAAAAAAGGTTGTTCATGTTTGTTAGGAAACTGGCTTTTTTTTTCTCTCCTGTCACTGTCATATATTTCTGATTAATTAAACTTTATTTATCTAAAATTTTGAAACAATTCATATTTTATTTTCTCAAAAAGTGTGTAATGCAGCTTGGCAACTTGCCCAGATCTCTTCATACATAAATTTCATTTAGGCTTACTAAAATCCTTTATTTATTATTTTTATTAGTTAATAAAATATATTAATGAAAACAAGATGAAATGGCAGGTCTAAAACCAGTACAGAAATTGTAAATTTCAATCACAAGTAACTCTGCTTCGTCTTTGCAAAAATTTCTTAAGGTTCCAGGAAGAATAATTTAGTGTATGTGGTCCATTATAAGCACACAGTACAGTCACATGAGAAGAATAGTCTAAATTAGGCAAAAGCTTAGGGGTAAGAAGAAAGTATTGAGAAGCATTATCCTCACATACAGATTGCACTAATTCAAATACTTTTCTTTCATTAATGCAATCCATGCCTTGATTAATTTCATCTACACAACGGAAAGGTACCTGGGCCAATCCCTGTAGAGCCATTACATACAGCATGGTTGCAACACTTCGTTCCCCTCCACTCTGATGAAATGGTGTGAGCTCTTTTAAGGCTTCAGTATCTCTGAACTTAACACGGATACAAATACCATACTTATCATATTCCTCGGGATTTTCTCCACAGTTCAGGCAAATCTCCCCAGCACAATTCATTCTCTGGAAATAGTTACTATAGTTCTTATTAATTTTTTCAATTAGATTCTGAAGTGATGGAAGCCATGTCTTTTTCAGATTTTCAATTTCAGTTTTCAGATTATTGAGATTTTCATCCTTCTTTTGCTTTTCTTTTTCTAACTTTGTAATTCTAGCAATTCTCTCATTATATTCTGTCACAACATTTTCGTCAGTATTTAGTAAACATTCTGCTTCTGCCTGTAGCTCGAGAATTTTACTATCTAATTCTCTAATGCTATTTGGTAATTCATCAAATTTTTTTTTCCATTCATCAGGAAGTTTGTCTTTACGCTGCAAACCTATTGATTTGGTGGCAATGTCCAGAAGTTTAACTGCCTCCTCTTTTTTCCTCTGCAAAATAATTTTGTAGTTATTTATCTGAGCTTCTAATTCTTGACGCTGTGCTGCATCTTCTTGAATTCTAGTATCCAGCTTCTGTAATTTTGCCCCCTCCAGTCTGAGTTGCAAAGTTAAAATTGCTTTCTCTTTCAGTAATTGGAATTGTTCTGCCAGTTTATCTTTGTGCAAAGACATGACACGAATTTTTTCCTTTGTTAATTTGGAGATTTCTTCTGTCATTGTTTGCTGTAGTTGTTTAAGATCTACTGCTTCATTTTCTAATCGAAAAATACTTTGCTTTTTCTGAGTGATTTTTGCCTCTAGGCTTTTTCTATAGTCTCTCTTTCTTAATAATTCTTTTTGGCTTTTTCTTAGATTTTCTAATTTTTGTTCTAACTCCCGCTGCTTTTGACCTAACTCCCCTTCAATCTCAACTTTTTCCTTAAGTTTTGTTTTTAAATGATGTAATGCTCCTTCTACAACAGCAATGCGCTCTGTATCTTGAGTTACAGTCAATAATCTTGGGGGTCGCAATTCAGTATTCACTGTGATTAGTTCTTTGTTCCCATAGCGTGACCTTTTAATAAAATAGTGATTATTTTCTGTATAAAACTGACTAAGATCAGCATTTTCAATTACAGACAGTACATGCTCTTTTGTGTATGCTGTTCCTATAGGAATATCTTGAATCTTATAATTTCTACACAAATACTTTACAACACCATCTGGGGCAGTAAACAAATCTTTAAGGTAAACATAAAAACCCCATTTTTTGTATTTCTCTATGGGAGCCTTTGATTGGAAGTGCTCTAATGATTCACTGGGAGACAAAACAGAATTAATTTTCAGCCTCTGTTTTTCTTTAAGATTTTCAAGTAGTAATCTCATGTCTTCTGGATGTTCACAAACAAAGGCTTTTAAGTCATCATTAGATATACTTTTTTCTAAGTATTTTGCTTTTAATGGATCTTTCACATTTATTTGAGTCATTATTGGTTCATAGATTTTCCTTTTAAACAGATGTTGATTTTGACGAAGCCAAAGAACAGCCTCATAAGTTTGTTTGTCATATTGGCGCAGCATTTCTAATCTCCTATTGTTTACATCTTGAATTTGACGAAGTTCTTGTTCTCGATCTTGAATTTCCTGCTTAATAGAATTTTTATCAACCATAACATTTTCTTGTTCAGCTTGTACCTGAGCAAGCTCATGAGCTACTGTTTGTGTTTCTTTTCTGCTTTCCGATATCTGATTTTGTAGTTCTTCTTCACTTTGAGAAATCCTGCTAATTTCAGCCTGCCATGATTCAATTAGCTTTTTGGCAGTTGCAACGTTTTCTTTTCTTTTTTCTTCCATTGCTATTTTATCATTGAAATCTGCCTGTTCACGCAAGATTTTGTCTGTAAGATCCTGAAGATCTCTCTTCTCATTAAATTGGAGGAATAATTTAGTAATTCTTGTATTCAAGATCTTAATTTTGTCTATAACTTCGTTACGTATGCCTCTGGTTTTTTCGATTTCATTTAATAGTGGGACATTAGCTTTCTGAAGGGCATTTAATTGTTTCATCATATCTTCTTTTCGCTCCTTTTCTTGATTGAATTCGAAACGAGCAATGTCGTATTCAATCCAATAGCTCTTCTTCTTCAAAATATCAATTTTCTCTTCAATTTTTATCTTTTCGTTATAATTCTTCACGTCCACTTCTAATCGTGCATTTTGCCTAATCTCATTGTTTAGTAGTTCTTCCGTATTGGCACACGCCTGTTGCAGTTCTTTAATCAACTTTCGCTGAGATTTTAATTTGCAGTGAGCCTCATATAGATCCTCAGTTTCTGCTACAGCTTTCTCGGTGTTTTCTAAAAGTTCTTGGGGTGTCATTCTTGCAAATTCACTGACTCGCTCTTGGGGTAAAAACTGACACAAATTACCAACATGGATTCGAAGTCTTGAAACACATTCTTCCACAGCCTTGTTGGTAGCTGATCGTCCATTAACTTCCCAAATCGACTTCGTCTGATCGATTACTCGTGTAATAACGTAGTTATCTCCCTTTGGATTATACAACTCAACCTCCAGTTTTGCTTTTGCACAACCGTGTTTGATATGGTTGGTAACTGCCGCCGTTCGTCCAATCATTTGCGGTTTTCCCGCTAAACACAAACAGATAGCATTCACTATAGTCGATTTACCTGCTCCATTTGGACCGATGATAACGTTCAAATGTGGTCCAGGTCGGAACTCGACACGGTCATAAGTCTGAAAATTCTCAATGTACACACGAACGATGGAGCCTTCAATGTATCTTCCAGTCATTTTAGAAACAAAGCACAAGCATAACCTGTTTCCCTCCAACGATTACACGATATAGGACTAAACACGTCTCTTAACGAAAGCGAGACCGGAAGCGGAAATGATTGTTCGATTCTCGTCTCTTCGCAGAAAATGTGAGGGATCTTTGAACCAATGAGATATATACCGTATTTACTCGCATAATTTCCCCTTTTTTTTCATCAATATTTTGACAAAAAAAAGGGGGGTGGGGCGGGGAAATTACGCGATGTTTTTCAATTTGAGGAAAAAAAATATGGTGAAAGTGTAAGGAAAACCATGTTAAATATTGATTTTTAAAGCAAGAAATGTAATTAACAACAATTTTATTATCACGCAACATGTAAAATATAAGAAATCCCATCTCAACATTTGTTTTTTTCTTCAAAGTACAGTTAAGCAATAGGCATGCACGGCCTGCTGCTCTCACCATTCTTTTCAGCAGAGAAAACTACACGCAACTTAAACTCTGCGGCATAACTCCTATTTTTACCCATGTTGTTAATGTGTGTCACTAATCTTAACTTTATTCGCGAACTTCACGTTTTCACAAAACACTCGAAATTGTTGTACTGATTCAGAAGGAGTCTGCTCTTGTACTGACCGGGGTGGGGGTGGAATCTTCCCCTAAAGTAGTGTGGGATAGAGAAATGCGGAAGTAACGGTACATTGTCGCGTCGTCGTGAGTTGACCGCCAGTCAGTTGAAGTAGAGGTGGGGAAATTATGCGATAAAAATAAAAATTGAATTTTGTAATCCACAAAAACTGGGGTGGGGAAAATACGCGATGTGGTAAATTATGCGAGTAAATACGGTAATCAACAATCAATGTTGCTTATATAGGTCGTTGCTTTGGACCTTCCTTTGACCATGAACAAGGTGACCTTTGCGGCCTTTGACCTTGGCCTATATCGCCGGATTATCATGATCTATCCAACCGGCTAAACAACTGTGGAGGGACATATTTTTGTGGGAACAAAATAGAAATACCTTCAATAATGGATGTGCATTTATTATGTTTACTCATTAATATGTTTACTTATTAAGGCCCGCCTTTAAATCATCGGATAAATAACCTAATGAATGATAAAGTCAGGGGCGGTCTGGCATCATTGGGGGCCCTTCGGCTGGAAACGAATTTGGGGCCCTTTAGGCTTTACTTATTTACTATTTTTTACAATCAGAAATCAATTGCCACTTTTTACTATGCGGAAAAAAAATCGATAAATCGGTTTCGTCTTATACTTCTTTCGTAAGATCTCCTGACAGAATTTGATTCAAACAGAGTTTACTAAATGCTTCCTGGATACGTTTTCCACAATTGAAAAATTAAACTTACCTCCTCTTTTGAAGCAGTCTTTTTATACTGTCGATGGCTTATTAGGACGACTCTGCATTCATTGATGACAATCTTAATATTTTTTCAACAGCGTACAAAACGTGGAAACGAGACTGCGTCTTCTTTAAATCCATTTACCAAGAAAATAAGAAAGAGTCTTGCTGTTCAGTCTAAAGTTTAGAGATCCGCTTCTGTAGAGATGATGCGTGTCCTGAACATTGCCTGTCGCCAGTGATGAAACCAGCCCCCATCTTTGTACGTTGACAAAGCATCTGTGTCCCAGTTGTACTGATACGAGAAAAATAATAATACAATATTAATATCAAGTATTGCGTAACGATGCGGGAAAAAAAAGCTCGGGTAAATGTAAGAAAATTGAATACAATGTCAAATTTTATACATTGTCAAATTCCATGCTAATTTTTATAACAATATGGAGATACAGTAAAACCTCGTTAAGTCGTCACCCGGATAAGTCGTCACTCGGTTTAAGTCGTCGTTTTCCTTTGGTCCCGACAAGGTCTCATAGACAATAATGTAAAATAACCCTCTTTTACTCGTCACCAAATTTAATTCTATTCCGGATAAATCGTCACCCTCAAAAATGGCGAAAAGCATCTTTATTTTCAATTTTGCCTGCTATCTTTTCAGCCCCGCCCCTTCACTCTAAGAAAGCCTAGCCTTTACGGGAATTTTCACGTGGGAAATTCACATGGGAAATTACACACTTCTCGCTGCGACTCTTGTCAAGTGTAGACGTTTTTCTTGACCGCTACTGAGTGTGATTTCATTTCATACTGATTAAGCCCCGCAGTAACGGCTATTTTTTCTCTTGCAATTTCGTGGTTCGATTACATTTGTAACATGTCAGGGAAACGAAAACTTACCTCGTTATGTTTTAAAGAAAAAAAAGACTTAATTGCACTTTTTGAAAAATCAAATGTTTCGAAAACAGCTTTTGCCAAAAAACATCGTATTCCCAGGATTACATTAAACGATATTCTTTCATCGAAACAAGTAATTGAAGAAGCTGACTGCAAAGACAAAAGAAAGAGAATGAGGAAATCGAAGTTTGACGGGATCGAGGAGGTTTTAGTTCGATGGCTAAAACATCCCAGATCGCAAAATGTACCGATTTCTGCCGTGATTCTCAAAGAAAAAGCCATGGAAATTGCTAAGGAGTTGCACATTGAAGATTTTGGCGGCAGCAATGGTTGGCTGGAACGTTTCAAAGACAGACATTGCCTTTCTTTTAAAATGATTATAATGTGATAACTATAAAAAGTATTTATTTATTTTATTTTTTTACTTTCCACTCATTTGCATGTATTGATTTCTGAAAATCTTGTTTTTCTCACCGAATCCTACAGCAATTCATGAAAATACTGTATTTAAGTGTTTTTTTGTTTGTTTGTTTTTTTTCAAAAATTCCCACTCCGCCTAAGTCGTCACTCCGCTTAAGTCGTCAAAAATGTTTGGTCCATTGAGTGACGACTTAACGAGGTTTTACTGTAATTAGTATTTAAAGAAATTGTCTTTTTTTGTATATGGGACTAGTTGGTTTGTTATAAAAATTTGGCTTTTCTTCGCAGTCAAATGTTATATTAACGGAAGTACATAACAGTGGGATCCCAGGGAAAAGAGAAGGATAGTTTGAGCTACAAACCACTCCAAATTGAGGAATGAAGTAGATAAAATGTATGTCACGTAAAAAACAATTTAAATTACCACAGTTTCTGATTTATAAACCAGAATATACATAGATCATTTGTTTTCCACAAGTACCTTCTCTTTTTAAAAATTCGTACGCACCATTGTTGTTTATAAATGTTCACTTCTACGCGGTAATTAAAATATTTCTAGGCTACATCAGGGTTCGGCAGTCCGTAGCTCTTTGAGGCAAGATCTGTAGCTTCCTGAATCTACGCTTATTTTTTGGTTGGCTGGTGAGAGCGCCTATGTTCTTGATCCTTTGGGTTTTGTTGAAAGTTTTGATTGGTCAAAAATTGACTGTTAGACTTCTGTTGTAGTAACTGTGGTATGTTGTTAGCGACATTCGAAAGAGGGAAAGTCTACGTCTAGATGTATTGTTAGCCACCTAATAACAAGGTCAAGATTTTTCATTTTTTTATATTTTAATTATTGCTGTACAGATACATAATAGTTGTCTGCAACCTAATACGTCGTAAATGCGGGGTATGCTGTATTGCTTGTGAATAATTTGGTCTCATCCATTGTTATTTTTTTAACATTTCAAATGCGCAGTTTGAAGTCTTATACTTTAAAAAAATTCATTGAGACCCCTCTTTGTGGCACATGGATTTTCTCACTTGATTTTCATTGGTGAGTTTTTTCATCGTGTAATTTATTCCTTGAGGCACCACTGCGCTTCCGATGTAATAGTATAATCCTTTTCAGTAGTTTTTCTGAGAAAGTCTTTTGTAACTATAAATATTAACAAGAAACATATCCTCTTTCACTTAAAATAAAACGTGTAATAAAGTCAATAAAGATATTCATTTGAAAAGCTTTCAGACATTATTTTTTTTTTAAATGCAAAGAGTTCCGTGATACAAGACTAAAAATAACATAAAAATGAAAAAAAAAAAAAAAAAGAAAAAAGATTCTGGAAAATACTTACTTAGGTTTCTTACAAAGACATTATAAATGTTCAGCTCTACATTACTGTTAAAACGTTGGACATTTTCACTTCATGCATTTTATTAAGTTGTTTGCCGTTTCAGCACAGACTTATGGTCAAGGCGGCGGCCTGCCACGAGGCTGTGTGTCTGAAACTGGGTTCGAATCTCGGCATGGGCTTGGATGTTTCTTTCTTCATTAGTGTTTGTTTCTCTTCCGAAAGCAGGCAAAGTCTCACTGTCATCTAACGGTACCTCCTGGATTGTTATCGAAACGAAAGAAGAGTATCACCCCTATTATGGAGTGCAATTTTCTACAACTAATGATCCACAAGTGGATCGGAGGATAAGTAACGAAAAAGTTGTTTCGGTTGAACTTCATAAGCTGTTTACCTTTTATTCCACCAAAACAGATATAGCACTGTATGTAAAAAAGGATATATAAGCTATTAATTTAACTGAAAAAAACATTATCAACTTGAATTAAACCACATATTTATGCTGATGTAGCTCAACTGATAGGCGGGAGAAACTAATGGCATTTAATTACGAGGAAATCGATGGCTGTGCACATCTGTTGCTTAGGGGTTGAAGCTGAATCTCTTATATTTGTTTTTAGGAGGAACAATCTCAAATAGTGTGTATAGGGGAAGGTGGTGTACAGTTCCAAATGTAACGCAATTACCGAATTGTGACAATGAAATTAAGCTATTATGGATCTTTTTGTACAGATACAGCTAGCTTCTTGAAAACTTCATGTTTTCGTTACGAATATTTGTTAAAATATTAAATATATTAAGGATTAATAATATATTTTAAAATCTCTAGGTTCAAAGAAAAAAAAAATAATTCATTAAAATCAAGAAATTGGTTTCATATTGTACACGAAGCCATACCAACACCTGAACATATTTCATTTTGACTCATTTCCTGTGACGTGCGAACTGACCGTTGACCGGAACTCGAATTTTTCCCTACCTTTATAAAATGATTTATAAAGCTTATCTTTCCCTTAAGGTATCACTCTATCTGTCCGACTGTTAGTACCGACGGATGGACAGAGGAACAGAACTTTTTTAAGAGCACCCCCCATCCCGTATACGGGTCGCTAAAAAATAAAACAGTAAAACAACCAGAATAAATATATATATAAACTAGCCGGGTCCGTCGCTTCGCTCCGGAACCCTTGCATACATAGCATAAAAAAAAGAACTTTATTTATTTAGCAAGTTAATAACGAGATCTGAGAGCGTACAACTTCCCACCCGTTGTGGCCATCTCCGCTTAACTCAGATGAATTGCGGGTTGGCGCCACTCACATATATCGATAAGGCAACTTTAAAGTGAAAATTAGTACCGTCTTTATTCCCTATCAAAAAAAAAAAAAAAAAAAACTGGCCTTATTCCTTGTCTACATCATAAAGGGAACCTCTGTGCAACATTTCAGCTTTCTAGGTCCAAGGGTTTGGGTTGGGCGTTGATGAGTCAGTGAGTGACTGAGAACTTCTCTTTTTATATAGGTAGATGGTCCTTTTCCGAATCCATAATTGATAGAACCTTTCAAATAACAGTTATAGGATTAAAAAAATAAAAATGTAATTCAGATGTTTTTTTTTAGTGAATCTTGTTTTGTAGATGTAGTTGAAACACGTCTCACGTTGCCAGCAAAATAGTTTTTTTGGGAAAATAACAATTGATATTCGCTTTATTCCTGATGGGAAGAAAAATGGCGTCCTATTTTTTTTTAAAAGCCTCTTTTTTTGTTTTGCCTTGTCAGATATCGCGCGGTTGTATCCGTATTCCTTACGAATCGATTGCAGGAATTTATTTCAGAAACTTACGTTGCAGCACAATGTCTTTCATTGCGAGGATCACAATCTCACGTCACCGATTTCGACTTCGCAAGTTCTTACTACGATTTCAGTTTCATTTCTGAGGTTTCATAAAATATACAGTATAAATAAGGTACTTTAATTTACAGAAATATTAACGATATATTTCTTCTTCAAAAAGCGGTAGTTTATCAAAATTGTTCAAGGAATCAGGAAGCGTATTTAGATCAAAATCAGCGTCATAACTTATTTCCGGAGTCGTTGCCAATATCTACCCATAGAAAGTTAGAAACCTGTGGTTTTTAAAACAAGGTTTTCGCTCAAATTTTACTTTTATTTTACCAAATTTCATCATTAAATAAATTATTTACTTTTGTTTGTATAGTCATGCCGTCTAATTTCTTCTAAACAAAGCAGTTTAACAACTAAATTAAACTGTTTTATTTGGAAATCTAACTTGTAAGTTTAACAAAATAAATTATTAAATATTATTAGATGTGATAACAACCATTCATTGAAAACAAAAACAAGTGAATATAATTTTGTGCTAAGCTTAAATTTAAGGGCGACTCATAATAATAATAATAATAAAAAGAAGAAAGTACATAAACGTAAGAAAAAAAAAAAAAAAAAAAGTTAGAAAAAAATAAAAAAAGTTACGAAAAAGAAATTGAGAACAGAAAACACAATAGATATTTAGATTCGAACCGATACCCTCCAGCTATGAGCCCGAGACCTTAACCATCAAGCTACAGCGACAACTGAAATGAAATACAGTATTTCAATTCTAACATTTAAGCTAATAACGGAAAACCAATGAAAGCAATGCCATCTATCAAGAACATTGGGTGGGGGTGGGGGGATTGAAAATACTCTATTCCTATGTTATTTATGCCTCTGAACCGATGGTGATCGGACCTTCCGTTCGGGAGTTGCTAGGGGAGAACTGACAGAGACGGACGGACGGACAGGACAAACGCAATAGTCCCAATTGCTAAAAAATCTAAATATTACTTTTTTGTAATCTTATTTATTGTATTATTACAAATCTGATTATAAGAAAATATATCAAA
>JAFIDM010002131.1:58240395-58257712 GCA_023159025.1 Thereuonema tuberculata
CCTCTTCTGAGTGCGGGTGAGGACTATCTTCCCCGCAATTGGCTTCTAATTTCTCCGAGATTGGAGAACCTGTTGTGGCCTCTGCCACCCGACTGAACGTCAGACTTCCTTCTAAATTTCGGAACTGGACATAACGTTGTGGCTCCTGCCACCCGACCCACTGTCAGACTGTCCTTGCTTATCTCCGGGGCTGGAGATAGTGTTGTGGCTCCTGCCACCCGACCCACTGTCAGACTGTCCTTGCTTATCTCCGGGGCTGGAGATAGTGTTGTGGCCTCTGCCACCTGGCTGACCGTCTTTCCACAGCTCTGCTGCTGGTTTTAAGGCCGTCAGCTGCCTCGTTCCAACCTCCGGTCTGGTTAACTTCGAACAGGGGAGCCGGGTTGGACGAGGCGATTCTGGACGCGGGGGAGTGACCAAATCGAACGGTAACAATATGATTAAAAGTATTTCTTGGTTTTTTTTAATGGGTTTGTTTCATGGATTAAAACAAGCATTACGACGCTGATTTGAAGGCTTGCCGAAGATGTAAATCTACATGTTAAATATTAGCTTAGAATTAAAAGCATAATCGTTGAATTTTACAATAATCAAAGTATTTTAGTCAAATATTACTTAGCTGAATTTGTGTATTTTTATGTTTCATAAGTCATGTGTCTATGGTATCTGAAATATATCAAATTTCTCTGTTATGGCTTCTCATTTTTATTATTAAAAAAATATAATGTACTGTGGAAGAGAAAAAAAATGATTGGGTTAATGAACAGTGAAATTATAAACAAGAATTTAACTGTTGCGCAAGACCAAATTTAAAAATAAAATTTATTGATACAAAATTATTGTATAAAGAAACTAAATATCTTAAAAAAACATTTTTGTGCTTCATTTATAATATCATTTATTCCGAAAAATTTCACTCCAAAATTTAAAAATTTTAAATTACTTGTTTCTTCCATACGTTAAAAGAAGATAAGTAATTACTAATTTTTATCTCTCATTCTTAACATTCATATATTTCCAGGTGTTCCATCAAGTGCCTCCTTGAACCCAGGTAAATGAATTCTGCATTATCATTAACCAACTTACTAAGCATATATAGAAATCATGATTTCCGAAATCAAAGCTGTAATTATCACTATTATTTGACAACATACAATTGAATTTTACGTTACTTCAGCCTTAATCTTGTTCATTTTACAAATAGATTCTTTTTATGTCTGAGATAATAACTTTTAACACAATTCTATGGCGACTTTTCTTGGTTCATAGCTTCTGCAATTTTGAATAACAATGAGTTTCTTATATTTATCATATGTGCAATTAATTATTCTGTAAAATATTTGAAAGTTGTAATATAAAGAATATGAATTTTTTTCCTTATCTTTATTCCATTTTGTAGCTGACTGTGCTTTTTTACATGACGAGTGTGGATGGACAGTGGAACGAACTCACCAACCAGAACATAGTAAAGATTTGTGGTCACGTGTAACAGGTCTATCCCACATTACTCAGCCCCAAGGACATACTCAAGTTCCTCATTTCATGACAGGTATGCGTTTTCAATTTTTCGTTTCAGCAAGAATTTATTACTACGAGCTACGTAGTTCGAAAGGGCATTTACTGGTTTGATTTCCTGTTTTACTGTATGTAGATGGATATATGAAGTTCGATACCAATTTCTTCCAACATAATCCCCTCGATCGTTCTCGTATTGTGAGCTCTATCATTCCAGCCACCAATCATTCGCTTTGTCTTGGATTCTGGGTCCAAATGACATCTGCAGTCACCACCAGTAATGGACTGGGAGCCCTTGAAGTGAGTAAACCATAAAATAAACAAATACTTTCAATACTAATTCTCAATTTATGGATTACCTGTAGCATTCAAGAATATGTAGCAATTGATGTATTTTAACAGATCGTTTCAATTCAAGTTGTAAAAAACTATGTATATGAGAATTCATAATAAATTTTAAATAAAAATAAATAAGTAAATAGTTGTGTTATTACAAGAATTAAATTAGGGCCATCAATTAGAGATTATTCAAATTATTTTCCTAAAATCTAGTAACATACAAAATCGGTAATACATTTCATTTTAGATATAAAAGAAAAATAATCACAATTTGGTCTTTTTTAAAAATTTGCAAGACTTAAAATTCAAGTTAAGAAAAAAAAAAAAACAACAACTTTGTTTTGGATAGACAACTGATTAATTACATCATTTGCAAGAAAGAAATGCTAAAATAATTTAAAGACAAATGAGTTTATTTCGCTTACTTATTACTTTATTTCTTTCAAGTTATTTGTAAGTTACTTGTAAGTAAATTATTTGTAAATAGTCTCATATATCTTTTTATTGATGTTTGAAATTAGTTTAAGCTATTTTATCTTGGAAGATCTTTTAAAAAAAATTATAAGATATCTTTTTCTTTATCAGGTTTTGGTATTCGATCCAGAGAAGAAACATGATTATCATCATCCAATATGGCGTCTCGACAACCATCAGGGTTCAAGATGGTTTTATGCACAAGTCTTCATTAACCTCACTCATCCAAAGCAGGTATCTATGTATTAAAAGAAAATGAACATTTGCCATTCTTTTCATTTACTCACCTATCGGCGAATATCGGTGAAATTGCATCCAACGCTGATATATCAATCAGCCATTTAACGTCTTGAAATGGAAACTATGATACTTGCAATGTTGAATAATGCAGTAGTTCACTAAATTTTATTTTATAGAAATGCATTTTCATTTTGATCGACTAAGCTTCGAGGAATTGGACGTCAGCTATTATTTATTTCATTACGTTCTTAATTCAGATATTCAACGATTCTAAAGATTCTGTCATCAAACCTAAGCTAATATTTTTTTGGGCAAATATTTCTTGCAATGAAAGATGTATGTGGATGAAGATTATGTCTCCTTTAAATGCTAGCATATTCGACGATTTGTAATCCATTGAAAGGAAAGTTTCTTTGTTGTTTCTATTTCTTCTAAGTAGTGCTTTATTCTCGAGTGATCATTTAGTATAAATCAACTCCTCTCCCTAGTTTCTGTATTACAATAGACATAAGAAAACAATCAGCGACATGAAAGCGAGATCAAGAGACATATGACCCAATGACAACGGTTGTTTCCATCAAAGATTTCAATAAAGTAGCACTGATTAATTATGTTAATCAATTAGTACATGTCACTCGAAGAAATTATTGCTTGACTACTGTTAGCATAAAATAATTTCTTTTAGCATAAAAGAAAAAAAGTTTTTGCTTTATTTTTGAAAATTTATATTTGATTTACGTTGTGCTTTTTTCTAGATATTTTAAAAAGGGAATTTTTTGTTTAATTACTAAGTATTTTGGCAGCTCTTATAGCTATCTATCTATCTATACTCTAAAAATATTCTGGCCTTAAAAAGAACTTCTAAAGAAGAATTTTATTTTTAATAAATTAAGTTTTATTTTTAATCTCAATTTTTGACTCCATTATTTTGAATACCTCTCTGTTTGGTAGGAAAATTATTAGAAATTATTTAAATAAAGACTTGCGTCTTTACTTAATAAATAGTAATGTTAACTCAGTTGCTTCTGATGGACAAAAATGGTCTCGTTATTAATCTTTCCGATCGATTTTCTTTTATCATGCTATATTGACATTCCTTGATTAATGTCATCACAATATTATCTATCATTACTTCGTGTGTCCTGATTGTCTCCATTTATAAATTTCTTACTAAATGTGCAAATGTATCCTTGGTGCTCGATCCTAATGAGAAGAATACTGAGCTGTATTTAGCTGATAGCTTGGTTTTTATTTACTAGTAAGAAATGAAAATGAAGAAAGTACGAAATTAATGGGATGAGTGGATAAAATAACAACTTCTTCAAGATTTCTATCAAATATATATATTATTTCTAATTTATGAGAGTTTTGGTAGATTAGAGCTATCAAAATCCATGCAGTTTAGAAATTCAGAACCACATCCAACTACGATCATAATTCAACAAGCAGTTTTCCTGTTTGTACTCTATATCCCTGACATACAGTATGTTACAGAGATGGAGGTAAAGCCCTTCCGAAGAATTAATGAGAAATACCGTATATTTCGGCAGATAAGACGATAGTTGAATCATTAAAAAAGGCCCCCAAAATCCGGGGTCGTCTTATACGACAGATACAAAAAAAAATAAGATTGAAATTTATGTAAATTAAAATCATTTTAAAATAAAACAAAACACTTACTTCTAATCAATGTATTTAAAAGCACGTGCTTCTATGTGTTTCTAAGTCACTATTCACACGATTCACAGGTTCCTTTTTCCTTTCCATTCCTGACCTGTGACGCGTTCTGCTCATGCGCAGTAGCGTTTACTGGCCGGCGTGCCTACTGAAAAGCGATTTGAAAGGAATAGCCGGGCTTTGCTACCGTGGGATTCTGCATACCCTATACAGTATTATTATCAAAATGATGATTGCTGATTTAAACTGAATTCATAGGCCATTGATAGTTTGGGGGTCGTCTTTTAGGGCAGATATATGCTTAAACTATAAAAATTTGACGAAAATTTACACCTCGTCTTATCTGAAGGTCGTCTTATCTGCCGAAATATACGGTACTTATTTTACAATGTAATAAGAAAAAATTCAATATCAATTACTTGCACGAGGGTAAAAGACATAAGGAAGTTAAAATTTGAAAGCTTAGAACAGAGAGTGTAGTCCCTGACACTTACTTTTTTGTAAAGACAAAATTTCTTAATTTTTGATCTTCATGTTTTAATTTCTGCAATATCTAAATTTTTGAATTATTGTTTCCTGAAATTGATACGCTAAATTCATTCTATCTCGAGAAAAGAAAAGTACTTTGAAATTCAAATTCATGACTGCATCTGAACACTAAATCTATAAGTGATCATAATTTTATGTTGTTATTTCAATTTTGTTTTCGGTTGGAAGATTGCATTTCAAGGAATTAGAGGTGTTCAAGTTCTTGGTCTGATAGCAGTGGATGACGTGACAATGTTCACAACAGGTGCTTCTGTCAAGACTTCTAACGTTTATGGTAACAAACAGATATTGCACAGACAAGCTGTTGGTAACACAACTGGACTTCCAGATACCAACACTAAGCCATATTTGCCTTCGGAGCAATGCCGCAGTAAGTTACTGTTATCACTTTGTTTTTTTCATTGCAGATTTGATACTTTTTAGTAGATTCTTAAAGTAATCTTTTTCTTATTACAGCTTACTTCAAAAACCAACAAAAGAAAATGTAAATAAATTGTAAATTAAATTGTAAATTGTAATTGTAAATTAAATTGTAAATTGTAATTGTAAATTAAAATGTTGCGATTTTCATAATTATTAAAGTGTATCATATAAAGTCTAACAGATGGATTTTGACGATCTCGTATTTTCGTGATTTCACGTAATTTACGCGAGAATAGCCTCTATCCATGTCTTCTCACAAAATATTGAAATATTTAAATGAATTATAATACGGGGAAATGCATGAGACTTTTACTACATTTTAATGTAGTTTTCATAAATTGAAAACAGTCAATAAACAAACAATAAATTCATTAGGTAGCAATTTCCTAGTGCCAGACATTGAAAAAACGAAATTTCTTTGAGACCTGCTGAAGAGGCTAATGGCCAAATCTCGTGCTTTCCGTAATTCTTATGCAAACGTCATCATCAACATCCATCTGTTAGACAGTATTTATATTTACATTGAAATTTACGTATGAAACAAAAAACAAATTATAACAATATATATAAATTCGTAAAAAATGTAAAGATACACGGAATTGCAAGTAGGATTTGCTAGTACAATTTCTGTTTTCAGATAAGATTTAATTGATACCAGCTTGGAAGATAGTTAACAGAAAAGCAACAATGTTCCTTGTAAATTTTTACTTATTTGGCAGAGAAAAAAGATAGCACTATGGATACTGTTTATTTCTCTATGAAGTTAGATCAAAGTTGATGAAGTCTGAACCATAGTTAGTTTCAGATTTGTGTAGATCATTTCGATGCCTGATTAACAGGTTATCTTAACAGGAAACAGTACTAATCCAAATTTGTTGTTATTGTGATCTAATAAAAGAAGTATCAATATCATTGTTAGCCATTTAAAAATGCTCTACACAAATTTAAAATGGACTGCAACACTATTTGCTCACTAAATTAGTCCTTTGGAAGATAGAAACCACGTACACCCTTTTATCAAAGAAAATTTAAAAATTCTCAGAATATGTCCTTCATTCATTATATAATAGTATATATCATACCTTCAAAAGCAATATTAGAATAAATTGTTATTTATACACTTGCGAATGAAATATTTTTACATAAACCATAGATCTATGTCGGCCCAAGAGTAGTCATAACTGGCTAGTATGTAACATGCTACTTGACAGAGCAATAGCAAATTGTTGAGCAATTCGTGCTCAACGAAGCAATAGATGGATGAGTTGCTGTTACATGCATACATTTCTTACATAGAGATTCTTTATTAACACATTCTCCTCTATATAGAGTAACGTAAGATATTAAAGTAATTATCGAATTATATCATTACATCGTCCTTGAACAAAAATGCAAGTTTGAAAGTTTAAAACCAAATGTTCTTGATTCAGACGGAGAGTATTAAGAACATTAAAGTTTAAAATAATCGTCCTGCTACGAGTTTGAATTTTCACTAACATGCAGTATGAAAGATAGTATTCCCTTGTGAAATTCTCATGTTTGTGAAAAGATTCTGATGCTTGCAACCAAATTGTACCTTCATCATTTGCTGATTTTCTTCAAAAGTCAACTTTACAACTTACGCTGTTTATTAGGCTTATCATTATTAGGTTGTCCTCTTTGTCTTTTGATTGCCTGATGAGAGTACTCAGTTATTCTGAATTAAAATAATTTTTTAAAAGTAAATTGCACTTCAACTTAATAAGATTTTTATTTAATTTTCAGCTTTGCCGGCGAGGGCTAATGTTCATATAGGTAAGAAATATGCTATACTTCACTTAACGTACTTTATATTAATAGTAAATTCTTAATGATTTCTTTTATGAAGAGTAATAGTATATGAAGTCTTTTATCGTAATACAGTAATACACTTGCTAATCTGCTCCTTAATAATGAGGCCTCTCAATAATCCGGCGTCCGTCTCTGACCGTGAAGTAAAAGAGGTCGGAGGAATTAAGAATTAAATTAAGGAATTCCTATTCGACGAGATTATAAGTATTATGTATAAGAGTTGTTTTTAGGCCATTTGTAGCAACACAGACGGCGCTGTGATGGCACCCTGGTTACGTGTGAAAGGCTTTAGTTTAGCTGTGACAGATGAAGAAATCATCAAAAGGGTGCAGGAAGGAAAAGATGAAAATGATGGGAAGAAGACACCTAGACAGACAGCATGACGATTTCTCACATTGCTGGCGCCCCAGCTGCCCACATCTTCCTGCAATACATATGCAACAATCAGACAAGTGCAGTTTCGACGTAATGCTAGAAAAGCGATTGAGTCACAAAGAATGTCATCGACTATCATCTTCATTTAAGCACATAAAAAATCAGTGACATGTTTCGAAGAAACCGTAGATAGTAGAAAATGCAAGATTTCATCTGTGCTATATTACAATTGTACTTTTCTTTTACTGTGTATAGTACATATTACATTATTTTACTAACATGAAAAGACCATTACATTAATAACAAGGTGTGAGACCAAGTATTTGCTAGATGACATCCCAGAACAGCTGTTTTCTTTTAGTTTGGAAGATGTGATTTTATTTTCTACTAGATCATTTCATTGCTTAAATGAGATAATATTTTACATATTGATCGTGTTTTTTCTTACCATTATCATATGTATTCTTTTTTTTTTTTAAATATATACTATATACAGTAAACTTGTAACATTAAATTTAATGAACAATTAAACTAAGTTTTTATGCACTCTCAGTAATCCGGCACTTTGGCTAATCCGGCACCCCTCTGTGCAAGGAATGCCAAGATTAGTAAGAGTCTAGTGCATTTTTCAATTCTTAATCTGCATTTTGGTCGAAGATTTAAGCATGTAGAGTCCAATTTAACTCTATTTAAAAACATTGACTAGATTTAATATAATTACACGAAACCCGGTTGTAACAGTTTTATTTTTTAAAAGTCATTTTATCATTTTTAACTTAGCTCCACTGTAGTTTACTTAGATTCATCCATAAGCATTATTAGTCTTGACCTATCGAAACTAATATTGTCTATTTCATATTTGACGCTGGAATTATAAAAACAACGTAGCTGAAAAACAAAAAAAAACATAAGACCTGTGAGTAATTATGTAATTATATTGTTATATAATTCTTGATCAAAAACAGAAGCTTAAATATCGTATTCAACTAAATATTCCTAGTTCAGACAGAATATTAAACTTTAAATTAAATTTTATACCTTACAATACCTTCCATTTTAAATTGTTAATATTATTAATAAGAGTATTTTTGTTGTACGACGACTGGTCATAAAGAAAAACCTTAAAAAAAAATTGTCGGAGAAGAATCTACAGCTAATACTTATAATCCTTCCTGATAATATCCTATTTAAGATTTTAAAATAGAATTAGTACAGTTACCTAGATAGATGAATAGATGGAATACAATTTTGTATTGAGGATCGAATATATTTCTACTAAGAGTAAATACTTCCTGTTTCCTGTAAGAATAAAAGTTGGGATTTAAAGTTGGGATATCTCTAGAGATGATTTATTGAGGAAAATATTGTTTGTCGTTTTCTGAAGTTTTATAAAATGAAAAAATATACCAAAGATGATAAACACTTCTATTCATTCTCTTGTGTTTAATTTATTACTTTAAAAATCTACACTAATGGCTTTGTCTTTATTAGGTGACTGCTCATTTGATGTAGATTTATGCCTGTGGAGCAGCGGTGGTAATGCGACTGATGTCTCGTGGCAGGTAGCCAATCCTTTTAAAGCACCGTCGAATGTGCGAGATCATACCTTTGAAGCATTACAAAGTAATTGCTGATATTTACCTTTTATAATTTGTTCTTTGTATTTTATAAATTTTACGGATGTTATCTATTGAATAAAAAAAAAATGTAATTGGTTGTTTTCTTACATTGTATTGAAGTTCCCGCATTATATGAATGTCGAAAGGCCTCGACTTTTTTCAAAATAATGCTTGAAAAACTCCAGTTTCCATTTTTATTCATTCAATTAACCCATCAGTAATAATTGTCAACCTTTTTGATTCAGTTTTTCCGTTGGGCTTTTTTCTTGAATAATTCTTTTATTTTGAGTTATCATATAGAATCTTATTTTAAAATAGATAATTTGGGAAGGAATACCTTTTTTAGATTTAGAAGAAGAAAGAGTTAGCTCAAAGGTGCAAGGTATATTTTTGAAGATTATACTAAGTATAATAAGGATATAATTGTAAATGATATAATTACAAATTTTGATTTTAAAATCTACTGAAATAATATTTTGAGATTTACGAGATAAAGAAATTTTGCACCTTTTTGATTAGCTTTGGGATAATCTAACAATCAAATGTGTAGACGAAATTCAATCTAAATTTCTATACTTGCTAGCTTATTGCCCTAGGGAAAATGAGGGTCATAAAATCAATTGAATGCATCTTCTTGAAACTGGCGTGCATATTTGTGGACAAGAGACAATCTTACTTTTGTATTTGAAAAATTTCCATTTTGGTTTCTATGGTGAAATTTGCGCGAGAAAGCAGCAAAAAATTCACGTAGAAAAGCGTTAGAATCTAAACAGTGATTAATCCATTTTCATTTGCGCGTGCTTTAAGTGTTCAGTAAGTAATTGGATTTGGGCAACTTAAACAGGTATTTGCAGCTTGCATTAATTCAAAGAATTAATAATAAATGGAAAAGTTGATGATAAGTTTGGTGTTCAGCAAATATTTATAAATATCTCGTACTGTTTCCAGACTTTAGAAAACAAAGAAAAATAAAAAACGCAACATTTTAGCAGGAAAGTAGGCGTTCAGTTCTTGTTTTAATGAAGAGTAGGCCGTGAGAACAGCGATTGAATGTCTTAATACACATTGTTGCTGTGTACATGACAAGAAATCATTTTATAAATAAATAAATAAAATTAAAAAAAAATATAAATTTTTTTCTTATATATGTAGGAATAGTATATAAGGAATTTTTTGAAGGAAACTATTCTTGAATATTTTTGTTCAATAAACAATTTTTTTTTAAATAGGCCATTAATTCTATTTACAATTATTTAACGTGCGTTAATTAATTAAAAATGGTTAAAATTTAGGCCAAACGCACAAATATTTAAAAAAAAAGTTTTTTAAAAATACAAAAGATAAAAAAAACACAACGTTTCGACCAAGTCCACGACTTGCAGGCAAGTCGAAACGTTGTGTTTCTTTTATCTTTTGTATTTTTAAAAAACTTTTTTAAAATATTTGTGCGTTTGGCCTAAATTTTAAGCATTTTTAATTAATTAACACACGTTAAATAATTGTAAATAAACAATGTTTTCTTCTGAAAACTAAAGAATGTAATAACAAACGAGTGAGAAGATGTTGAAACTTTTTATCAAATGATGAACTTTTAAGATATTAAAATGATTACTTTTCTTAATTTATTTCTTTTCTACATTTTTCAGTTGGATTTGCTTATTATGATCCATTCACACCTTCCGGAAAAGTGATCCAAACATATCTAGAAAGTGCGGAAATAAAGCCAGTTAGAAGCTTATGTTTAACCTTCTGGTTTATGATCTTTGGAGCAGACGATGGTAAGTTTTATGAACCATGAACTCATGATTACTATTTTAATATGATCTTAACAAGAAAGCTCGAATGAGGGCTCGGTGTTTGTGAAATAAAGTAAAACCCTCTAATAAGCTTAAATGGTATATCTTTTATAGAAGGATTACAATATCTTGGTAAACAGGCATACTTAAACGGTTATACTTGTAAAATTGTTGTCAACAGTTCGTGTCAACTTAACGTAATAACACTGACCGAGTTACAGGAACGTATTATATTTTATCATTGCCAAATAAAATTTAAGTAATTGAATTTCATCACATAACATCCTATTAATAATTATGACTTAGGGCAGTAGCTCCATGATATAGACTATAGGCTAAAAATAGTTCATTGTATCTTAAAATAATTAAAAAAGAAGGCATAAAAACACACACAAATTAAAGGTTCACTGAGCTATTTTTGGAAATTTTGTACCGGGAACCCAAGACGGACCGTTTCGAGATTCCTATCTCTCATTGGCTGGGTTCGCCCAGTACTCAATAGCTCAGTAGCACCAAAAGAAACATGAACAAATGAACAAAACAATGACCCTTCAGTTAAAAGAACATCAAAATATAAATTAATAATAAAAAGGGTAATTAATTAATCCCCGCTAGCTCCACGCTTAGCAAATAAGGGATTAATTTTAAAGAAATTAAATTATGTGTATCTTAATATATCTAATAATAATATATTTGATTGGAAATGGCCAAAGGAAGTGAGTCTTTGTAACTTTGGCAGTATTGTTACATTATGTTGATGTGAACTGTATTTTGAAGCTGGAAGAATGAAAATAAGTTTTATTTAAAAATATTTTAGGAGCTCGTCTATCAGTTTCTAAGCGAAGCCATGATAAATATACAGAAATATGGAGGAATGAAGCAATTACAACGAGTCCGGATTGGCGGTATGGCCAAGTGGCGATCCCTAATACCAATTTAAATTCTTTTAAGGTAAAGGTTTATTGTACGTTTGCTTTGAAGTTAGAACTTGGTTTCATGGCTCTTTCATGGAATGAAGCAAATTTCATTGAAATAAGTTTAGAATAAATCTAAAATAAGTTTAGAAATAATATAGCAAGCATTCTGGCATCGTTAACCTACCACCGAAGGAAGGGGCGATAATAAAAATTAAAATATCAGTATAAGTAGGCTTGATTTCTATAGATTTTTAACAATGCATATAATACTAATTCCTGTAATATTGTAATATCTGAGTCCTCTTTTATATGATTAAAGTTAATTGGCTTAATCAATTTAAATAAATTTTGAGGATTTAATTAGATTTCAGAAAATGACAAATTTGAAGATAGTGTTTCTATTCTGCAGATTTTACAACTACAAATATGCTGTAAGAAAACAAAAAATCCCGCACATTTTCTTTTAGGAACTTTTAGGTTACATAGATATTACATTATTTCATATATGATGTCTTCCTGTTTTGACTTTATGAAATGAAGATATCTCTTATAATGAAATGAACAGCGTATTCATCATTAATAGTAAAAAACTTAATAATTGAACAATTATTTTTTTTTTTAGATTGTGTTCATGGCTACCTCCCGAACATCGACAGTTGTATTAGATGATATAAAGTTTTACGAAGAATATGGATTAACTCCTAACTGCAGAAGTAAGTGTGTTTTCATTGTCAAGAAACCCTACCAACAATTAGGCCAACCTAATCAGGAATCCGAAGCTTATTCACTTTCTTTACATAATTTAAATCAAACTTTTACTAATTTTAAGAATATATCCACGAAAATCGTGTCAAGGAAAAATTGAAACAAAATGTGTAGATTTGTTAACTTTAACATAGCCACGTAATGCCTTTGAAAAGATGGCGTTCACCGAAACGAATGAAATTCATGATCATTTATAAAACAAGTGAATATAATTTTGTGCTGAAGCATAAATTTAAAGGAGATCCATCCAAACAAACCACGCTGACATTGAGAAAAAAGATTAAAAGAATAAAAAAAAAATAATATACGAATTCGAACCGACAACCCTCAGTACATGAAACCGAGACCTTATGCAGCAAGCTATAGCTGACAACTGAAATGAGATGGTTGCATTTCTAACATTTAAGCTAATAGAGGAAATCCAATGCAAACAATGCCAAATATCTCGAACATGGGGGGGAGGACATTGGCCCTGAAAATATCCCCATTCCTACAGTATTTGGGCCTCTGAACACTATGGTGAAATCAATTTGTCGATCCGACCTTCCGTTCGGGAGTTGTTAGGGATGAACAGACATGGACGGACGGACAGGACAAACGGAATAGCTACCGATTTTGGTCGCTATCACAAAAGCTCCCAAATGGGTCGCTAAGAATCATACTGTAGCTTATATCAAGCCAGAGCTATTTGATTCGTATTCATTTTTTTTTTTTTTTAATTTCAAAATAGCGTAAGCCTTCTGTTAGAAATAGAGGAAGGTTGCTCAAGATGGAGCATCTAAGACCAAACATTAAAAAAAAATAAAAAAAAAAAAATTCTTTGACAATTGTATTTGAATTAACAGAAATATTTATTACCATATGGACACATAATTTATATGAAAAGCACTAACATTTATCGAATACATGAATATTTATCGATTGAAATACAATGGAATGGAAAAAGCGACATTGACTTAACTGACAAACATTAACGTGATTGATAAATTAACTAATTAATTTGTAAATTCTAAAATGTTTGAATCAGTTTTTGCCAGGTTAAAAATATCATCCTAAGTTATAAAATCTGAGTTTATAATTTCTCTTAATTAACGTTTACTTTTTGACAATATCAGAGCTTTAGTATATGGGCGTAGCGAAGATATGCATCTTGTAACTGTTTATTAAATTGTATTACCAAGTTAGCTGTGCAATACCTGTAAATGTCTACTTTTAATTGCATAGTATTTGAAAATTACTTTCATATGGTATACGGCAGTATTTACATGAGACGAAAGTTTGAAGTTAAATAATCAGAAAAACAAGCCATTATGCCTAAAGACATGCGTTTACTATTTTAATACAGCGGGGGGAATAGCGTGAACTCTGTTTTAATATCAAAATACAGTCAGACCTCGATAAAAGGTCACCACTTGGGACCTCTCGAAAGTGACTTTATAAGCGGGATGACCTTATAACCGATTCATACGCATTTGTCAATAAATAAGTATTAAATAAATACAGTATAATTCTTTGTAAAATTTAATACGTACAAAAATATCAGTTTGTTAGATTATAATTTTTTAATTTAATTGAACCAATTAAAATTAATGGAATCAGAAAGAAATTATTTTTTAAAAATTTTAATTCGGAATAAAGTATACAAATAGAACTAGTATGCCAAACCAAAGTACTGATGTACAACTGATCTTACTTAAAATAATCCATAATACAGGACTGTCGCAATTTTGGTTTCATCTTTTGTACAATGTTTTCTAAGTTTTGTAGTTTCTGAAAATGTTCTTCAGCTCCCTCATGGCTCGTAAAAAAATGTCTTACGACATTTAATGCTCTGAGCGCTTCTGCTTGTGTCACCGCTTCACTTCCAGTATCACTGACGTTATCCTCACTTTCTAATGCATTGGAATCTAAAACTTGCGAAATAATTTCAGAAATCGAAGCTTGAGAAGTGGTAGCAATTTCATCATCAATTCTCACATATTCACTTTTCCTTTCTATAGCGCAGCCGCATTTCTGAGATCTTGTATTAACACAACTAAAGGAATATCGTCTTCATCATCTTCATCTGTTATTTAATCCACACTATTTGTAGAAAATTGAAAACCAGCCTGTCGAAAGCAATTTGAAATGCATGTGTTTGGTACCAAGCTCCAACTTTTAAGAATATAAAAAATTGCATCTAATGCAGAAACGTGAAAAAAGTTTTTCTCATCAATTGCTGAAATCAAGTCTTTCAGATGGAGATTTCTGTAGTTCATTTTCAGATTTTTAATGACTCCCTGATCCAAAGGTTGCAAAACACTGGTAACGTTTGGGGGTAAGAAAACAAGTTCAATTGATTTCAACTGAGGTATGTTGATATGAGCAGGACAATTGTCTGCGATGAAAACAATTTTTCTTTTATTTTTCAAAAATATAGTTTTCTCAAATATGTTAGCATTCATCCATGCTTTTTTGTTTGCATCATAATCCAAAGGAAAAGACAACGTTTTTAAAGCGAAGTGGCTTTTGAAATTTTCCGATAACTAGCGGTCTCAGTTTTTTAGAGCCATCCATTTTAGCTTTTAAAAAAAGTTGTCAGTCTTTCTTTACTTTTTTTTCCCCCCTATATATTTTTCTTTTTTGAAAGTAAGAGTTTTGTCGGGAAAAGAAAGAAAAATTCTTGGAATTGAATCAGTGTGGCACTGAAATCACAGACAAAAGTGACCTTATATGCGATTACGGTACTTAAGACATGGCCATATATCCGATAAACCATATCATAGAATTCCTATTCAATGAGCCCGGGAATTCAGAAACGTGACCTTATATGCGGGTGACCTTATATCGAGGTCTAACTGTATGCCATTAGGCCAAAATGTTTGAGAGTCACTAGATAAAAGCTGCCTACTGATTCAATATGTGAACCAAGGCTCCATGAAGATCGAGGGAAGGGAATCAATGGATATTTTCAAGCTCTATTTCCAGATCTATTCATTTGAGTGGTTATAATTAAAAAAAAAAAATGCCATGCCATAGTAGATTCCATTTTAGGATGCCTTTACTTATTATGTATTCGTGGCTATTTCTGAGGAATCTGCTTTGATTCATCAGAAATCATAATCCCATATAGAGAGATCAGAGTATTCGGCGTTTCTCATACTGATTTTAATCTCTTATCATTAAAAGTAATTCTGTGGTATATAATACAGACATTCTCTATTCTTCAAAGCTTTTCAATTCTGAATAGTATAGACCATCTGTTCATTAACACTCTTCTCCTGCTTTCCATCAGCACGTATTTACAGAGGCAAGATTTTCCAAAGCTGAATTGGAATGTGAGAAAAGGATAGTTAATTTATCATATACACTTATTATTTAATTTTTTTTTTAATTACACGAGCCAAGGACCACAATTTCTACTAATGGCAGAAGATGCGTATTCTACAATCGTGGTCAATTATATTCATTCATTCGTATCATGACTAATACAATGCTTGTTTTGTCATACAGCTAATATCAGATTACGACATGTATTGGCTGCTTTACACGCTCTCGAAAACTTGCCTCAAACGCGCTCTAAAACTTGCCGTTTGCCAATTGCAGCTTGGGAATGTCGATGCTTTGTACGTGCGAGAGGCAAATCGCGTTTTGCTCTCGTTGAGATCGCGATTAAAACTGCCGGTCTCCGAAGCGAAAAACAAGTTGATTTTGCAGCTTAGTTTTGCTGTTAATTCTCAACTCACTTCACAGCAAGGTTAAAGAAAAAAGGAAAAAAAAAAAAAAAGATCCCGGAGGAAGAGAATACGGTGAATAAAGCCGTAGATTGAAACCACGAGCAAAGATTGAAATCGCGAGCAATCTGAATATCCAGATATTCAGAGTGAAGTTAATACTGTCGTAATTTTTAAATAATATTTTCTCCACCAAGGGCGCTGGTGTCAACTTGCTTCTAATATTTGCCTGAATTTAGAGCAAGTGTCATGTTTTTCGGGCAAGTGGCAGATTTTCGAGCCACTTGCCGGTTTCAGACAAGTTTTCAAGAGCGTGTAAAGCTGCCATATGTAAGTATTCCTCTGTTGTTAGTTTCTGCAATTCTTTCTGATATCATTCCAGTAATACTGGTAGCCATTAGGCCAATCTTAAAAGCCTACATGGACAAAGGAGAAATTACTTGGAAACTGGAGAGGGAGAAAAAAGCTTATTAGAAACCAATGTATCATTTAACAATCAGAGATTAAAACCATCATGATAAACGCTAAATGGGATGGTTCTATCTTTAGGGACAGATTTTATTATCAAATATTCTAATCTATGTATTCCTTTGTTGTTTTTCGTTGAATGTACTATACTAAAGTATTTTTGAATATTACACTTGAAAAAAAAAAAGACATTAGCAGTAAAATCGCAAGAGAAAACTCATATTAACTCATTTCATTTGTTTTTTCGAAGACGCAGAGTGAAAAATTTGATCTCGGTGACTGCAATTTATGAACGTGTAGCAGATAGTGGCAAAATATCTTCAAGTTGGTTGATATAGATGTGCATAGAATGGGGGAGGATTATGATGGCCCTCGCCGTTTAACCACAAAATCAACAAAAAATCTTACGTCTCTTTTTCGAATGGGGAGGATGGGTTATAAACAAAACGAATGGCTATCCAACTCAAATAAAGGTCAAAAATCCTGGATTTCTGTCTTTTTCTGAATATTGGAAAATTTTCATTAAGAAAGAAAATTTTCAGAAAATCTATAATTTATCTGAATTATGGGAAGGGATGGGGATTATAACTTTTCAAATCATCAAGCTAATGTTGATA
>JAFIDM010002131.1:58262712-58273933 GCA_023159025.1 Thereuonema tuberculata
TCCAGAAATTCAAACATCTCGGTTCAGATTCATCTACCAAAGAAAAAATCAAACAAAAAATAAAAAACATTTAAATGAAGTCTTGTACAACAAGAAAAGCAGGAGGGCCGAAACTGATGTACGGAAAACAACTGGGTCGCAGTGTTAAGGATGTATTTGTTCATTTTTCATTGATTCATAATTACAAATAATTGTTTTTAATTATAAATCACTGAAAAATAAACAAATAAATCATTACAAGAAAATGACACCTCTTTTCGACAACAATCTTGCCAATATTGGGGAATCATATTTATTCTTCTTGTATCTGAGATAAAGCTTTTGTATCTGAGATTAAATTGCAGAAAATACAAATAGTTCTTTGTTAACAACAAGTTTTTTGTTCATCAATTTCATTTTGTCCACGTAATATGAAAACTAAGAAGTCTTTGCTGTCGAGTCCAGTTTTCATGTATATTTTGTAAGATGTGCATTCTTGAAGATTAAAATCCTTATAGGTATAAATTAAAGTTGTAAGATGAGTCTTCGGTGAGAATAGAAACAGCCTTGTTAGCAGCATTTCTGCTTTAAAGTTTTTAATTGAAGCGAAATTAAAATTAATTAAGCAATAACTAAATATATGTAGTATTTAAATAAATGAACAATTTTTATCATTAAATTGATGGCAATTCGAAAAGTGCTCTATTCTAAATAGTACATCGTATTATGAGTATAGTACATCGTATTATAAGTAGTTTCACTGCTTTTTTTGGAATATAAGTGATTTCAGCTGTAGTTTTCAGTATAGACCAACTGTTAACAAACGCTTGGATAATATTGCTATGGTACATAAACCAACGTCAATTTTTAAATAACAAAAGCACTTAGAGTCACCAAAAATCAGTTGAAGTTCCATGTAAACAATAGCATGGTTCACACGACAATGACCTACGACGGTGAAAATTTCTGTTCACTGGGTAAAATATTGCTGGCCTATGGTAAGACAGTCAAAATTTTTCATTTCAGGCACCTACCAGTTTTGAAAATACGGAAGGTGCGAATTTTATAAAATTTCTTGGAATTTAATTTTAATTTAATTTCTCAAGTTTTGAGAAGAAAAAGAAGCTTTATTAATATTCTTCATATCTCACTATTTCAAATTCAATAAAATGCGACGATACTGTGTTTAAAAGACAAGTCGAAATTTAACTGGGATTAAAAATAGTAAAAGCTACTTAACAGAAAAACAGTTAATTTAAATAACTGAACTTCTGCTATGCTTATCTTTAGGATTAAAAAGCCAAAAACATTTTTAATGTCAGAGATAATTTAGCGAGGAAACTTAAACGATCAAAAAAAAAAGTCAGTGGGGAATTCAAACAAATATAAATCTAAATCCATATAATTCTCCAAAGGTATTTTAATAATGTATTTCAATTTACTTTTCAAAAATTTTTTGAAATTTCTATCAAAAATCCTATTTATTGATTCACATATAAAGTTTTTTAAAAATTAATAATTTTCAATGGAAGAGTAGCAACAAATCAAAAACTTACCTGTAGTGGCATGAAACATGGGACTAAGGAGTCGAGCTCTATCACCTGGTTTTCGAGGAAATTGAGAATTAATGAAAAGATATCCTCCTAAGAAAGAAAATAACAGATATTAGTAAATAACAGAGATTGTATTGGAAAGGAATGGAATCACTTCGTAAAGTTATTTGTGGTTGTGAATTCAATGAAAACTAAAAATTTAAAACATTTTTATTTTATTTCAGTATCGGCTTTAATGACGGAACTAATTAGCTGCTAAGCTCACCATTTCCCACTTCATATTCTGAGTCTATGTGATCTCGCGGAGGTCCTGTCTCTGTTGAAGTACTTCCCCAACCAAGGCTCCAGTCAAAGTCGTCGGAGTCCATATTAGACCAGGAACACGTATTGGCATCAAAATTGCAATGACCTAAGAAAGATAAAAGAGTTACAATTGTAAAATAATGATACAAGTCAAACACAAACGCTGTTTGTAAAAAACAATAACATAATTAAATTCTGCTTTTAATATTTTCTCATTAAGCATCTCCCCGATTCAGTCTTTCCAAGGATTTGAACTTCATTATTAAGATCCCATCCAACCCAAAAAAGGTTCTATTAAAATTAGTTATGCAAATAAGTAGAATTAAGTTTCGGAAATTTAGAAAAAAAAAAGAATCTTAAAAGCCTGATAGTCCTTATTATGTGAGACATTACATTATAAAAGAAACAGTCTCCATGTTGGCATACCGGTACTCTAAATGATTCTGAAAGTGTGAGAACGATCTCCTGTCAGCTTTATGATTAAATTATTAATTTAAATATAAATCTAATGCATAGTTTTAAAATTACTTAGGTCAAATCCATATTAAAAGTAGGAATAAAATTCCTGTAAATTAATGGATAGCTAATATGGAACTTTCTGCGATACCATATTTTAAACGGTGAAATTGGTGCAGCCTCTTACACTTCTAATGTTTTGTTTTGTTTTTGTTTTTGTAATAGGATCAATAATAATGATTTAATTGTTTAGATACACATAGTACAAATGCACGATTCACTTATTCTAAAACAAGAACTGTAAATGAAATTGGATCATAACATGATATAGTCAGGGCCGGCCTTAGGAGGTGCGGGACCCAAATGAAAATTTCTATGTAGAATCATAAAAGACTTTATATCTCTATGGTAGAATGGAAAGTAATCAAAATGTGAGCTTAAAAAGTGCATGCCTACAAATAACAAACAAAATGTATAGATCATCTCTGAAAATTACATAGTTACAATATCACTTGTTTTAGTGACTGCAAAATGATTTATTATTTTGTTTTTCAGAAAAAAAATTCAGAATTTAAGTGCATTGTTGGAAACAAATTATCTTTTTTGGATTTCTGTTAATATTTATAAATTACAATTGAGTCATATTATTATTGCTTTCTATTATGAGAAAGTTATCTTTCTTGCTTTTTTCTCTGCAAAGTCTTTTAGAATTTTGTCTAAGTTTAAACATCTGCTAATTTCAGATTCAATGGACATAATTGCCAAACTGTTCAAACGATCTTGCTGAATTGATGATCTCAACTAAGTTTTGATCAGTTTCAGCTTGGAAAAACTCCTTTCTCCAGATGGGATTGTCAAGAAAATCCGAAGAGCAATAAATAAATTTAGAAATACGGTAGATCTGTTATTGCAAGCAAGGAATTCAAACATTTTCATGGGGTTTTGAATCTCTGATGGCAGAATTGGCTTTAGTGCCTTCAATTCCTCGTGGGCCCGGTAGCCGAGTGGGTAAGGCGCTTGGCTGTGGGTTCGATTCCCGGTCTCGGAAGAGAGCGAGAATTTTTCCACGCTCCATTCTCCTCCAAACGGGTCCTAGGGCCTACCCAGCCCTCTGTAGAATGGATACCGGGTTTCTTTCCCGGGAGTTAAAGGCGGGCGGGCGTCGGGCTGACTTCCCGACCTCAATCTAGTCCCGTTGGTCAAGTAACGCCGAGAGCCTTACCTCCCGCGAGCCCTTGGGCCTGCATAGGCCTGTCGTGGCATCCTTTAACTTAACTTTAGCCTTCAATTCCTCACAAAGCATGTATCCATCTATATCAGCCAGTTTTGTGATTTTTAACTTGATCTTTTTCCTGTCCCAGCGCGGGGCCCCCTTAGATGCGGGGCCCAATTGGGACAATTGGGGGCAATTGGTACAATCGACTTAAGAACGGCCCTGGGTCTAGCATAGAAATCAACGTTAGATTTTCAAACTGAATTTTGAAAATTAATTAAGTCCCGTGAATTTTCATATAATGAATACGGTCAATGAGTTCTTCACCGTCTAGTATTATCATTTTGTTAGCTCTATCTGCGTTTGTCTTTCACAGAGAGTTAAGTCTAATAGATTTCTTCAAGTTTGATAGATATGATCCCAATCCAAAGAGCAGTTTGATGACATTACTCTAGAATTATCAGCACAATATTTAAATGCTTATATCTATATATCTTACCTCTGCAGGGTCCGGTAAAAAACTGAGTATTATCAACAGCAACGTAACCTCTATAGTTATAAACATTTAGCTCAAAGTCGGTAACTATAGCTTCCAGAGCAATCTAAAGTAGTAAATTAAAAATATATAAATTTATATATTTATATACATTTATATATTGTATATATTATATATTAATTATATATTTTTAAAATTACATTAAATTTTTTAATATTAGATTAAAAATATATAAAAAATATAATTTATAATGTAATAATTATGAAAACATAAACATAAACAAAATGCTATTATGCAAGCTTTTTTTTTGCTAATTACCTTATGAATAATATAAGCTTATATTTTGTTATGACTTAAGAATGTTGATACCTTAAGGTGTCCAAATTTCTAGAAAATTAAATTTATCTAAAGCAAAATTTAAATTTAAATTTATCCTTGTTTATAAAGCATTGTGATGACTCTCGAACTTGTAAATAGCTTTTTATGAAATATGATGATAATATGTAAAGATATGAGATCGTGTAAAGATTAGTTAATCTCTGCAAAGTCTCATTTAGGTTAACTTTCCAGATTACGAAAAAGTCGTCTTTCGATATCCCAGGATTCATTTCGGCAATTTTTCTAATATTCAGCAAGATTAAACTGGAGTGATTGTTTCTGATTTAAAAATAAAAATCGTAATTACTTGATATTCGGTGGCTGATGTGAAGGTAACGCGTGCTGACCGCCATTTTCCGTCCGTAGTGTCGTTCTTCTCCCATAAAATCCGGTGCTTGATGGTTTTTCCAGAAGTTGACGACGAAGGTCCCACATTGTAGAGCAAGACAACGCGAAGAGAGCTGATACCCAGACCGTGGATATCGTACGAGAACTGGAAGCAGACGCCAGCTGGACCAGTGGGTGCAGACATGGAACTAACGAACCATCCTGTCCGATACGGAGAGTCAGTAGGTATATTCCTCACAGAAGAGGAATCGAACAAAACATAACCACCACCTGTAATAGAATAATTAGTGAATCATAAATCATTGCTAAATCGATATTTCGCCAATTAAAAGTATTCATGTAGAATGCTGATTGATATTATAATCATAATTACTTATTCTTCTTACTTTATCAAATAGAAAATACTATAGCCCATTCGTATTTGTGTATCATTGTTTTGTGGCTAAGAGAATGAAGCATGCATCAAAGTCATTGTTTGCCATTTAACAATGGTCTTAAGAATTAAAATTGTATGTATGTAAAGATATTGTCAAATTTGTGTGCGAGATTACAATGCATATCTAAACTCAAATAATTGGCATTTTATTCATTGCAAACGCAATGTATTAAGAAGTTTATTCTTTTGAAGACCTAACCCCATCCGAAAATGTATTTTAGTATGTAAGAAGAATCCATGAACGAAAATGTGACTTTTCATTTGGGACAACAATTAAAAATGCCATCATTCAAGTCACAGCTTCTGACTGAATTATTCTGTACAAGTTTGAAAAAACTTAATGGGGAATCAAAGTGAAATTTAGTAAAAGAAATTGAGAATTGTAACGTTCTGTATATCTGACTTGTGAGCGTAATGTGTACGTGAGCGTAATTTAAAGATAAGAACGTCAACTATTAAAATAATAAACTTTTTTATGCGAGAACATCTTACTGGCTAATACGAATCATACACCGAATGGACTGTAGTATTTTACAAGTTAAGAAAAGAAGCGTGTTACGTTGCCATGGTGACAATGAATGTATATGCGCCACCACTTGGCAAACATATTAAACGAAACGATAACAAAGCTTTAAGCATTATAATAAAGAAGGTTTTCTTCACTTTAAGCATTATGTTACAAGAATGTTATAATTTTGTATTCTTAAATTTCAATTCGTATTTTAGTCCAAATAAAAATATAACAAAATATAACTTACGATGTTGCATCTGTTAAGATTCAATTTTTACTTATTTATATGTGTGTATATTTATTTATTTATTAATTTATTCACAAAAAAAAAGATTATATTTTAAAGCGTAAGCTCCCTGCTTTTGCAAGTATTTTTCAGGAAGAACACATGACTCTCTGATGCAAGAGTCTTTCAATCGTGATTTTCGCTCCAAATCTTCTTTGCAAGCATTGACCAAAATAAGCCAACATTAACAATCGCTGGCCAATTATATTAAAACATTACATGAAATATAATCTAAGCTCCAATAATTTTCAAATGACATATCCTTTTATTATGTTCTTAGTCGTACTGTTATCTATACCTATAAAAAGCAAAACTCAGTGATTCACTCACTCACTCATCAATGCACAGCCAAAACTGCTGAACCTAGGAACTTGAAATTTTCGAGATGGGTTCCCTTATGACGTAGGCACTCACTAAGAAAGGATTTTTAAAAATGCCACCCCTAAGGGGTATCAACGGGGAGGGATTGAAGTTTCTTGAAGATTATGCATATCTCGGAAACCATTTGAGTTAGAAACATGAAATTTGAGATGAATGTTCTTTGTCAAATCAAAAAGATCCTACTCGACCAATTTTCGATGTTGGTGTCCTAAGGGGTTTAAACGGGAGGATCAACTTTCTTGAAAGCGCCACATATGCACCTGAAGGTGACAATTGGGACTACAAAAATATTGTTGTTCAACAATTGGAAACCAAAATATTGTTGTGCATAGCAACGCCACACATTAACCTGGAGGCAAAATCTAGAACAATCGGGTGTACACGGGAGGGTGGTGAGAGGATGGGCAACATTGCTGAAGGATACTTCTACGGGGTTTTCGGGATAGACATAGATTTATAATTATCACATGATTTTTTTTATGAACTAGGGAAGGCTTGAAGTGATAGAAGTATGGAGAAGGGAAGAAAGGGGTGCGAAGTCTTATATTCTCCGATCTCGAGGTACAAAAATTCAAATATAACATTACTTTGTACCTATCACGTGATGTTTGTACCAACTGGGAATTCAAAATTTCAATTTCTTCCTCATCCACATCATTCTAACCCGTATGAAGAACAGGTATTTTGCTAGTATTCGATAATGAAGCAGTACATATTTGTAAAAAAACCGGGGCTAAAACTTCAATTTCTTGTCCATATTAGAAACGCAAATTTCTGCAGGAGCCAGCATATATCCATTTTCAAGAATTTATATTCTAAATTAATTGAAAATTAAGTGTTACTTTAGTATGGACTATAATGTATTTACTACAAAGGCACTTTACAGTAAATATTATTGTATTGGGGTGTATTGTAGCAGGCCTCCTCGTGGTGCACCCTGGATAACGCAAAATCTGCTACAGCTTCGTCAAACTCTACAGATTTTTTTACATTCGTTTTTGATTATGCAGTCAAATACTGCAACAACCATCCTTTTAAGGATTTGAATATTCTTCAGTGGAATGCTGGTGGTCTCTCCCATGAAAAGAGAACGCAGCTTTTGACTGTTTGTAAGTCATATGATAAAGATATTTTTATTATTCCTGAAGCGAATTTGACTTATGAAACTTTGAATTATCACCATTTTGGACTTTATAATATCCATATTTTACCTAAAACAAGACAAATTGCCAGCGGCATCTTGATTGGTTTAGAGAGGGTTTGATATCTTCTTTTAAAATCTTTTTTCGTTACTAATCTTTTTTCTTATAATGGTGCAGAAATTGCGCAAATTGATGTTTGGAAGAAGAATAATCATTTCAAGATCTATGCATGTTATAGCCCACCCGGTAATTCCAAACTTGACTTGTCTATTGTCTTTTCCAAATAAAACTATTTTATGTGGTGATTTTAATGCCCATAGTCAGAGATGGAAATATAATGATCTTAACATAGCAGGTAAAGTAATCTTGGATCTTTTGAACTCTGATAAACTGGAATTATTATTTAATGATACTGATATACCAACCTATTTGCATTACAATGGAAGTGGCACTAACCCAGACTTGACATTAGTCACTTCTGAAATTGCTGATGACGCAAGTAGAGAAATTATATACGACCCTGGTTCGGATCATCGTATTATTATTACTAGCATTTCCTTATCCCCCTATTCTTATATTAAGAAAAGTCTAAACTTTTAATTGTAAATACCTTTTTGATAATATCTGATAACTCTGTATGTTCTTCATCTTCCTTTTACTTATTATCTGTACATATATATAACAGTCCGACCACGATATCTTGACAATTGGAAGAAACCCCACGTGATTTTGACGTAACTTTTCTGTTTTTCAGTCAATCACAACGCGCGCCTCAAAGCACAGAAACTTAAAAATACATATTTAAAATAAATACATAACACTTAAATACAACAGTTTAATCTTACGTAAATGGAAAGCAGTCAATCAATAAATAAAGTATAGTATTTCCTTTAAATATTTTAAAACTATTTTTTGTTTTTGTTTTATAGCTAACATCCTTCGGAGCCTTTAAGAGAGGCTAGTGCTGCCGTCATGGGGCTCTGGAATTTTTCCAATTGTCAAGATATAGTGGTCGGATTCCCTATACAATTTTACACCGTTTGACTGATCAGAAGTAAATTTTGCATAGATACTCTCTACTACCCTGCCGAAAATATGGGCTTCCATAGAATCTGGTTAACCACTCCCAAGAGGGTGAAAACCATGAAATAGCGTAACATATGGATCTGGTGGCGACAATTGGAACTACACAAATATTGTTCTGCAACAATTGGAACAATTGGAGAAGCTTTGATGTGATAAGGTTGTGGAGAAGGGAAGAACCAGGACTCCTCATCCTCTACTCAACTGCACGAAAAAAAAGCTCTTTTTTTTAATAAAATGTAGGCTATCGAAAAACCAGGACTGCCCACCCCCTCACTATTCTCTCCCCAGGCAACGCTCGGTATTTAAAGCTAATGTAAAATAGTCTACTGTACAAATTAGAAGGATTCATAAACTTGTAAACAAATGTGTCAATAAGCAAATGTTAATTAAGAAAGCTTATCTAAAACTAGAATTCAGAATTGCTAAAGTAACAACCCTAATTACAATTAGAGTGCAATATCAAACTCCAGCATCATAACACACAAAATGAATTGTTCAGTTGCTAAACAGAAGAGATAGCCTAAATTCTCAGATTTTCCGGACAGTGAAGTATTGTTTATAAGTAAATATTGTTTATATTGTTTATACTTATAAACAATAAGTGGTTTCAGATTTTTCTGCATCATTGTTAGATGGTTAACAATGACATTAATATGTCCTCTCTTTCTTTTAATTAAGCCTAATCATGAATTGTAGTGAGCAACTATTATTATTATTACGGCGAACTAATAAAAAGAAGACATGTCAATGTCGTTATTACCTACGTAACAATGATGTACAGAAATCTGAGCAGAACCATAGACTGGTTTTATGAATATCTTATAATATTGGTTTTGCTTAAACATCTTTATGAGCCCATTGTACCGAAATCATTAGAATGTAAATATACTCATGGACAAAAAAATTAGCGCACCAAGAAATAATTGCGGGATCGTAACGAAACTTGCAATGAAGGTACATGTCGGGGAGATATGCAAATGATTAGAAATGCAGCGTGATTGCGCATTACATATAGCCGGTAGAGGGCGTTGAACATCGTACTCTGTGGAGTATAAAACAGGTAACCAAAGCTTGTTTGAGTGTGCTGAATCATTTACAAAGGAAGAGCTGAGGTAGACATGCCATTACGCCGTGTTCGAAGACAGTATATGCAGTTGTCGCAGTTTGAGAGAGGGAGAATCGTCGGGATGATGGAAGCTGGGTGGTCAGCTAGGCGAGTAGCTCGTCAATTAGGCCGCTCTGATTGTGTTGTGAGGAGGTTTTGGGACCAGTGGACCCGAGAGATGTCATGTACACGAAGACCAGGCTCAGGACGCCCTCGACAGACCAGTCGTCGAGAAGACCGCCACATAGTCAGAAATGCACGCGTACAGCCAACTGCTTCATCGGCCGCCATCCAGGCACAGGTAGCACCTTCACTAGGGGCCGCTGTGTCTTCTCGAACCATACGAAGGCGCCTGGCTGAAGGACAGTTGGTATCGCGGCGCCCATTATGTGTGCTGCCCTTGACGCCCACCCATCGACGCCTCCGTTTGGAGTTTTGCCGCGCACGAGGAAACTGGACTGCAGCGGAATGGAACCAGGTCGACTTTAGCGACGAATCCAGATTCAATCTCGGCAGTGATGACAATCGTGTTCGTATGTGGATAGCCCGTAGTGAACGCTTCAATCCTGCCTTTGCTGTACAGCGACACACCGCTCCCACAGCTGGTGTGATGGTATGGGGTGCCATTGCCTACAATACACGGTCACCCCTAGTATTGTTCCGTGGCAGCATGACAGCCCAGCGGTATGTTCATGAAATCCTGCAACCACATGTGTTGCCACTCATGCAACGGCTCCCAGGAGCCATTTTTCAACAAGACAATGCTCGGCCTCATACGGCAAGGGTGTCACAAGACTGTCTCCGCACTATTACTACCCTTCCTTGGCCTGCCCGATCCCCAGATTTGTCTCCAATCGAGCGTATCTGGGATCATTTGGGACGACGAGTTGGGCATCCCACGAGTTTGAACGAACTAGAGGCAAGGTTACAGCAAATATGGAACGAAATGTCTCAAGACATCATACAGAACTTGTATGACTCAATGCCCGATCGTATCGCATCGTGCATTCGCGCTAGAGGGGGTCCAACGGAGTATTAACTCCTCCGTTCTTTTGCCTTTTTCTCTGAAATAAATTATCCTTTTTCTTTGATTTTCTAATCATTTACTTATGTCAAAGTAGTCGTTACGTATGTAAATTTTCGTTTCATTTTGACGACTCCTTCTTGGTGCGCTAATTTTTTTGTCCATGAGTGTACATTAAACTTTATCTTTCCTTTCTATTTTAAGACAATTTTCAGTTAACGCGATTTTGATATTTCAGTGGCAATGATTAAAGCGATTTGGAGGGTAAATTTTAAATAGAACTAAACAAGTACACAGTTCTCTGACGATCTTTTATTAAAATTTCATCTTTATCTGCAACACATTTTGACGGTTTTTGACTTCTATCTCCATATTTACAAATTCCATATATATTGAAATAAAAAGAATTTGCTCATAATAATCTACGCCTATTAATAAATTTCAGTTCTGTTAGATAAATAATTTTCAGTTACTTTGTAAGAGATGAATAGACATGTCAGGGGCGTATATAAGGGGGGGGGGGG
>JAFIDM010002131.1:58342662-58355364 GCA_023159025.1 Thereuonema tuberculata
TCATATCTGTATCGTTTTCCTCTACTTGTTTGTAACGTATTGTTGTTGTTTTTTAGGCTTTGAAAAAGAAAAGAAGTCATGTCTTTTCGAAAATTAAGAAATATTTATTTCAATAAATGTATGGTTTTATACGTTTATTTTGTTTTTATTTTGAAGATTTGAAGACTTTTCAATAGATAGAATGTCTAGAAGAGGGAGAATTAAGAAGACATGATTAATTGTCATTATCATTTTTAAAGTATATTAAATTTGTGACAATTTAAGCCCTCCCACAGCTCCGTATGTCTAATAAGTTTTGAGATATAACACTTCAAAAATAAGCATGTTTTCGCATGTTTTCCAAAAATTCAGTTTCGCTTTTGTTTTCAGCCAAATATCGGCATAACCGCTCATCCTACAATAAAAATTATAAGAAACTACGTTTTAGCACATTTAATTACCTTTCATTTAAGCGCAAAACGGGATCAGTAGACCATGTTGGTTGGTTCTTTTTCTACCCCCAACCACTCCTGAACCTTGATGGTATATTCGATATGCATGTTGAGCTGCAGCCTCTTCAGTTGGGGGTAGACGAGCCAGATGGACCTCGGCGTTGGCAACTAATCGCACGAAGATTTCGTAACGGAGAGTGTGAAGAGTGCTGGTGACTACTCCTCCTTACAGAGCCACAAGAAGTTCATTTCCAGCAGCGGTTATTTCGTCATGAGTGGCATCTGGCTGTAGGAAAATGGTAGCCACATCAACCAGCCGTGGATGCTTTTGGAGGGCGCCCAACATCTTCATCTTTCTCTGCCAGACAAGGGCAGAAGTACTGTCGCATCCGGTGAAGGCGTGCACAAATAATTCAAATTCAGGGTGAAATGATAGCTCTCGGGGTTTGACGATGTAGAGGAAAACTGCAAAGAGCCTAATTCACTCCTGCCACTTTTGTGGAAGAACATATTGTCCACACTAGATCCCAATCCATGTAGGAGTATCAAGAGGTCCACATCCTCTCCAACTATTATTTCTTTTTCGTAGGATCTGCTCTTGTCTAGCGCTGTTCTCACTATAGTGCAGTCTGCGTCCTCTGTTGATTGCTTTGTTTCGATCCCCTCGTTTTCCAATCCTGAACAGAGGAAGTCGATTATGCACCGTTTGTTGTTATCGGTTGACAGCAATTTCTCCTGGGACACATTGATCCATGTTGAATCTTCGAACATTATGTCGCTGCACGACGAAGCTGCATAACGACGTAACCTTTCTACAGTTTTTCTGTTTCTTGTTACCCCATCTTCTGGGTAGCCGTCAAACACAACTGCCTAATTCCTCCAAAAGTGTCTTAATGTGTAGCTGACGTAAGCAGCTACAATTTCCCTAATGCCCGGTTGCACCAAAGTAGCGTTTAACTACGGTTTCCATGAACCGAGTTCAGCTTGAACCTCAAATTGAAGTTCAGCCTTGTTGCACCAAGCTACAGCAGGCACAACTGAACTGAGGTTCTGTGATCTTGGTTCATAGCAGCGGAAGTACGTCATGCGTTCAAAGCTGATTCCTGATTGCTTACAAGATTCGTCTTTCGTTGCGGAAAATCAACCCATTGGATTGTTTTCAACAGTTGTCCTTTGTTTCAGCAGTCAACAATCTCATTACGAAAATGGAGTTCAGGAATTAAAAAACTGAATTCTGCCGAGTCCCTATTTACACAAAGACGAAAAAACAAATCCTTTTAATTGATGTAATTGAATCGTAAATAACACATTTTAGAATGTAAAAAAACCGATGCGGAATGTTACTAATGTAGGTAATCGTGGAGTTTAGCGTCCCAAATTAAATAACAATAAAAAAAACCTATAACAGTAAATAACTAAACATTGTTGGCGCAATAGGTTTAAGAATGATCTCCGTTCATCTAGCAGTTTGAATGTGGTTCAGCTACTGAACTTCAATGGTGCAACCGAACATAAGTGACCTATTCAGGTGCCAGATGACCTTATGGAGCAACAACAACGAATGTAGGGGTTTCATATAGGGATGTTTTCGGGGAGTAGGGTAAAAGCTGAGTAAAAGAAACTCTTCACAAAACAAAGCCATTGGGTAGGGAGCCAATTCGTATTTGAAGTACTCTTTCAGATCCTTATCTGTCTGTTTTGTGATACAGAGCCTTTGGAAAATGGTGAGAGGATCTATTTCAACCTGCTTGTTTTGCGCTATAACGGTAACTGACGACACGGTTCGTACCTTGTCTTTTCGTTTGAAGCCAACTTTACGAAACGAGTTTCCCGTGATTTTTTTGATCCCATCAATTCCCAATTCTTATGCCGTGTGGCAATTGATTTCCCCCAACAATGCCACTGCTGATAGACATTATTTTTCGAAGAATACATCGACAAATCTTTATATTTGGAGGAGATGTTGTCTCAACAACAGTGGTCTCATCAAGATGATCAACCGGGACCCTCCAAAAAATGTAAACTTTAATTTTCTATAACATTTTAATTATTTCCTGTAACATAATAAATGTCAATAGACATAGCAACTTTTTACCTGGCTTTTTCTTTCGCCTAATGCCAACAATTTCATGCTAGCAGTGTTTAGGTTAGGCCCATATCTTAAAATCTATTTTCGCAATTTTTGATTTTTTAGCGATTGCAAGAGAACTATATGGTCTACTGATCCCGTTTTGCGCTTAAATGAAAGGTAATTAAATATGCTAAAACGTAGTTTCTTATAATTTTTATTGTAGGATGAGCAGTTGTGCCGATATTTGGCTGAAAACAAAAGCGAAACTGAATTTTTGGAAAACATGCGAAAACATGCCAATTTTTGAAGTGTCATATCTCAAAACTTATTAGACATACGGAGTTGTGGGTGGGCTTAAATTGTCACAAAGTTAATATACTTTAAAAATGATAATGACAACTAATGTCAAAATACGCATAGTTTGTGAACTAAACTGCAGAAACTTCAAAAAGTCCGAAAATTTTGCAGTTTTTCGATTATTACACAGCTAGCACAACTTTTTTTTGCTTGCACACTTCCCTAATGGGTCCAAATAACATACCAAAAATGCAGCTTTACATCGCGTTTTGCGTTTTTAATGTAAAATTTGACTGGCCTAGTAAACTAAATCAGTCGTGTATTTATTAAGGATGAAGTTAATAAGAAAAATGTTCTCCTGCTTACTATTATAGTTACCGTAATGTTGACTAAAAGCAGTTTACTGTATTGCAGTGCCATTGCTATTCTTAGCGTAAATAATGAATTTGTTCGGTTATCTCTGAAAACCGAATTTCAATGGAGCGAACTCTTATTATCAGATGTACCGAGATTGTAGTTACTGAGCATGCGCAGTTTCACTATTCCACTTGAATAGCGAAATGTTTTGTCCTCTGTTTGCTTATTTGTCTATGTATCTGCTTCTATGCGCTTCACGTTAAAACGACTGGAGGGATTTCCATCGAATTTAGTAGATAGCTTATTTACTGTACAGTTTAAAACATAGGCCTATTTGTTTTGGTGTCCACCCCTGAAATCTGACTCTCGCTCCCATTCCAAAAATTCTTGCATAAATGGTTAGATGGATTTTTTAAAAATTTTGTACGATGATTATTTATGGTGCAACTTAAAATGAGTGCGATTATTTGTCCCCCCTCCCCAGTCCTTGAAAAAGGCCTCCAACGCCACATGCTCAGTCTTACCATCAGTGCCACGCTGAGAGCTCAACAACCTTCCATTGTTCGCTTCACCAATGAAAGACAGTTGCTGACGTAATCCGCTTAAGGATTGATGTTTCCAGGACATAACAGCGACATTTATTGCTAAAAATCCTTAACTAAATGTTTTAAACATAATGAAATAAGAAAAACAAATTTATTCGTTTTTATTTCATTTTCATAACGAAAGCATTCTGTTTTTCATATATTGTACAGTTACGAATATATTTTTATATTATATTATTATTTAAATAATTATACGGTTTTTTAATAATTTGGCTAAGCTGTGAAAAGTCTTCCCTCGCGTATTGACAGTAACTTGCTGTTGCAAAGACGCCATTTCTGTGTTTGACTCCATAATTTCCAGGCGAACCTAAGTGATCAGTTATCGCCTTATAAGGAGGTCTTTCTCTGTTGAAAGAGAGAATACATAATAATAACGCTCAGTGATACTTCGCGTAGTGGAGAGCGAATATAAGCGCTAGCGGCATCAATTTTTATCGACCATAAATAAGCTTCATACCGAAATAAGCTTCAATCAAGCCCGGCCCTACAAGGCAAGAGTTCGCGGGTTCCCTTTCTTCAATGATAATAGACTCCCGGATCCTCAAACTTCCTTACAGATACTTTCTAGAACTACATATTTTGTAATACTACTTCAATCATAATAAATTTATGCTGCCAACCAAATATAGAATAGCTTTATCTTTGGTTTTTCTTTTTCTTTCTTTTTTTTTGGGGGGGGCGGGGTTAAGATTATAAGAGCCATAAGAAGGGACGAACAGAATAGACGAAAAGTATGTTAAAAAAAATATATATATTGTATTGGTCTAAGAAAACATTGGAAAAGAAATTTTACATCCACTTCACTTTAAATTATAAATAGATCCATAAAGAAAAAATATGCGTGTTAAAATAATCAAAATTGATTCGTCTTATTTATTAGTGACTTCCCTGGCCTTCCTGCTTGGTAAGTCTTTGATCATTTTTTCAAGATTTCGGGCTACTTCTTTCTCAATAGAAATAATAGCTAAGCCATTCAATCTCTCGATTCATACTTCATCTTAGATAGTTTTTAATAAGCTTAAGAGAAACTAGGAATTAGAGAAACTTCTCTCACCAGATACAATAGCCACTGGTATTATCATCAGGATTCGGTATGCAACGCTACATTTGGGAATGAATTTTTCATTTTTCGTTTCTTCAGGTATTACTTGTCTTAGAAGTTTTGAGCTCGTTTGAAATCTTCCAAGTCCAGATCGTAGTTCTCACCGGCACAAGGTAGTTCTCTCATAAGGCGAGGTCATACCCTGTATCTCCCCAAAATCAATGCCATTTTGCTTTGGGATGAAAGTACATATGAAATGCAACCATCTCTATATCTTCCTTTGTCTATATAAGTAAACTAATAATCAAGATCCAACTTCATCAAATGAAACTTCGATATAATCTAATTATGTTGTTAATATTAGCAAAAGACATCTTCAGAAAAAAGATTTCATAGCATTGAATAAAGATGTAGACTTTAACATGAAAGGTAATTTTAATATAAATAATGTTTTAACTGAAGTAGAGAAGAAAATGTTCCTCATAAAAAACAAAAAAAGAAACATTTTTCCAAATTTACAATAATGTAGAGCAGTGGTCGGCAACCTTTTGTTGTAAAAGGGCCAAATATGTTATGTGGGGATTACTGCGGGCCGCACTTGGGCCAAAAATTTTAACAAAAAAAAAAAAAGGAAAATCTTAATTTAACAACCAAAAAAAAAAAATTCAACCATCCCCCGCGGGCCGCACTAAAACGCTTCATGCCGCGGGTTGCCGACCGCTGATTTAGAGGATAAGGAGAATTCAAACCTAATATTTCCAAAAGAGATGTAAATAGCATTAAGAATTTAATAAATGATGAGAGTATTAAAATTGATAGATCAGACAAAGGGAATGTTTTAGTGGTTATGGATAGGGAAGAATTTAATCAAAAAGCCATGGATATGTTAAATACTGAGAATTTCTCAGAAGTAAAGGAAGACATAACATTCCAGTTGTATAAGAAAGTTAAGAAAGAAGTTCAGGAAATAAGAAAGAAAAAAGCTATAAATTGGTATCAATATAAAGACATGATCAGAAACATGACAGTCGTACCAACATTTGAGCCTAAAATAAAAGTACACAAAAAAGATTTCCTAATCAGGCCTGTTATTAATTCCTACGTTTCTCCGCTTCAAAACCTAGGATACCTTAATTCAATTTTAAATAACTTGAAATTTGATAATCCTGACTTTATAATAAAAAACACCCAAGATATTATTGACACTATCAAAGAATATAGAAGTAATAATAAAAATAAGAAAATTAGATTGTACACCCTTGATATTGAGGCAATGTACACGAGCATCCCACTCAAAGAAGCCTTAAAGATAGTTATTTCCAACATGTTAGTATAACGTTGAGATAAACGCAAAATTCAAAATGGAAAAAGAGTATTTTTTAACCAAGTATTTTTTATTGGAATTAATATGTAAAAATAGTGACTTTAGATTTAACAATAAAATGTACATACAAAATAAAGGTTTCCCGATGGGTAGTCCCATCTCGGGAACAATATGTAATATATATATGAATTGGGTTGAAGTAAGCTATATCTCAAAATGAACAGAAGCAAATTTCATATATAGAAGGTATGTTGATGACATTATGATTATATCGGAGGGAACAAAGGACAGTTTGCAAGCTTCTTAAATTAAGTTAATGGTTATCACAAAGACATAAAATTTAAAATGGAAGAAGAGATTGAAGGAAAAATCAACTTTCTGGATATTACAATTAGGAATGAAAATTCAAGTTTGACATTTGAACATTTTAAAAAATCTTATCAAAGTGAACATATTTTGAATTTCATATCGAATCATCGTACATCAACAAAGAAAGCTATTATAAAAGGACACTTAAGAAGGATAACTAATTACACAGAAGAAAACAAGCTGTGGAATAACAATATTAAGAATCTGAAGAATATGCTAATAACGAATGAATACCCGTCAGAATTCATTGATTTCACATTTAAAGAATTCTTCAAGGAAAGAAGGTTTAACAAGAAAGATAAAGACTTAAAGAATAAAGATGAGTTTAGAAAATGTATCAAGTTACCAATTGGTTTAAAAGTTCATAAATATGTAAAAGAAGCTTGCAAAGATAATGGAATAAGTTGAATTTATTATAAAGATAACATACTATTCAAAAATAATAAGAGATAAGATGACAAATCATTACAAAATACGGGTATAGTGTACGCTTTAGAATATAGAGATTGTGGGGTATGTATATAGGAAGTACAAGGAGGACAGCTATAGAACGGGTACAGGAACACATCCGTGCTTATCGGAGTGAAAGTAAAAGCATTTCAGAATGGGCAGATCATTGTCTCATAAAACATCATAACCCAGACCCAGTAGTACATTTGATTTACAATGTTCAAGACGAATATAAAAGATTCGCCTTGGAGTCTTGTTTGATAAATTGTACCTCATGTTTCAATAAAAATAAGTCTCTAAGGGTTAACAAAGTTTCTTTAAATGTATACCAGTACAGGAAGTCATTATTGCAAAACAAAAGATTGAAAGGCATTTTAAAATTTAGTTGATATTATTCATATGTTTGTTCACCAACCTTCATTTGTTTTGATTGTTAATTTGTTTTTAATTGTTAATTTCACGTTGTAAGGTCTCATTAAAGAGATTTTGTTACGATCTTGGTTTGTTAGGAATGAGAAAAAAGGCTTTTCTCCTTCCTTTATATTTATTTTTTAGTTAATTAAGTTGTAAAAGAGATTTTGATAAAGTCTTCGCAATATCGAAGTTTCATTTGATGAAGTTGGATTTTGATTATTAGTTTTCTTACATATGAAATGCTTCAAAAATATATATAGGTTGTGGGCCAACCCACAAGCGTTTTCGAGATATTTGAGATTATTTTCATCGATTGTTTATTAACTTCCTGTTTTTCAATTCCAAAAGTGTTGCTGTGTTTCGTTCTTCTGCCTGACAATCTCAGTATCAGAGATTCGATTCTGATGAAGGGAATCATTTGTTTTTCTTTGATTTTTTTTCTTTTCTGTTTCTTTTTAGCGGTCCCATGTTACAGTTAACATAGGGGACCGCTATTGCTTTTGTGTTGTCTATCTGTCACACTGTATGTCACACTCTGTAGCGGCCAAACGGTTAGAGATATTAGAATGAAACCTTCACCATTGCGTTCAGCCTCAAAAAGTAGGTAAAGCCTCAACCACGTAAAAAAAATCAGACCTGTAGGACCACTCCGTGACCCCCCCAAAATTAGCGTTTTCCATAGCAGTGTTAGTAATAATGATAACAATTAACACAGTAATAATACTGATGCTTCATACATAACAATACTAACAATTGCCGTCATTGTTAATATTTACAAACATATTGTTTCATAAATTCTTTAACATATCCAAATGCTGCACTAAGCATTGTATTAGCGGCCCCTAATTTTAATAAGCGAACTAAAGGTTCGGAAATATTCTAAATAATAAATTTAACGTGCTGTGAATAGTAATAACAAAGCAATAAAAACGAAATCAAAAACAGCACCAGTATAAACAAATTGCCATTCTGAATCAATTATTGGGGGGAATTGGGGGCGGCCCGTTTCGTCCTTCCTGGGACTCCTCAGCCCAATCCGCCCACCCCGATAAAAGACCCAGAACGGCAAGAACATAAGTGAAGGCCACCGTCACTCCTGACAGTGGCCCCCGACAACAGAAGAAACAAGAAAATAAATTGGTGTGTTGTGAAACACAACCAAAAGCCTTAACCCACAACTCGTAGGTGTAAATTTAATAATATATATAGTAAAAAAGTAAAGAAACAGTTATAATACCTATGTATATAAATGGTATATATATATATATATAAATGCTTCATTTTTTTTTAATAACCAAATTATATAGATTCCACCCGATTGAGGTATTTATCCTGCTAATTGTTTATGGTAATACCTGTTTTAGTTTTTTTAAATGAAATTATTTTAGTTCTAATTTAATTTAGAAATTTTTTTTTATAGTGCTTTTTACATAATACTTAATTAACAAAATTATAGATTAAGGATTTTTATTGAACAGTTCAACATTTGAATAGTTAGTAGCATAGTTATGGCCGCGCGGTTGGCGTTGTCGCTATGACATCGGTCTCTCACCTCTGAGTACCGGGTTCGGTTCTCATGCGGGTTTCGTGATGGTGGACGATCCGCGCTGGGCAGGTTTTCTCGTGGTTCTCCCATTTCCTCTATCCTTCTCCCACCATACTTTCTCATTCTTTCTCTCCATCTGTCCTTATTTCCGTGGTAAAGTACAATAGACCTCCGGTCGCAGTGCTTGGCTTCTCTGCCACCCACATTCACTACATAACATAACATAGTAGCATAGTCAAAGTTTTGTAAAAGGATTGATATATTGACAGGGACCATCTCAGAAAAAGCATTAATACAAGGCTGTGAAGTTAAACCTCCCTCCCCTCAATTACAAATTCAAAATTATTTGTTACTTAAGTTAAGCAATATGCAAATTAAAGGGACAGCAGCGCCACAATTCATCCTTAGCGGTCGAAATTTGAACTATTTTTTTTTCTTCAGAAATCGAAAACGCATACTCAATATAGTATATGTACGAAATTTGATTGCGATTCACCCAGTAGTTTTTCCTACAGAAAGGTCTAAACACATCCTCTTTAATTTGGATTTAATTTTTCTTTTTTGGAATTCATACAAAAGAATTTGAAGGAATGTAGACTTTTTTAGAAAATGTTTTTATTTTCCTGCAATGACCTCTTTAACCCCACGAATCTTCTTCATAACATTTATTGAAAACTCGGAAAAACCACTAAATAAATTCCAAATAAAATGCACATGAAAGCATGAACTTTTATTTACCATCTTTTACAGTTTTCAAATTTAAATTTAAAATATAAACAATCTTTTTTACAGAAAACATTAGCTTCTTTTACCAAATAAAATCAAATTGTTATGCATGATAGTAATTTTTTTTTACAGCTACTTGTAAGATTATATGATTTGGAAGAGAAAGCTTTATCCCTTCTTTTTCGCGTCACAGTCTCTATCAGCTGAATCATCGGCCTGTAATAAAAAAATAGTATACGTATATATATATTTAAAACAAGAAAATTTATTTCTCAAGAAACGAATCCAAAAATTGAGATAGCAGAGACCATTTGTGATGAAATGGACTTTATAATAAGCTATCCATCACACAGTGATGACTGAGTATACAACAATGGGAAGATTCGATTTTGAGGAATGGGGAGGGGAAATAGGAAAAATTCATGTGCATATTTTAAGTTGGACCATAAATAACCACAGTTTCAAATTTTAAGGCAATCGGTCCAGCGGTTTTATTGTTAGACACCTACAAACAGAGAAATAAGAAAGAAAAATGTTCAAGTGCTGGAATAATAAGACATGCTCAGTCAATACCATAAATTCAGTGATAATTTGCCAAGTTCAAGAGTTAATTTCTTAGTTCACACAAATAGATGACTTAACAAGGTATTAAGAGTTCCAAATTTTATGTTATCTTTAACTTTGTACATGGGATGAATGAGTGACTGTTTAGTTTCGGATTCGGCGATTGAGGAATTTCGTGTAGACTTTCAAGATTGAGAGAGAAGAAAAATTGAACAGAACTAATAAAGTTAGAAGATCCTGTTAACGTGTGCGGGTTGAAAATCTTTATAGACATAACAAATTGTTTAAAAATAATGAGCACACATGTTTATAAAACGAATTGTATGTACAACTTAGAAATATTGAAAGGTAAAAATCCGTAACAGGACAGGATAGTTTCAAACCCCTAAACGGTGGGTTATCTCCAAGCTGAACTAAGCTTAACTTATACATACAATTCGTTTTTTAAACAAGTGTGCTCATTATTTTTAAACTAATAAGCAAGTTAAAAGATAATTTGTTTTGGCTGCTTTACACGCTCTCCAAAACTTGTAGCTTGGCGAAAATGCCGTCGCATTAGGTGTCAAATCTCGCTTTGCTCTCGTTGAGATCGCGATTAAAAATGATCGGCGAAGTTGGTTTTGCTATTAATTCTCAACTCGTTTCACAGTAGAGATAAAGAAAAAAAAAAGATCCCGGAGGAAGAGAATGTGGTGAATGAAGCTGTAGATTGAATATGCGAACAAACAATATCCAGATTTCAGCGTGAAGTTAACACTGTCGTAGTTTTTACCTAAATTTTTCTCGCTGCCAAGGGCGCTGGTGTCGACTTGCTTCTGATATTTGCCTGAATTTAGGACTTGTTTTATTTAAAGCAAGTGGCAGATTTTTCGAATATGTGTAAGTTTTTCGAGCCATTTACCGGTTTTAAGTTTTCAAGAGCGTTAAAGCAGCCATTAGGAAATAAAGCAACAATGTTTAAAAAATCTCTACAGTTGTGGCCTATTTTACAGTAGCTCATTAAAGAAATCATTCTGCAATTAATGTAGAAATTAACTGAAGAAATACATCAGAACAACAACCTTATGTAACGTCATTCGGATGTTCTTAAAACAGGAAATTTTCAAAATCAATAACAAATCTGTAAATAAAGCATCAGAATTCTCAATGGTAAAATAATTTCCGCTTTAATCACAGTTGTAGTAATGAGTTACATTACAAAACCGATATCTGAGCATCATCAATCCACTTATATTATTTTTATGATAAACTTCTGGATAACATTTTTCGATCATCAGTAAAGAGAATCACAATCAAAGTTTTTCAACTACCAATTTTTCCTATATAAGATTTTAAATTCACGATTGAAAAAGACGATGAAAAACGGAGCATATCTTTACTGGACTGTAATTGATGTGACGAACAAAGTTGGCACAACCATATTTGAAAAGAAATCAACGCTAACAGAATAATTAATTAAAACTAGATTCAAGAACATTACAAAGCAAAATGAATGTGCTTCAAAAGGGCAGTGATGATCAAAATAACCAAAAACCCGCTATTCATTACAGTAAAAGAAAACAATTATCCTACAAAATTCATAAAAATATAATTAAACAGTTAAAAAGAGATCAAACCAAATGCCAAGATAGAAAGGATGATTTTCTAACAAAAAATAATAATAACACTGTATTCCTGTAGTAATTAACATCATCAGAAAAATCATGGCAGTAAGCTGGTACAAAATCATGAAATCAGAGCACTAATCTCATAAAAACACAGGAAGAATAACAACACAGGAAGAAACTAAACAACACAGAAAACATTATCTATTCGATTCAATGTCAAAAGTAAAAATTAAAATAAAACGTATTAACAACGCAGAATTTAGGAAAAGGCTCCACCAGCTAAAAAAGTAATTTTAAAATTAAAATATTGTTACCTGTGGAATTGTCCATCCCCCTAAAAAATTGGATTCCCCGTACTCTAATCCACCTCAGTGAGAATAGTGCAGTCCGACCTTGTCTCCCTCTCTGCAGTGGACTCTATCGGAGTCAGAGACAGGCATATAATGCGGTGCAAAGGTTGGAAGAGGCAGTTGGGGAGTGGCGAATGGCCACGAAGAGTTCTCCAGACCGGAGACTGAGAGAAGCAGAAGGATTTGTTGGGCAAACCGCCCAGAGAGAGTTAGCGAGTGGCGAACGGCCACGAGAGGTTCTCCAACCTGGAGAGAGCGAATGAAGCAGAGAAGCTTGGCGAGCGTCCACCCCAAAGAAGAAGGTAATCAAAGCCGTAGAAGTCGAGCCAATTGCGGGGAAGATTGTGAGACACCGTACTCAGACGGGAAGGCTTCGAAGAAGTTAATCAAAGCCGTAGAAGTCGAGCCAATTGCGGGGAAGATTGTGAGACACCGTACTCAGACGAGAAGGCTTCGAAGAAGTTAATCAAAACCATAGAAGCCATCAGGACCGGCCCGAACGTAGAAGCCACCAGGACCGGCCCGAACATAGAAGCCACCAGGACCGGC
>JAFIDM010002131.1:58355374-58382222 GCA_023159025.1 Thereuonema tuberculata
GAAGCCACCAGGACCGGCCCGAACATAGAAGCCACCAGGACCGGCCCAAACCTAGAGGTCACCAGTCCCGAGGGATCCTTCAGTTCGAAGTTTCTGAGTTGTATTGATAATATATTTTCTTTATTTGAATAAATTCTCTGATTTGTTTTATAATCACTCTTGTCGTAATCTGTTCCCCAGCGTCTCCGAACTAGACCCAAAGTTCGGTAGCAATATCTCTCCGTGCATCCATCGCGTTTAGCATATTTCCCAAAGATGAAAAATGTTTAAAACTGTGTTTGTTGCTTTGCTAATGCATCATGAAATATTCTAAATTATGAATATTTCAATTGTGAATCATTCATATTGAATCTTATGAAAGGAATATGTGGTAGGAACTTCTTTGTTGAGTGTGAGTTTCAACATCTTTTGTTGTTTGTTTGTTATCAGTTTTGTTAAGTGATTGTGATCATTACGTTTTGGACATGAAAAACGTGATTTTTTTTTTCTTGTTGTGGCATGAAAAAAATAATAATAAAGAGATATAGGAATAAATAAGTTGAAGAGATGGGTGTTTTTTTTTTTCCCTTTCTTTTCTGCTTCTTCCTGCATCAACTTTGATTTTTTTGTTTAATAAAATATATCTCCGGGTAGGTAAAGAAGTTAAAAATACGTCAGTGGATATATCTTTACATAGTTTTCAAGAGGATTTGATAATAAGATGTTGTTAGTCCTAATAGAAGTCTTGTAGAGAATCTGTCTTTCTTCAAGAATATACGATTCGATGAACAGTAAAGATACCATTACGTCAAGGACAATTTATAGGAAGTTAAGATAAATCAAAGATTAAGAACCTGAAGCTATGAACGAATAACTCTCAAATAAAGGAAAGACGGAAACATTAGGAACTTCGTTCGAAATGCTTCTTCTATCATTGCAATGGACTATAACTTTTATTACATATGGCCGCAGAACAAGATAAAAATAGCGGATAAAAATTTAACAATTTATTTCCGCTTTCCCGCTGAATTACGGAAGTACTAGGATTCTAAAAATTGGCGATGCCTGGTCAACTTTGCAAAGAAAGGGCACAATGATTTTACGACTGAAATTAAGCTGACAGAAGGTGCATGAAGATGAATCTCAAAAGTAGATTCGAAAGTCTCCTCTAAATTGTAAATATGAATTTGTATATATAATTGTTGTGTATAGTTTTTATTTGATTTTAAAAGAATATTTTAACACACGTAAAGAAGTTTTTAATCTTAAAAAATATAAGAGAGATTATATCTGCCATCAAGGAGGTCCAGTTATCTCGTCCAACGTGTCGAGATCATGAGCAGTGATTTGGAGACTAAACTGAAAAGTGATATCATGGAATGTACATACTTTTCTTTGCACTTTGATGAGTCCACTGATATGACTGTTACTGTCCAGTTATGTATTTTCATTCGATTAGTATTTTCTGATATGTCGGCTAAAGAAGAATTGTTGAGAATGCTACCACTGAAAGAAAAAACTCGCGGAGAAGATATTTACGCTTTTTGAATTTTGTACAAAAGTATTTACAAACTCGTATGCATTACAACAGACGGAGCACCATCCATGACTGGCAATAAAAATAGGTTTGTTGCATTGTGTCGACCTATTGATGACTTCCCATCGTTTTTCACCAATTCTATTGCATTATTCATCAGCAAGCTTTATGTTCAAAAATACTAAATATGAAAGATGCCATGGACACTGCCATGAAAATCGTGAATTCCATCCGTGCGCGAAGCTTGGAAAGATGCTCTTCAAAGTGCAATTGGAAGCTAGCGAGTCTGCTGAGCACAGTGATTTACTTCTTTATACAGACGTGAGGTGGATGAGCCACGGAAAATTTATAAAAAGGTTCCAGGAATTACTACCTGAAATTATTTCTTTTCTAGATGAACGAGGTGACGAGACTGAGATACTTAAAAACGAAAAGTGGCTCTGTGATTTAGCATTCTTATCAGAAATGACAATGTCATTTCAATATCATTAACTTGGAGCTATAGGGTAAAAATCAAACCATTGTCGACATGATTAGCGCACTAAACTCTTTTAACAAATTGAAGTTATTGATTAATCAACTGAACAAAAAGGTTCTCAAAAATTTTCCAGCTTTGGAAGCAAGAGCAAGTTCTCACTTAAACTATGATAATTAGGAGACGGAGCTAAAAAAACATTCTGAGCGAGTTTGAAAGACGTTTCTCTGATTTCGATAAACTAACGGATAATGTAACTTTCATGACTTATTCATTTTCTTGTGAAGACGTTGAAAAATATCCTACTGAAATATCAAACAATTGAAATATTTCAATATTTCAATATGGAAATTTCTTCTGTCCAAAATGAGGTATTGCAGATAATGTCAGATATACATCCCAAAGCCAGAGCAACATATACCAAATTTTGATCTTTGATACCCCAAGACAAATATCCATGTTTGAAACAAATAGCTCTTCAGTTAACAAGATTGTTCGGATCAACTTACTTGTGCGAATCTGCATTTTTAGAAATGAAAATAATTTAATCAAAATATCGCAATCGGCTTAATGATGAACACCTGTTATCATGTTTGCGATTGGCGCTCAGTAATGACGTGCCATCCTTTGAAAAGCACGGGGATGATGTGCAGTGTCATGCATCAACATCCAGTCAAAATAGCAATTTAAGACTAGGTTACAATTATGTAATTAGATACATAGCCTATTATGTATATTTTATATCTCTAAGTATGTGCAATAAAAGAATTTTCCTTTATGTACGTTTTTTCTTCAGTAGCTATGGCTTAGCCTAGTCCTAATAGTCGGCCGTCGATCGCTTGTCGCCTAATATTTTGTGGTCGATCGCAGACACTACAAGTCTGAGCACCCCTGCCCTAAAGGATCTAAACTATCTGTGGCAAAAGCTCTAAAAACAACGTGAATATAAAGTTTGAAGCTAGGAAAAAACGTCAAAAAATGGAAATACCGATATACAACTTTTTGACGATTGGGCAGAAGAAATTAAATGGCATATATCCGGAACCACTTTCCAATCCGTGACCTTAAAATACAAATCTAAGAAAACAGTCACTCATTCATGCTATGAAGAAGGCTACTGAAAACGAAAATTTGCAATTCTTATTAAGATATTAATCGATCGTATTTGAGTGAATTACTTCTTCACAATTGTTGAATTTTTACCGAATCTGTAAAACTTAAAGAAAAGAATTCCTTAGGTTTGATTGTCCAACAAATCAAATGATTTTCATCCGTAATTTCCATAGAATAATTTTTTTTGTTCCTGGAAGCACATGTGTTAAGTTAAAATTTTTAGTAATCCCGCGACCTTGAGTTCTGAGGTCATTTTCTCAGTCATGTGACCTTTGATCGTGGCCGACTACCTGTGAAAAGTTCATCTCAATGAAACGAATAATTTATCATTTATCATTTCAATGTCAGCTAAAATGAACGGTTGAGAAGTTGATCTTACGTCACATGACTTCCGGTTGACCAAAGTCGATCAAAAATGAAATGTATCCATCCTCAATGTTATCTCTAACATTTCACACCTTACACCTGTATTTTTATTTCTGTGTCTTATGGTTTCGGAGAAGTAGCGGGAAGAAAAACCCACAATGTTTTCTTTTATATATCAATAGATAGATAGATAGCCGTGCCGGCGTGGCCGAACGGTCTATATGACTGTCTGCCGTGTGGCCTAAATGCCGGACACCTGGGTTCGAATCCCAGCACGGGCATGAATGTTTCTTTCTTCTTCTGTGTTTCGTCCGTTTCTCCCCCGGAACTTACAATTTCAGGGTTATTCAGGTCGAGATGAGAATCTTGTCCCCCTTTGACTATTCTAGCCTCTTTCTGACGTTGTCGGGTTGTGCTAGCGCATGGTCCGTAGTTGGCCAATTCGCGATCCAAAAAAGGAGATAGATAGATGTTTAACTTATTGATATAAGTTATGATCGTGTTTTGTTTCTTCGGTAAATGAATAAAGATGAAAATGACAACATTATTGCTCTGTATAGTAAGTTATAGAAAATACTTTCATCGAATTTCAATGTATCAAAAATATTTTTTTTTCTCTCTCTTTCTAAGGCACAAGCCCAAAATACTGCAGAATTAAAATGAATTAATAAAAAAAAGTTAAAATGAATTAATAAAAAAGTTAAAATGACAAAATTTCATAAGTCTATTAATTATTAAATTACGAACAAGATTGTAGGAATAGTAATACTCACTAATAACAGTGGTTTAATGTTGGTCTCGTAACAATCGTGCATATCCTTGCAAATGGCATCATCGTCATTATAAAAACCTTTCATCTCTGTAATGCACTGAGGGATGACGTCATTAGCGATGATTTCTCTGAGTGGTTTACATTTTTTCCAGGCAAATTTTCCACATTCATCACTTTGTTTAATTTTATCCTTGTATTTATCGTGTTTGGCCAAATTACACATTAAACAATCCTGCTGCTTCTGCATTTGGACCATGTTCAGTGTGGTGGAAACTGCGCATGCGCCTTGGTTGATACCCAGAATATATTTGGTCATGTTATCTACAAGGACGGTCCATCTGGGAAGCTCATAACATTGTAGGGCTTTCTGAAAATGGAAAAAGAAAAAAAAATCTATTACGTAATAACTTCTGCTGGTGTGTTTTTTTTTTTGGCGGGAATGAACATTTACTTTCAAATATTTAGTTTCGGAATTGCAGGTGGTGTGTAATTGTCATTACAGTTAGTTGAATTTAAATCTGAAGAAGCAGTCCCAGATTTAAAATCAACTGGTGATTGAGAGGAAGAGGAGTTTTGCAGTTGGTTGTCTTTCTCACCAGAAGATGCCCACCGCAGTTGTGGGCAAAACGTCGGAACTACGTAAACAGTTAAACACGACCTTCAATCCCGAAACATTACATTTGTAGGAAATTGGTCTTGAAAGCTTACATTCCTATTTGAACATTTACTTTGCTTGCAAATATTGGAGGATAACATAGGAAAAATTCTAATTGTTACTGAATGATTATTAATGTCTGTCTGTGTATCTATAGCTGTGTTGCGCCTATAACAGGAAAACCCATTCCATATTTATTAGAATATTTACTTCATTTTCTAATTTATTTTAATACTTCTACCATAAACAGTATAAATCCAAACTTATGGGGAAAAAAGTTTGTGCACTTCCAGGAGGGCCTGTTATCTACTTACTTCCAGTAGGTCCCGACCCTACCAGTAGAAGCTTACAATTGAAATTAGAATTTCAATGCAAATATACTTCGCTAATTTCTCTAACCTTCTGAAGTTTCTTTTAAATTGATCACTCGGTATTTTTACTGTTAATAGATAAGATCTGACCAGCACTGACTGTAATTTCTACAATATGTTTGCAGCAAAACAGTCATCTGGATTAAAGAAACTACTAAGATGATTTCATCGGTCTGTGACTTGACTAAGTAACTGAAGTGATTAAAAAAAAAAAAGCCCAAAGACTAAATACGAAGTATTCTTCTTAATTTCAATTTTCTGCAAAGATTTAAATTCTGCACGAGAGAGTTATTGAATCCTAAATTAAGTTTTATACCTTTTTAGCTCAAAATTTTAGCTGATTACAACTGCTTTCAACATTCAAGATGGTTTTATTTACTACAATTTATTATAATAATAATACTGAAATTATGGAACAGGTACCTAATTTATATTTGAATCTTTCTCTAAAGCTTGAATGATGCATTTGACTAGGCTTAAAATTAGATGTCGCAGAAATATTTGCTACAGACAATAAACTGCTAAAATGTTGCTATTACAGTAAATATAGTATGAGAAAGTAAGTTCAACGCAAAAAGTAAATATAGCTTTATTATTCCCTTCTAATATAACTTTTTCTCAGGATATTAAAGAAGGATCCTATATCTTGATTATTAGATATATCTCAGTTGTGGATATTGGGTTTTCTGACTGCTGTTGCAGGTCATCAAAAGTCCAGAAGGTCATAAAGTGCTTGTTGGCCCAAAATTTCAGTAGTCGGACTTAAAACAATTAATGGCAATTTTTTTATCCAACTAGAAAATAAAATACTTGATACTTAATTGTTATACTCTATTACATAAATAAATATTAGAAAATATTTTATTTACAATTTTAAGGAAAATGATTTATAATTACCACATGATGTAGGCAAGGCTTGAGCTGGAAAAGATAAAAAAATGAAATTTGGGATTTAAGTAATAAGTTAAAAATATTTGTAAAGATTTTGTGACTTAGCAATGAAGTCATGTTATAGTAATACTCCTTTTCAGATTTCAGTAGATCATTCTTAGGTGGCTTAACAATGAGATTGATACATTACTTCTTTCTATTAGATCATTGTAACAATGGCTTGTACCAAGCTCTTTTCATTGTTACAATATTCTAATACAAAGAAAGAAGAAACAAAGAAAGAAGAAACAAAGAAAAGACGTCACTATGATTATTAACGTCCTTACAATGCTCCACAGAGACAGAAAATACTTGGTTGTTTCATCTTCTTTGGAAAGATTGGCATTTTATACGAGGATCAATCTGAAAAAAAAGTTTACAACTGCAAGAAATTAAATTTATGAGTTTGCTATAATGTCGGCGGTTGCTGAAATATCCGATAGAGGTCAAATGCGATAAAGTGCCGCGTTGTCTTTTTCGTGTGTATCTTTGGAGGTATGGGCTGTCCTTTCTTAATGGCAATCCGGTTGGATAACTGGTCTCCTATTGAAACCTTAAAGAAATTGCGCAACAACATCAAGAAGAAATGTCCTGGTCTACTGAACGGTGTGATCAAATTCAAATTGTAATCCGCGTCGAATTATTTCAAATGATTTTTAGCATTTCATCATACGAAGGTTTTTTGATTTCTGCATCGTGATCATCTTCATCTCAATTCATAGCTGTATTGTTTTTATTTTTCACATTGTCCAAAATATCCGATTCAGTTAGTGTTTCCGAGGTCTCAAAATTCAAAATCAAGTGAAAGATAATCATCAATCAGCACATCATCGTTAATTTCTTCTTTTTCCCTCAGCTTATCTTCGAAAAAGTTCGTTAAATAGAAAATGCACTTCGTTATTTGGAGGTTATTTTACGAAGAAATTAGCAAAATGTTCTTGGTTCCAAAGAAAAGTTCGCAAAATAGAGAAATTCGCAAAATAGAGGTTAGTTAAATAGAGATCCGACTGTACTTTTTTCATACATTATTAGTAACTATCTATTGTGAGATAGACAGTTGTAATTACATGCAACTTTGTCTTTTATTATAGTCTTAAGGAAAGTGGGGCTTACAAATCTACATTTGCATGTAGATGTGCCCATTCCCCCTTTAAGAAAAAAAAAAAAAATCAGTAATACGATCTTCTTGAAACTTAACATGCCTATTTACGAACAAGAGACGATTTAATTTGCTTTCCAACTTTTTTATTAAGGGCTCTGCGGAGAAATTAGGGTGTGAAGATGAAATAAAGATACTTTTATACATAAAAGCATTAGAAGCACAACATATATTAATCCTATTAGAATCTATGTCGTTAGCGGGTGCTTTGATAAGTAACGTTAGATAATTGAGCCGTTGATTTTGAAAGTGGGGCAAGTCCATATTAAGTTATTGTTTAATAATATTAATGATTAGCGTTTGAACTGATTTAAAAATATTAGAAGCAATAATAGACTTATTTTATATTGTTTATGGTCTTTTTTCATAAAAATTTCTTATGCAATAATTATATCCGGAAACATTTCTTATTATGGAAACATGTATTATGGAAACATGTTTTAATAGGGCCCAATGGACTTACCTCATTTTCAAAAGCAATGATTTTATGAAAACGTTGATTTCCTGTTTTCGAGAGTTTAATTGTAATAAGAAAAAATAGAATAATTATATACATAACAAACAACAATATAAATACAATATAACAAAATACCTAAAGGAATATTACTATTACATTTTTTTAAATTCAGATGGTGCAAATTTTTGAAGTACCCATGATGTATGGGTGGTATGTAAGGCAATAAATCAATCATATCTTTATATTTCTCTTTAGTAATAGGCCAAGTTTTTCTATTTAAAGATGGCAATGTTATTTTGTCGAAAATCTTTGGCCAACCCCGTTTTGGCGATAAATCAATAGTTTTAAATTGTGAATCACTTTCGATTGATGTTTTGTAATACAATTTACACGAGTATTTCTTAAAACTCGTATCCAGAAGATTTTCAGCCAGTTGACAGTTTCGCCATCAATATTTTTGATTCTTTTCAAAATTGCCTCCTCCTGAGGTTTGGCTGAAAGGTCTTCACTTTTCATTTCGTGTAGTAAAAATGGATTTTGGTTGCAACATGTTTGTATTAATTTGTTGTAATCCTCGGGAATGTACAGAAAATTCATTTTTTGGAATAGCCATTTCTACAATTCCAAAACCGCAATCATTTGGCAAGAATAAAAGTCCAGATAATAAGAATAAATGATCAATAATATCTATATAATTATCGCTAGACTGAACAATTTTCATCCATATTAAGGCCAACTTTATATTTTTATTTTGGCCAGTGCACATATCGCTATAAGCGATAACATGTTTTTGAGTTGCCACATTTTGTGATGTTTTAAACAGCAAGAAGCTACTTCTTGTGATCCTCTGGATGTAGTTGGTTCATCCCACAATATTTTAGTTTCACAATACTTATAGAATTTTAATTAAAGATGTTTTACGTGTTTTTTTACGTTAATATGAAATGACTGGGTTCTGGCCACCACACACAGTTCTAATTAAATACATAAATATAAATACAATAAAATGCGAGCGCTTTCGAGATGGTCTACATCTCGTTCTCAAGCGGAGAAATGAATAACATATTTCAAAAATAAGAAATGAGGTCCAACGGACGTTTGAGCTGGACGGAACCATTTGGGATTTAGGGGTGTTGGCAGTAGACTCTATGGCCTGGGGCTAAGATGGGGAGAGGTGTGAGCCTCGGAGAGAGGGAACGAAATGAAGGGAAAAACAGCAAAACTCGGTTATGAAAACCAAGATAAGGAAAAGTTGGGGATAAACGGGAAAAGATAAAAAGTTGACAAAAATGGCAAATACTTTTAAAGCAAGTACAGAATTAAAGTTAATGAAAAGGAACAAGGTGCTTCCGGGGTTGGAATTATTTGTGGAATCCGTATTGGGGCATAGTGAAAACCTATAAGTTGTCGTTGTAACACAGCCTATCAGTGATAATAAAAAAGGTTTCTTTGCATTTACGTTTGAAATGGTTTTCCTCCCGACAAATGATTGTGGGATTGTGGAGGTCCAGAGAGTGATTGTTATCACGACTATGAATGAAAGTTAGATAATCAGAATCGCCATTAATAACGGCTGTGGAATGTTGGGCAACACGTTTTTTTAAGGTTTGGCGCGTTTCGCCGACGTAACGGCAGGTATTACGCATGCATGAAATGGCGTAAACGACGCCTGTGGAATCGGTGCCGCGGTCATCGTATTGATCCCGGGATAATAATCGATTAAGGGGTTGGGAAATCGGGGAGGTGAGCACAATGTTGAGACCTCGAAGGATGCTTTTTAGAGCCGGAAAGATGGAGGGGTGGTAGGGGACAGACAAATAAACGTTTCTAGGGCTGGCATTGTGCCGGAGGGAGGGGGGGGGGTTGTACATTAGGTTAAGGGACGTGGCAATACTGTGTTGGATGAAGTTAGTGGGGTAATCGTAAGTGGATAAGATATGAGTCAGCTTATTGATCTCAATCCATAACAAATGCTCGGAGCTCGAAAGGAAAAAAAGCTCTATTGACCGCCATGCGTACAATGTTCCTCTTGAATGCAATAGGGCAGGCAGAATGAAAGTTAAGAGAAACGCCGATGTGGGAAGGCTTCCGGTAGCCGGCCGTTTGGAAGTAATTGTGCTTCCTAGAGACCAAGGTGTCCAAAAACGGGATGGATAGATCAGTTTCAAGTTCAATTTTGAAATTTATATCAGGATGCATGCATTTCAAGATGTTAGACACTTTCTGATGGGAACCTGCAGCTGCATAAAAGAGGAGATCGTCAACATAGCGGACGTATAGAGGGATGTGCACATGATGGAGATCGAAGAAAAGATAAGCACTTTCCTCTATGAAACATATGCATATCTCCGCCAATATGGCTGAAGCTGAAAGGCCCATAAATAATCCATTGGATTGGATGTAGATGCTATTATTGAAAGAAAAGGCCTGCATGCGAAACAAGGCATCAATAAGTTTCATCATGTTGGCAATAAACAATTAATATCATTGACCAAAATAAATTACTATTAAAAAATGTACACTGTTATTTGTAGATATGATTGTGAATTGATTAAAAGTAGAAATTTTAAGTTAATTTCTAAAGAAAATTAGCTGTAACTTTTTTTTTTTTTTTTAACAAAGTGGACTTGCCTTAATTTCAAAATCAACGGCTCAATTTACTATTCACGGATTTCATTCATTTTCAGTGGTCAATTTGGAAATATTTACATTCGACAGTTAATTTAAAATTTTTCTTTTGCATTATTTTCTATGATTGAAAATTCCTTGCAGCATTTTAAATAAAGAAGAGTTCAGTTTCATTCAGGACCTTATCACTTGTGGATCAGGTAGACCGCTGACCTGCGGACTGGAGATTGAAGCTGGGTTCAATTCCCGGTAATGATCGGATATTTTTCCGCGGTTATTTCTCCTTCAGACAAACAGTAGGGTTTACCTCGTCCCTATCTGCCAAATGGATACCCATTTTTTCACTTCGGGGGCCTAACCCCAACGAAATGATCAGTCCGACGCCTAAGGTGGGTTCATTTCATTCATTTCATCTCAACTAGTCCCATTGGTCGAGAATCGTTGGAAGCCTAAACCTCCATCGCTCCCAACATGGTCTGTAGTGGACTACCTTATTATATGCTTATTTATATTTAAAGAAAGGATTAGTTTGAATTAAGTGCGACAGAACAAATTTGTAATACTTACATGTTGCTGTTTTTTTAGCTTCTTAAAATTTTTTTCAAAACTGTCAAAATTCTAGAATAATAATAAAAAAAAAACAGTATTTTTGGATATATATATAGGAAATAAAAAATTCAATATAGACTATAAAAATTCAGATATTTAAGAAATGATTGACGATAAACAGGATATATTTACTGAATATATTTACCTTTTTGAATGTTTTTGGATTAAAGCATTCCTTAATATTGGTGCAGCACATCTGTATAGATAAAATGCAAAATTCTTCAATTATTTACAAGGATATATATTAAAATTGTTCAAACTAGGGTGTATCATCAATATGAGAAATCTTTAATTATATCCAATTTTAATTATTCACCAAAGCAAAGTGATTTAAAAATTTATAAGTCGAATAAATTAAAATTTATACCTGGAATACAAAATGAAGTACATCATAAATTAAAAAAAAAACAACTGAGTACTGTTAATTTTACCTTTTAACATAAACACAAGAATAGGAAAACAACTAAGAAATTAAAAAAGAATTCACTTCGTTCAATTTTTAAAATAAAATTTGAAGTATTGCTGCTACTAAGAATAAAATTTAAGTATTACTGTTTCGTCTGTTATTCCAAATATCAAAAGTAACTAAAATTACTTGTACATTTTCTACATATCTACATTGATCTTTGTTTCAGTTGTGATACCTAAAATAAACCAATATGATTTGGTAAATTAATTTTTGATAATGACTGATTTTTTTTTATTTAATTACGTTTCAGTAATGAAGGATTATCCTTTCCATTTTCTTTTAAGAAAACAGATCTCCAAATTTGATCCACCATTTGGGGACATTTCAAAACTGTACCTTATGAAGTGAAGATAACGAATATTTAGTGAAGAGAATTGTCGCCACCTGTGGCAGCATTCAGCCTGTGGTCGCATAACTCCTTCAATGGGAAGACCGTTACATGTCTCTAGAGAGCACGATTGTACTTTGGACTGCCTCTACTCAGAAACATCTCCAAAGTAAATACAGAATGTAGATACCATGTTTGCAATAGTCATTTAGTCGTGATTTCACAATTATGGTGTCTATTTAGTTCTGAGATGTTTCTCTATTTATATCAATAAATGAAAAGGTTTCGACACAGAGGTCAATGATTACATAATCAATAAACGGAAACAACTCAAATGTTTCTTTTTAAAAAAATAAATCAGTAATAATATTATTTTTTGAACGCGCTTCTTTGTGAAGATAAAGTGAAAATTTAATAATCGCTGATTTCTAATTTTTAGTCAGTAATATTGTAACTTTATCAGTAACTTATAATAAAATTTCTTCAGTTAAATATGTAAACATTAATATAATACGATTGTATTATAAATCTTACCTTTCCACCTTTCAACTGATCTTCACATACATGGTAGCAGTTGTTTTTTACAAACTCTTCACATTGTTCAGTCTAAAGAATAAGAATATGATTAAATTGTAAAACTTATTGGTAGTTCAATGGAGGAGATAAATAAGAATAACATTGCTTGCTTTTGTGGCATTATTTTAACACCAGTTGTTATTGTCGAAGAAACTAAAGACATTTTATGGAAAGAAAAACATTTTGAGAATCCAGACATCGAAATAACTATTATCATTGCTAGTAAAAATTTTGAGTTTATAAATATTACGAAAAATCAATAATTATAGGCTTTGAAAATTAACATCATTATTTTAAAAATTTCATTATGGGCTAAAAATAATTTTATGTTAGTGAGCCTACTAACATTTTTTTATGAAATTGTGAAATTTCTACAAAGTTCTAATTCTGTATAAGCCTTTTATAATTTTTTTGAAAAGAACATTATCCATTTTTATCCTACTTTCTTAAGGAAAACGAGACCCAGTAGCCTATGTGGTGTCTGAGTTTGTATGTTTGTGTTTGTGTCCATCCGTAGTAACTATTTGAATCGTGAATGAATCTTATTGAACTTTTGGATTTGAATGTCTATTTACAAAGGGATCTAATTTTAGTATTTGAAAATTTTTCGTGCGAGTGTCTATTTTGAAAAGGTGACGAAAAGCATGAGAATGAAAACAATGAATTTCAACGATTTTGTTCCACCTATCTTCTTTTTCTTCCATATTATTGCACTGTCGTTTGCGAATTGCGATGCTTCGATTTGTTTAAAATTAATAGGATTCAGATAAAAGTGACAGAAAGATACACCTTCTTTTTTTTTACTGTTTCCATAAATTAACAAAAAAAAAAAAAAAAAAAAATACAAACCGCAATGTTGTAAGGACTTTAATTTCTTTAAGGAATTTTATTTTTTTTAATAGATAATAATCCTCTTAAAATGAAAAAAATAAGAAATAAATAAAAGAAAAAAAAATATCCTTCAATTTTTTCTTTTATAGCAATCATATACTATGTTAAGTATAACAATGTTACGAGGAAAAAATGCTATTCTTTTATTTATTTAGAAGTAGCACAACACTATAGCACAACAAATTTGAATAATAAAATGACAAAGATGGATAGTAAAGTAACTAATTAAAAAGAAATTAACTGGCCCATAGAGAGATTCTTAATTCCATTATTTGGCTAAAAACTTAACTTCACGATTATTGATATTGAATTGTTTGTATTGTATCGGAAGCGCAGAATTTCAGATTTGTCTAAAACATTTCTAAGTAGATAGTGCAGAACATTAAAACTTCGTGGCCAGCAAATTTCTATAAAGCATCCAATTTGTTAACCAAACTTTTATAAACACTTAATATCTGTATTAATTGTTCTTGAAATTCTTAAATTTCTTTAAAAGGATGTATATGTTAATAATGACGAACTGCAGAGGACTTTCTGTAGCCCTTGATCTTGAGAAAATAATATACATTATATATTATTATTATTAATACATTTTTCGTTTTAAGGAAATTCGTGTGCACTTGAGAAATTTCACTGAACTAAATTCCCTACATGTTAATCCATTCATTATATATTTATATAGGGGAAGGTGTTGTACCTTTGACCGATTGTACCTTTGACCAGCCTTGCTTGTGCTGTCATCTATCAGCATACTTTAAAAGCTTTTCTGTTTAATGTGTAGCATTCGTACTATTAAAACCTTTAAACCTTCAGTAGTAATTAGAGCTTTGACTTGCAAGGAGTGAAAAATATTTTTCCAATTCCATCACCGAAAAGTAAGTATTTTGCAAGTGAATGTTTCTTTAATAACATTGTTTGTTTTCTTTTTATTGTTATTTTAACAATAATGAGTAATACATATATGCCTATAGATTAATTGTTAGGACTTTTAAGATGACTGAATTAATCTGAAAATTGTAGCATGGCGTGAAACGTAAGTTTGACTGATGTTGTACCTTTGACCACAGCAGGGTGTTGTTCCTCTGACCAGGTCAAAGGTACAACATTACTTAACAATATGTATTTTTACTTACAGTCATTTTAGCATTATGTAAGATGAAAATTTAAATATTTTTTGCCAGGTTTTTATTCTTTTACCAAATCTTATCCAAAGAAAGTAAACAATCGATTGTTTGTCCACGACTTTGAGTCTGATGTTGAATATTCATCAGGGGAAAGTATTTTCGATCTTTCAGATGAATGCCATGAGTTGGAGAAGGAATTAAACTTTGAAAAAAGAAGATTTAGTTGAAGAAAGTTATGTCCTTGTCAAGCTGACAAAAAAAAAAAAACCAAAAAAAAAAAAAAACAAGAAATACTTTGTGGCCCAAATAAAGGAAACAGCGTGTGATTATTTTAAAGTTAAATATATGAAAAAACTACCGAAGATGGCGAAATTCATCCAAGAAGATAACCAGCTCTACGACATAAAACTACAAGATATTGTGGCCAGGCTACCAAATCCAACCACAGCTGGTGGCTCAGCTCGACTAAAAGAATGTCTATCTTTTGGTGATTGACATTGATATTTCATTGTATAATATAGAGTAAACGGGCAGGAGTAGGCTACTTAAGCCATTAGAATTTATTTTATGTTTCATTATTCTACTTTGAATTGCATATATTTGTCAAATGTATACATTTCTGAATAAAAAAGTTAATTAAATAACTTGTATCTAACTGTCAGTTTCTACTACCACCTGGTTAAAGGTACAATACCCTCCGGTCAAAGGTATAGTTTTTTTGTAAAATAAAAATAAAATACTTATACTGAAAATATAATATATAAAACACATGCAATTGATGGCAAGATGAGTGAAGATCACTTGTATCCATACAGGTAAGGATTTACTTGAGTACAAAAAATTGTAAAATTCATTTAGTGAAAACTGGTCAAAGGTACAACACCTTCCCCTATCTTAATAAATATTGAGATTCAGGATGTGAGGTCATAAAGTATTCTGAAGTTTTGCAATTCAGAAAGCCTTGTCAATATAATCATAAATTTTTAGAAGGTATAAATATTTATAGGAAGCAACACTTAAATAAAAAAAAAATAATTAAAATAGAGATTTTTTTTTTTTACAGCAAGTACATATTAAATCAATGAAAAGCAATAATGTCAAAACAATAAATCTGAGATTGTAACAAGCCTCAGGATCCCATCAGGATTGATAAGGACCCCTACTTAAGAAAAAGCAATAAAAATATTTAAAAACTGGATGAAAAAAAAATATTCGTAATAAGTAACTTTCGTCTGTGATAAACGTGACTTTAAGTGCATCAGATAATTTGGATAAGTAATGTGGATGCCTTGTTCAAAAATTTTATCTATAATAACTGTAAATCAACATTTTCTGAATTGATTTATACGAATTGGTTCTATTATGCCGCAGGGTTTTGGTCTACATTAAAGACTCTTAGCTCATAAGGGAATAGCTAAGATAAGTTAAGCTCCTAGTCCATACGATGGACTTAAGATATTTTTTTTATTGCAGAAGCCACCAACGAGAGTCTTGCTTTATATCGTTATCTTAAAGCATGTGGAATGTAAGAAGATTTAAATAAGAACGTTGTACTCACTTGGCTTATGTACACAGCCAAAACGGCCACCACAAGCAGCAGCCACGAAGAAATCCCCATCTTAGTCAATATATGAATGTGAGAGAGAAGGAACCTGCTGAATTCATTTAAATCTTTTTGGAGAAGTTTTGTAAGGTTTCGAAACCACAGCCCACTTATGGTTGGAAATGAAAACAGGAATTTCGTGCAAATGGATGTAGATTTGTAAGAGAAGACAAACGCCAGCACACGCCATCAAAGCTCTACACACGACATTCCACGGTGCCCGGATGCTTCAAACGAACAGCCACATTCTTTGCTTTGTTAAATCGATATTTATGAATGTTATTTTATTTCTAGAGAAGAATAGCTCTGCTCGGACTATTATTTATATTCGTGCTTCGTTAAACCTTTGCTTTTCAACTGATGGATTGTTAGTATTTATTATGCAACTTTCATTGATCTTTACAAAAAATAAAAAGCAAAACACAGCAGGGCACATTACAAAACAATTTGCCTTGAAAGCTAAGAGCTCTTATTTGTGGTAGCTGCTGTAGATGTATCAAATCAAAGTAATCTTAATTTCTTAATTTACAAACACTGCTGATGCTAAAACACGCCAATGAATATCATTTAATGTCGCGAAGATAAAAAGCGAATATCTAAAGTTGTAAATTTAATTTTATATTTTGAAACTGCCCATAAACTCACTTCAATATGATGTAATAATAAATCATAATAAAAACATAACTAAATTTTATTAGCCTTTACTTTACTTGGTTTTATTTTACTGTATTATGTGGTAATTAATTAAAATATGCATTTTAAAAGTTTTATTACTTTATAAAAATTCAAAATCAAGTTTAGTTCAGCCGGACGCAGATGAAATACCTTCTTCTATGTAGAGCAACATTACTGACGAAGATATGGAAGTTAAGAGGCACCTCAACTGAAGCATTGGACGCTTGCTATAGGTGAACTTAGAATGTGTTTTGGATGGATGATCTCATAACTTTACAAGACGAATTCATAAGAAGGCGACGAATATCATTACATCGTGTTAAAATTCTGCATCATGATATAAAAAACTAGGGTGAGGTGGAGCAATGCATACCCAAATCTTCAAAGTTCACTGATGGCCTCTAGTCTATCTGAGTGATTTGTAAATTTAACAAATTTTTACCGTGCACTCTTTATTGATGTGCTAACATATTTACTTGCTGAAATAAATCGCAGACTAAAGTTTTAAGTAATATTTATCGACACCAATGCTCGGGGCTCGCACTTGCCCCATCATCATGTGGGCAAGAGGAATGAGTGGAGCATGAGGCTATTATTCAATTATTGCACTTTAAAATGCCTTTTTTTCCTTTTTAACAAATTTTTTGGGTTCAAAGTTATGATTCTTGAAACTCACTGAGTTAACATGTTTAACACAGGAACAATGGAGAAATCAACTTAATACATGGTTTCACAAAAAACAAGTGTTTTATTAATAAAGAACTCAGGAACTTAACGAAAGACATTAAAAAAAAGTGTGTTAAGAAAAATATCAATGTCTCTGCACATTGAAATATTTAAATGTAGCCGGGAAAAACAGTTTATTCCTACAGTCGACAATCGGCTAAAGAAGAACGTGAAGAATTTGATTTTTTTTCACCTCGCAGCAATCTTCTTTTCCAGGATAAATAAACATAGTGTCAGTGACAGTTTCGCTGGATTTTTCTCAACATCAACTTTGTTAAGTTTTCCATCGCAACTTAATTTCTCCGACTTAGTGTTGAAACGAGGAAATGAGAGTAGGGATGTAAGTTTTAATAAAATATGCATTAAAAAAAATATGCATATTTTATTAAAACTCACGTAAAACTCATTTCCTGCGAACTCCCGCGAACTTCCCGCACTCACTTGCCCCACTCATCCTATAGGAAAGCTCAATATCCAAAACATACTTCAATCAATACTTTTTTCTTACTATTTATTTCTTTTAGTTTATTTATGATGTTTGATTAAAGATAGATCAATCATTTGCAATTCCACTCTTCTTGGAATCATTTTTTCGGAGTTATCGTAAAGGAATCTTTCACCGTGTTCATAGATAATTGCACTCATATTTAACGGGAAAGAAATTTAGATAGGAATTGAGGATATAGTGTTTATAATGACATGGTAACTCATTGATTTACAGTACCTCAGCATTTTGATGTAAATCATAGGTAACATCTTCGGATAAATTACCTACTTAACAGAAGAACGGGCTAAAATGTTTTACTGCAATAGAAATCACTTTACCACTTTCAAGCTAGTCGTAGAAAAGCAATATATTCGAAAACCCTGCTACTGTCTTTTAAATTACGATCAAAGGCTAAAACCCATCTACGGAATGACTCGTTGATAGTGCTTGTAATTTGACAGAATAAAGCTTTGATTTTCGTAGGCTATTAAATAATTGTAATACTTTGAAATGTCTTTATTAATGAAGTGTTAGTAATGATCAATCCATTGAATGAATTCATATCAAAGAATATTTCAGTAAAATGCTTTATTTTGGGTCTATTTCTTCTTCATTTACAAATTTTAAGAATTTCAAAATTTAATATTCTTATTTTTTTTTTTGGTATGCCACATTGTTTTCTTTTACTAAATTAAGATATCAGATTACTGCATACATATCTTTTGTTTTTTTGTTATACATTTGTTTATAACATTCGTTTGTTTTGAAGATCATGTCTTAGCCTTTCTTTTTAGCATCACAGTTTCTGTCAGCACTGTCATCAGCCTGCAAAAGAAAATATAAAAAAAAATATTAATTTATGAAAATAACGATTAATCGATTAAAAAAATAGATATATATTTTAAATAGATTAAATAAATACATAAATACTGAAATAGATACATATACACCGAAATATATATTGATATATATTTTATATATACGGTAAATAGATACATATATTCCGAAAATTATCTAATTCATGATTCATTATTACAGAACTTGTAAACTCCATATTTTCTGCTGTATTTCGCAGGGTATTATTTTCCCTGGTTCATTTTGAAATTAAAACCGAAGCAATTAGAACAAAGAATAATTTCTGTTCAACAAAAAAAAATAAGCATTTATAGTTAATAATGCACTAAATTATTACAACAAAGAATAAGATACATGTTTATACATACTGTAAATAGTTACATATACACTAATATATATATATATATATATATATAGTATATACATATATAAAAGCTACAACTACGATGAAGAATAGAAGCTTTGAGATATGAGAAGACCTGGTGATTAAATGTAGAGACAGAGACAAGGCTAGAACTTTTATTTTTAATTACGATTTTGCACTAATATAGATGTAAATTTATGTAAATATTGTAAGAGTTTTATATATAACAACAAACAATATGAACAAGATGAACAGAGCCGGATCTGGAGAGAGGTTGTTTTTTAATAAAATATACAAGTTGCTTACTTTTAGGTACGTTTAGAACGAAACGGCCGTTCTAAACTCTCACCAATGAGAGTTCAGACATTTTTTATTTCTGTATCATTTCTTTATGCTTTTACATTAATTTCTGGCATGTTAAATTTTTTGTTTATTATTTTTTTTTTACAAATGCCCGGGCTCCTAGACTGATCGTCTTTCTTTAGGCCAACAACAAGGGGCGAGATTATTATTGTATCATACAATTAATAGGCAACTGATGTATAATTTGTCATCAAAGTGGACAGAGCGGAGAGAGTCGGAGAGAACAATAATGTAACCAAATATGTCATAATGGACGAACTGTCCAAGGCGCTGCTTTCAGGTCGCAGTCTGGACTTCGGGCGTGGGTTCGAATCCACTTCTGACAATATTTTTTATTTTTTGTTTTATTGTGTGAGGCTCATTCTCACGTTATATACGAAACATTCAAGAAGATATGTCTTAATGTTAGATTACTTTGATGATATTGACCACATTGAAATAAAATTTCACGGTATTTCAAAAATGTAGTATTTGTTTTACTTCCTTGAATATTTCACGGGTTGCAACTATCTCCCTTAATACTTCATCGAAATCAATGATTGATTCATCATTTTGAAGATTACGTTCACCGCTAATGACGAAAAATAAACAAATTGTTTAAAATTAATGTTTTAGTTAAAAAACTTTATTTTAAAATCCTTTTTATAAAAATGTAGAAGTTGCCATCTGTTGACATGTCCGACAGCTGTTGGAATTGTTTATTATTTCTCAAAGATGTTTTTTTTGTCGATACGCCATATGATAACGTTTCTATCTGACAAATATCTGCTTTTTAAATGTTTTACAATTAAACCTATTGTATATAATGATAGCGACTTTTTACAATAAGACTGATATTTATTACTACTCTTCAAAGTAAAATACTTTTCAATAATAAATAATTGCATTTTCTTATTTCCACATTATTATATTACCATTCGGTGACTGATCAAGATACCATGCGAATTATTCGCACGGGTCATCTAGTTAGAATAAAATATAGGAAATATGATATTTGGTCGGACAACTGGAAACGTCAAGAAGGGAAAGGAGACTTGGTGGTGGAACGAAGAAATACAAAGATGCTTAAGAGAAAAGAAACAGAAAAGGTGAGATAAAGATGGATCCAAAAATAGTAAAAGTGAATATAGAGAAAGGATAAATAGAAAGCAAAAAAGAGCAGTGGCTAGAGCTAAAGATGGGTTATGCTCTAAATGGTAGAGAAGAGAAAAAATAAGGTCTTTAAGAGAGCAAGAAAAGAGAAAGCAATAGTAAAGATGTTTATCAGGCAACTTACTGTTTTAAGAAAAAGAGATAATTAATAGATGGAAGAAGTATTTTCGAAAGTTATTGAATGATGTTGAGTGTAACATGAAAGATGAAGGAGCTATCCTGTGTGACTCTCAAGGAGAAAGAAGCCCTTGATGAAACGGAGAATGGCAAAGCAGTAGGATCTGACAACATCGAGACTGAAGTATGGACTGTTTTGGCAATTGTGGTCTAACACTACTGACAGATGCCTTCAATGACATTATGGAAAATGAGAAAATAGCCAGAAGAATGGGGAGAGAACGAGCATTATTGTCCCACCGTTATAAAAATAACGGTGATATACAGGTATATAATAATTCTTGAAGAGTGAAATTGACAAGCCACACATTGAAGATCTAGAAAGAGCTATTGAGAACAGACTAGGGATATTGCAGATATTGGTGAGGAACAATTTGGGTTTATGCCAGAAAGGAGTACAACAGATGCCATCTTCGCCTTAAGACAGCTGGTGGAGAAAGTACCGGGACTTGTTTGGACTGAGGGTGTGAGAGCACTAGCTCCATGGGCAATGATGCTTGCTGGTGATATTGTGGTCTGTACATTTGTGGTAAATAAGAGATGAGACAGAGAAAAGACTTGAAGAATGGAGAAGGGCATTGGGGACTTGTGCTATGAAGATCAGTAGAAGCAAAACAGAGTATATAGATTGGGAAAAATGACGATGGAATAAAGTTTGATGAAGTAAATCACGTGACGAAGCTTAGAAATTTGAGATCTTACGTTCAAGTGGAGAGGGGATGATTGCTGAACTAAATGCTAGAATTCAATCTGGACTAAATGCTAGAATTCATATTAACTAAATGAAACTCTTATTTAACATACAAGAAAATCTGGGTTTTCTTTCTTTACTAGCAAATCGGTTAGCATAGCATATCTAATAGTAGCACATACAGTACTTTTGAAATGTTTTTATTAACATTGTACAATCTTCAGAGAAGGAAATAGACAAGCAAAGAATATTGTTGAGAAAGCGATTCATTCTATGACATTAGTTGCTTACATTTCCTATGAAATTACTAGGCCGGAAATTAGATGTTTTTTTTTTTTTACTTATTCTGAGGAAACTTTTCTTCCTAGCAAATAGCCATGACTAAATTCAAGAGATATCAACCACTAGCATTAGAAGTCAAACAACCATTAAGATGAATGTCTTGTCCGACTCCTAAGATTTAGTTCACTTGGTTTACATGCTGAATCTAAAATTGAAGCAAAGGAATAAATACCAAAAGACAGGAAAGTTACAGCAAATAAATGGTATGCTGATTTATTTACTTAAAATATTGTTTATTTACTGAAATTTTATCGATTATTTTTTTATTTTAATTTTATTTCAGTTTTTTATATATTAAAAATCATCGTCTAATGTTTATTTTTTTAATAAAACTGTATTTACTTCCCCGTGAGTGTCTAATTTGTTCTGTAAATAATTATGGCCGAAAGTATATGGTACTGCTCTGTATAGAAGATTCAGAAAAGAGTTTTTAAATAGAAACCATTCATTCATACCCTAAAGAAGAATGAAAATTTTTGAACTCTTACTAATATTCTAATTGATCTTATTTGAATGAATTAAGGGAATTAATCCTTCAATGTATTGAATTATCTAAATCTGTATTTAAGCAAAAGAAAGCCACTTTTCCAACATTTTTTCAACAAATCAAGTGATGCAACCCTAATTTTCATAAAAGAAAATTTTTGTTCTTTGAAGCACATCCATAAGTTAAAATTAATTTATAAAAAGTCTGTTTCAGAAGTAGTGTTACCTCCTTTAACGGACGCCCTGAATAACGGACACCTCTAATTAGCGGACATTATTGCGGGTCCCAGTCCCTTACAATAGGACATTCCATGTTATCCACTCCGAATACCGGACACTCTGAATAGCGGACAGTTATTTTAACTGTAAAAAAATTTTTTTTTTTTCGATTAACACTTTGACAAACACATTGTGATTGTATTTACATCGGTGTCCCATACATTGATACATTGTATCTGTTTCCGATGATTCAATGCACGAATCTGAGGCCCTTTTTTTCACTGCAGTTGCTTTGTAAATGTCAATACCTCATAAAGCTATCCTATAAACGTGTTGATTAAATTTAGTGCGAATTAAAATGGCGTCAAAAAGGAAGAGACTGGCACTGAAAGAAAAATTGATGTTCTTGAAGTTGCTGAAAAAGAAAAGCTGAGTGTGCGTTGTCTTGCTGAACGTTTTGAAGTTGTAAAAACTCAGATAAGGGAACTTTTGAAGGACAAAGATGAGATTAGAAAATGTAGATGGTGAATTCAAACGAAAATTCGAAGAATTTGAAGTTTCATAAAACTGAAACAAGCAAAATCGACGAAGGGGTCATAAAATGGTTCCGCTCTGATCATGCAAAGAACATTCCTATAAGCGTTGTTTTGCTTCAAGAAAAAGCCAGAGAATCCGGTCAAACTTTAGGATTGGACACGTTTAAGGCATCAAATGGATGGCTAGAAATTAATTTTCTATATACTGTAATTAATTTTGTCATTATTTTAAGTAAGACAAACGGATTAGCACTCATTTAAAAATATATTAAATAATTTGCAATTGTTCATATTGTCTCATATCGCAATGGTAATTGTAGAAATTTATTTAAGATTGTACGTAATTTTTCATTAAATTACATGCTATAAGCTAAAAAATAAAAAAAAGATAGTCCTCCCAAATAGCGGACACCTCCCAATAACGGTCCCGTGACTGTCCGTTATTCGGAGGTAACACTGTAGTATATTTCGAATCTTTCAAATAAGCAAGGTTCTAACTGAATTTCTGCAAAATTTTGAAAAAAAAATATTACTTTTGATTGGTCTATAACAATTTTACTCAAAAAGTGTTTGTTATTATAAGCTTATTTAAAAGCTATTTAAATTAATATCAAGGTGAATTTTAGCTCCATAAAAGTTAAAAAAAAGCGATTTTTTTTTATCATCAATTGTTTTTAAATAAAAAAAAAATTGAAAAAATTTTACTGTTAATGAATTAGAGCGAAATTGAAAAAATTATACTGCTGTATATAGAAGATATGGAAACAGCTTCTCTTTTTAAGACAAAAGCCCAAAACGCAGCAGAATTAATATCTATATAATAAGCGTGAAAGTTTGTTTGTTTACCAAATTTGGCACGGAGATTCACATGGAACCCAGAATAATGAATGAACAACGAAAACCCGGATCCGGACTAGGTGTGTGAAAGGGAAGGGGGGGGGGAGGCAAACTTTCTTGAATGGTACAGATTTCTGAAGGGTAACATAAGTCGCTTGAGTTGGAATGTTCTTATATCAAAATTTGATATGAATGTTCTTTGTCAAATCTAAAAGGTACGTATACAGCGAATTTGAAATATGTAAGCGGGGGAGGGGGGGGGGGGGGGGGGGGCAAAATTCGTTGGAAGGTACTTCCACTTCCACAAATAAAAATATAACACTAATTTACAATGACCGCGTGATTTTGCACCATTTGGGGAAGATTTGAATTGATAGAAGTGGAGGACTGCAGAAAGCGGTGGGGAAGTCTTACATTCTCCAATCTCGATATTAATTTGAGTTCTAGGTTATTGATTTACAAATACGAATATTACATTAACTTGTAACTATCATGTGATTTTTTTTACCAACTGGGAAAGTTTCGAAGTGATCTCACAATTACAATTTCTTCGTCATCCATATCAGATCAATTTATTTTGTAACCCGTGCGTATTTTTTTTAGTGAATTAATAAAAAACAAAGTTAAAATGACAACATTCCATATGTCTATTTATTGTTAAATTGCGAACAAGATTGTAGGAATATTAATACTCACTAATAAGAGTGGTTTAATGTTGGTTTCGTAACAATCGTGCATGTCCTTGCAAATGGCATCATCGTCATTATAAAAACTTTTCATCTCTGTAATGCACTGAGGGATGACGTCATTAGCGATGATTTCTCTGAGTGGTTTACATTTTTTCCAGGCAAATTTTTGACATTCATCACTTTGTTTAATCTTATCCTGGTATTTAGGGTTTTTGGCCAAATTACACATTAAACAATCCTGCTGCTTCTGCATTTGGACCATGTTCAGCGTGGTGGATACTGCGCATGCGCCTTGGTTGATACCCAGAATATATTTGGTCATGTTATCTACAAGGACTGTCCATCTGGGAAGCTCATAACATTGTAGGGCTTTCTGAAAACGGAAAAAGAAAACAATAAGGGTTATTTATCTATTTTTTTTTTTTGAGTTTGATGACGTTGCTGTCAGTTACTTACTGAAAAAAAAAAAAAGTATAATTAGGCCTTTTTCCCATTTTGTACTGAGAAAGAGTCGAAGCCAAGAATGTCCTTGAAGGTTACAAAGAGATTCGTAGTAATGTCGATAGGCTTGACTTCTTCTTCATAGAGCATGGAAAAAATTCTCAATTACACTTTTTATTTAGTGAAGAACTTAGCCGTTTGGGCATGGCCTCCCACGAGGCAGATGCATCGGTACCTGGGTTCGACTCCCAGTGTTGGTGTTTATATTTGGTTTGTTTCCTATCTTAGTGTGATTCTTCGGCTGCCTTTTTTTTTTTTTTCAAAGTCTATGGCATTTGGGTTTAAAAAATAGTATAGTTCGAATACAAAAACTGCTTGCAAATTAATGCAAAAATAATTCGATGTACAGTACAACCTCATTATAACGGACTAATAGGGGTTGAAGGTTGTCCGTTTTAATGAAAGTCCGGTTTATAACAAATAATTCTTATAGGGGTGTAATGCAGCAGGGTGTACATCAATGAAAGTACAATAGTTAGCTATAAAAAGTGTTTATTATATACCAAATAAAACAGCCTTCAACATAATAGGTTGAACTGAAAAAGATGTGTACGTATACACTGCATTAATCTTTAGAACAAGAAGGTCCTTGTTCATTTTGATTGCTAACATTCATTGGTTTGAAAAAATAATTTATTTTCTGCTGGGTTTGTTCGATCGATGTTTAATCGCTTGCTTAGAAATGTAAAACTCGTCAGATAAAAATTAGCATTCTTTATTATTATTACAATTTTTTTTTAAACTGTCCGTTATAAGCGATGTCCGTTATAATAGGGTCCGTTATAATGAGGTTCTACTGTAGTTTGCTATTATAATATTCTTTATACCATATTATTGTAACTCAAATACGAACTTAATCTCTTAAGTATAATTTTTTTTTTTACTTATTCCTTGTTTATTGAATAAATGCTAGCACACAGACTTTGAACAAGATTAAAACAAAAGTATAGTAATTTCGTTTTATGATAAACTTTGTTGTAACTATAGTTGAAAAAATTTTGATATTAGTAATTGAATAATTTAATCTTACTTTAAGGAGATATCTATGTAAAATAAGAGTAAAATATTAATAGCTGATTACAATATTCTGTTATACCAATTAATATTAAAAACAGTAATTTTTAATTTGAAATATTAAATGATTTTCATATTTACCACATGATGTAGGCAAGGTTTGAGCTGAAAAAAAGAATATTCACAAATGTATTAATAGAATAATAACTTAATTTTTTAAAACGATACTTTTTTAGAGTATTTCCCAATTTTGAGAACATCAAGATTTTGAAGCAAACTTGAAATCGGAATATAATGATATTTAACCGTTATTAAGGTAAAGTAAAAAGCGCCAAAAATATTGTAGAAAAAAAATACATATTTCAAATTATGCTTCAATAAATTACAGAATATAAATGATGTAGGTTATTTCAAATTGTAATCATTTTGAAGGTTAAAAATGATTTCTCATTTATTATATTAGTTTCAGTAAATTAATTTTAATCAATAAGTTTTATATCTGTTCTTGGTTTTTTTTTCTAATATGATTTTTTATTTCATGAAATGAAGAAATTTTTGTGAAAAATATATAACACTTACATGTTGTTGTTTCTTCAGCTTCTTAAAATTCTTTTCAAAACTGTCAAAATTCTAGAAAAAAAATGGGAAATAAAGAAATTTATATAAATAGGAAATTAAGATTTCCTCATTTG
>JAFIDM010002131.1:58387222-58409634 GCA_023159025.1 Thereuonema tuberculata
TACTGTCTCCGATTCCTTGCACAAATACCAAAAAATAGCTCAGTGAATTTTTGTTTTGTTTAGTTATGTGCGTTCTTTGTTTTATTTTACTGTAAAAATGTTCTAATGCACGTTAAATCTCATGTCTAAATATAGGTATTGTACAAATAATATTTCTCTGGTTCGTATATTAATATATTTAATCTTCGGAGCCTGAGCTGCAACAGTGCGAACAATCTTAAGCCTTCTTATTCGTCAAGAATTAGGTTAACCAGAAAGATTCATCGGTAATGACCAAATTTAAAATGACCAAATATATTAATCAATTCATAATAGTTGTAATAAAGTTAATTTCTTCAAGAACTGATAAGACCTCAGCTAAATGTAATGAGAAAATTGCTAGGTCTACAGATGCTCCTGCATGAGCTATTTCTCTAGCTAGAGGGGGGATATACTGTTCATCCTGTACTGGCTCCTCCTTCCCCCTTCCCTTATATTTCTTCTAGGTTCATCAATAGTAGAAAAGTCAAAATCTTAGGTTATTTATTCGTGGGAATGCTATGTCTGGTGCTGCAATTATTAAAGATACAAGTCAATTTCCAAATCCTCCAATTACACTAGGTATAACTATCAAAATAATTATTACGAAGGCATGCGCTGTTACGATTACATTATAAATTTTGTCATTACCCATTAATCTTTCTGGGTTGACTTAATTCTAGACGAATAAGAAGGCTTAAGGTTGTACCCACTGTTGCAGCTCAAGCTCTGAAGATTAAATACATTGCTCCAATTCTTTGTTGGTTAGTCGAAAACAATTAGCGTGTCAAAGAGTTTAAAATTTTTGTAACTTTGAAGGTTATTAGTTATTTTAACTTAAAATTCTAAATAGTAAAGTTTACTAAGAGGGGTAAACTGAGAAGAGAGGGAAGAGGTATAATTATTAAGAAAGAAGAATTTAATTTTATGATTATAAATATTATAACTTGAATTTAAAAAATTCTTAGGGAGGGATATATGAGACGAATATTAACATAAAGCGTAATTAAGATCGAAAATACTAAAATTAATGCTAAGAATAATTGAGTATAATTTATAAGATAAGTGAGTCGTTTATGTAAGAATCCTAAAAAAGGTGGCAAGCCTCCTAGAGCTATAAGATTAAGTATAATTATAAAATTTATGAAAGTGTTATTTGTATTTTGGATTTGATTGAAATCGTCTTAAAATAGTTAAATATTAACATAATGAGGATTCTTAAGAAGCATAAACGAGAAAATAAGTATATTGTTAATAAATATGGATACGGAAATTCATCCTATGATTGGTTGATGAGTTCCAAGAAGAGATGAATTTTTGCTAGAATAATAGTGACGGAATTTAAATCTTCAATACTAAATCAATTGTTCTGTAACAAATTAATGATTGCCCAAAATAAAAATATTGAAGAGGCTGAAGATTGAACTAGAAAGTATTTTAGAGTTGCTTCTTTAGATTGCTGATCTAAAGAATTAGAAATTAGTGCAATAAATGCTAAGAGATTAATTTCTAATCCTATTCAAATAGAAATTCAAGATTTAGATGAAATAGCGATAAGAGTCCCTACGAAAACTGAAAATCAAAAAATTATTTTTATATCAATATTTGTGTTAATATATAAAGCTGGTGTATGGGTACATTAAATTTTGAATTTAAAGGGGGTAGTTTAACTCTATCGCTTATAACACAGTTGCAATTTTCTGGGATAATTGTTTTAAATTTATGAATTATTTTTCATCTATCAGATCTAAGAGTTTTATGGCCGTGTGCACCAAACTAGAATTAACTTTGATGGCTGCATTGTGGATGTAGCTAAAATTAATTGGGGGGGGGGGGGTGCCTTTGTTTTAAAATTTTAGCCTTTGTTTTAAAATTGTGTGAAATTAAACAAACATGTATAAAAAGAAAATTTATTCAGAAACTTGATAAATTTCTTTTTATACATGTTTGTTTCCTTTCACACAATTTTAAAACAAAGGCTAAAATTTTAAAACAAAGACACCCCCCACTAATTTTAGGTACGTCTACAATGCAGCCATCAAAGTTAATTCTAGTTTGGTGCACACGGCCAAAAGAGTCACAATTATTGAACATCTGATCTTTAATATTAATAGATATAAAATATTTATTATAACAAGTTTGTAGTAGTTAAAATGTAGATTTATTTGAAATAATTGGTTATAAGTAATACTTAATTCAGACTGAAAAAATGATTGACAAGAGTAGAAAAGTTGATGATTTCTTTTATTGAAATAACCCTTTAATCTTTTAAGGGTTTTTCATTGTAAAAATCTTATTTTTCATTGTAAAATTTATTAGTTTGATTCTGATTAGAGATTTTTATTACATTGATTTCATATATGGGTGTTGTTAGAAATAGCGATAATCAAAAAATTATTTTAGTGATAATACAGTAAAACCCCGTTATTACGCTCGTCAAGGGACCATGGCCTACAAGAGTAATAAGCGGGATAGCGCTATAGACGGGAAATGATTTATGAGGTGGGGAAAACATTTAGACATCGTTTTACAGGAAAGATACTTGATTCTGCAATAGATATAGTGCAAATGTGAGCTTATTTCCTATTAAAAAAATCTTTGATTGTGGTTTGCCGTGTGTGTGTGCTACTGTTCTGAATTAAGGCATTTTCAATGCGGTTCAAGTAACTATTAACATCAATTGATACACCACTAGGAGCAATACTAATACATTTTCGGAGCAGATTTAGTGCACTGCCCGCTATTTCACGCGCCTTTTCTTGAATGATTGGGCCACTTAATGGCACTGATTGTGCCATCACGGGACTGATGAATCCATTCAATTAGAATATCCTCGGCATCTTCATATTTTCCACAGTTTACTTTTTTACGTTTGCAACCATCCTTCGCTGCATTGGTAATTCCATTCTTATTTTTTATTATTGTTCTCAGACTGGATGAGGGAATTCCTAGAGATTCTGCGAAATCTTTCTGATTTAGTGCAGAATTCTCGTCGTACTTACGGAGAATTTGCAATTTTTCACTTATAGAAAGAGATTTCCGCTTCGACATTTTGCAACTAACTTACTGTATCACAGACAAGCACTTCAAAGAGTTCAAATATTCCCTCCTACCAGGGAAAGAAAAGAATCTTTACAGTGTTACATTTCTTTTCGATACAAAATTTCCAATATAAAAAAAAGCGCTACAAGCGGGATTTGAAGTGTTATAAGAGGGTAAAAGTATACAGAGTTACATAGAATATTCCAGGGACCTTAGGGAAGGAGCGTAAAGAACGGGATAGCGCTATAAGCGGGAGCGTAATAACGGGGTTTTACTGTAGTGTTGAATATTAAAATATTAAAGTAATTTATGGTTTAATGTAATAAGCTTGATCAAAGACATGCCAGCAGTCGTGGTTAGACGATGAAGCTAAATGATTTTCTTAAATTTTATAATTAAATTGTGTTAGGATTTGTGTTGTAATAAGATTAAATTAAGATGGAATTTTTTTTAAATTTTTATAATATAATAGTAATGGAATTGAAGTTATGAATACATTATATAATCATGGATTAGATACCCTGTTATTTTTATAGTAAAGTAACTATTTGAGTAGTGGTAGAGGTTCTTGAAACTTAAAGAATTTGTCTGCATATTAATCTGTTTAGAAGAACCTGTCCTTTAATCGATCGTCCCCGTAAAGGAGAATGGGCAGATCTGCCCCACCCCTGTATAGCGATAAGATATATACGTAAGGAAAGATCTCCATCAATAGAACATTTTTTATCATTACGACTAGTCTCAATTATTAGTCCGTTCGGAGTTATACGGGATGCTTGGCCGCAGATGGTTGGATTCTCTGCCACACACAAATAAGAAAATCAGTGACTCAAACGTCGTATCTAGACGTGCAAAACTCCGAACGGACTAATAATTGAGACAAGTCGTAATAATAACATTGTGAATTTTCATTATATCTAAAGATACAATATATAAAAACACGTTATTTAACGTGAATAATATACTATATAAAATTATAAGATTTCCAAAAGCAGTACCACTATCATTCTAGTCATAACGAGAAAAAAAAAATTGTCCTTAAGAAATTTACTATTCCCTGATTAGTGTATGTAAATTGAGTTTTTAAGAATGTATTACATAGGGAACTTGTAATTTTTACCGTTAAAAAAGACGGAATTTTAACAGAATTTCGTAAAGAAATTCCAATTTGTATCCTGAAAACAAATTTAATGAAGATGAGGTTTTAAATTCCAAAACTAAAATTTTGTTAATTAAGATTCTTGGTATCGATTTCAAATGAAGGATTTTAATTTCTAATGTAATTTCTATGACTCAGTTACATATAACATAGCGAATGAACTATAACAACTAAAGAAAAGCTTACGTATGAATATTTTAGTTTGAAACTTGGTAAGCCGGGAGAGCTAACGGTATTTGACAGCAACGAACTGACAGAATGAATGGCCGAATGTTTTTGTTTTATTTCATAGAAATTGTTACGTAAGGTAGAGGTGATCCCCCCCCCCGTAGACCTTAAGGCTCACCCCCCCCCCAAGATCTGACGGAGGGGGCGAGGGTGGGGGGGCTTGGCCCACATTTGCTTTAGGGCCCAAAATTTTTAGCTACGCCACTGGCTGAGAGCGCTGAAATCGCTTAGTTCCATTTCATTCAATTTTATAATAGTATTAGAAGAAGTTTATGCAATTTTTTAGAATAACATTTACACTCTTTTTGATTTTTTTCAACCACCCCAAAAATTTCAATGGCGCAGTCTGAACCATGACCCTCCCGAGTGGGCACCCGTGCTTAAGGTCCTGACTCACGCAAATGCAGGCGACTTTAAGCCTTTTATTTCTTTTACATATTTCTTTTTTCAATGCATCTAAAATTCTGATAACTTAAATATGAACTTCTAAAATAACTGGAATTTCTATTTCTTGTTTTGAATGTTCAAAATACTCTATAATTGAATAAATTAAAATTCAAAAACAGTCAATTTTTTGGGTGTTTTCGAGGTATTAATCGATATTTTCAACTTTAAAAAATTTGACAAAAACCTGAAATGATAAAAATTTATAAAATAATGATTTGTATTTAAATTTAAAATATTATTATTAGTGCAACAGTTAATTTTAAAAAAATAATAATTGTTTTTTAAAACTGTATGAGATTAAATTATTTTTTTAAAAAATTAACTATTGTACTAATAATAAATATTTTAAATACAATCATTATTTTATAAATTTTTATCATTTCAGGTTTTTGTCAAATTTTTTTGTATTGAAATTACTGAGTAATACCTCGAAAACACACAAAAACTTGACTGTTTTTGAATTTTACTTTAATTAATTGCAGAACATTTTTAAAATTAAAAACAATAAAATAGAAATCCGAGACGCTTCACAAGTTCATATTTAATTTTAAGAATTTTAGGTGCAATGGAACAATAAATATGGTAAAAGAAATAAAAGGTTTGCAGTCTCCTATATTTGCTTGAGTCAAGACCCAGAGAAGATTTCCACATTAGTTATTCAGAATCATTTACATTGTGAAATAATCGATGAAATGTAGCTCGTTTGTAGGAGCACAACTGCCGTTAGTTTTCCTTCGCAGCATCACATTTTCATCAGTTGATTTTTTTTTTGAACAGCTATTTTTATTTCTAAGCTCTCTTCGTCGTATACTTGCAAATAACAAAATAGCAAATATAATTGCATTTGTCCTTTGGACTCTGAATAGAGATGCTCAAATTACGACAATGTAGTATAATTGTAGTATTTCATTTTATTCAAATTTTGAATTTAATCTGCTTATTTCTTACGAGTGTCGATGTTATTGTCTATTCAACAATAATAACTACATTAAACAGAATTAAATAGAATAAATTCACAAGTTTGAATGAAATGAATGTTTCCCGTCGACCATTGCAAAGTGCCTTTAAGAAGACAGGATTTAGGTGAATTTCCCTACGTAATGAGCAAAGAAAATTTATCTCAAGTAGGCGAGGTTTAGTTATATTCTAGATTTAGTTTCGAAGGATCAGAAAGGCATAAATAAAGGCAATGAATATGATTTTTGGCGGCTTGGTTGACACTCTGGACATGACAGGAAATTATACTTTGTTATAGAGGGTTGACTTTTTAAAATCCCGCTTACACGAAGAAACTGTTATCATGAAGAAAATTGGAAGAAATTAAAAAAAAAACGACGATTACTTCATACATTATGATAGAATATAATTTATATACTGTATAAGATATAAGATTTAAAATTCAATGGGAAAGGATGACTCAATAATGCATGAGATATGTAAGCTAAGTCATTAGCAGGATAAAAACAAATAATTCATTAAGAAATCCTTATTCCTGCTAAGCAAAACATGTCATAAGATTTAAGCATATTTATTTTGCGACAAAAATTTATAGAAAAACTTATTGTTTTGGGAACTGAAGAAAAGCCAGATCTATGGAAATATAATTAAAACGATATAATTAAATTGGTATTAAAAAAAATACCGAGATCTTCCTGAAAAAAAAACAGAAATCTTCAGAAAAGATTAGGTATCCTTTTTTATTAAGAGTTTGAAGACTAATTGCAGACTAAATACTGAATTTGAATGAAGTTTTGAGAAAAACTAAAAGCTAGTTAACAAATGAACTAAAATTTGTTCTAATATATGTGGAGTTTGCATAAACACGTTTTATGAGAAGGAACTATCACAATGAGCAGAAATGGAAATGTCTCAAATACCCTTTTCTATGCTAATTTCCACTTATCAATATTATTCTATTAATTTATAGGGTAACAAGTCACTGACAAATATAAATCTTAAGAGAGAATAGGTTCAAATTCACATTCTTTTCAAAGGTACACATAGTTTTCGAGAAAATGATTTGCAATAGTTTCCGCAAATTATACATATACAGTCAAAAAAAGGCGGTTTAAAGGAGAGTACCTGCTGCAGGACTGTATCTGGAGCTTAGAGTTGCAGTTGAAAAAGTTTCTTTTTTTTCTTTTAAAGGCAATCATTAGAAAATACATTGCTCTAGGTCTACGCCCGCTTTACTGAAACATAAACTCAATTGCTTTACTGAGTCTTTAACATTAGTGTTCAAAAAATGGCTTTCTTAATTTTGAAATCAAATCAAACTCTGTATTTGTTTAATAAGGGAAATCATGTCGCCATTAAAACGAAAGCACATTTACGTACTGAAATCTAAACGCAACTTTACATATATACACTTTTTATAAAATCTTTGACAACGAAACCAAACTCGTTATTTACAGAAACCAATATACTGGTCTGTAATTATATATATCATCATTCGTACTAAAAAACCCGTTGATCAGGAAACCCCAAAAGTCTTATCTACCGCATCCCTAAGAGCCTCAAAGATCTGTAGTGAGATACTTTAACTTTTATATAATGTTTCTCGTAAATAAGAATCATTCCAATATCAAGAAAACTAGTCTAGTTACTATTAGAGTAACGCGCATAAAAATGAGACAAACAGGCAATAAATCTGCAAGTTGAAGCTGTTTGCTCTGTCAAAAAGAAATGGCTTTAATCTTTTGATGCCTTTTTTTCCCCCAAAAGTAATAAACTACGAATTTCCAATTGTCTTCGACTTATTTTGTTTCCAACACACATAATGATGTGTAATCTAGGTAAGACAAGATAAAAAGTCAAGATTTTGTAGGAATGTAATAAAATTGAAAGATATTCACCAGGAATATCAAATTTATGGATTTATTGCTCTGTTTCTAAGAATGAAATAATGACTTACTTGTAAGGGACGATAAGATCATAGGATCAAATACTAGACCAACAATAGAAAATTTTTAATTAAATAAATAATATCGAAGCCATGTAAGTTAATAAATGTGAAAACAAGATGACAAAGTAAGAAATCATGAACTGATTGATTTTGAATTAAATCAATCACAGAAGTGACGCCAGATAACCAACAGGCTGTCAATGTGACTTAGCTCAAAAAGTATGATTGTACGAGTTGTTTACGGGTTGGAGCAGCCAGTTTAAAAATTTGTCGTGGATCTTCACTTCTGCAGTGGGTCCTAGGGTTCTAGGATCTTAGGGGTCTTAGGAATTCCTAGGGTTCTAGAGTTCCTTCTCCGGTGGGTCCTTCTACCAAAAATGTTTCGAATTTCTATTCAAGGGTTATAAGTGGTTGAACATTGGACAGGATCTCTGTCTGCAACATTGTCGCGTTTGACTGTGATCACAACTTAGCTTCTGTGTTATACAAAGTAAAGCTTTAACCCTAATTTACAAAAAAAAATTAAAATTAAACTATGATTGTGACTCTGAAATTCTCTCTTGCCAACGTCAATAATCATACAATTGTCGCGAACTGTTATCCATTTTATTTTTGAAAAAAATGGTGATTCTTAACCCAATTCTAAAGAAGTTAAGATTAAGAACTAGTTCTGGATCAATTTGTAAATTTTTTATTTCGCTTTGTTTCGAATTCATTGTTCTTTCCTTCTTAGATTAGAGAAATTAGAGATCGAGAGGTCTAGCTGATGATTACTAACTGGTCGGATTGGCCAGAATCTGGATTCGAATTCCGCGTCCAGGGATGTTTCCTTTCTTTCTTGAGTTTATCTACTGTGATTGCTTTTTCTCTTTCCAGCTGTTTGTGGATTCTCAGATCGGTACAATACGTCCTTGAGGCCTTTGAACAATGTGATGTATCCTCAGTCAATCGTATAATAGAATAGCGACTATTAGTTAGTGTGATGGGGATTTGAATTGTTTATCCATGTTTTTTAACTTAGTTTGATTTACCAGATAATTATTCCGTAACTTACTACAATTTCTAATTTAATTTTACTGGTTTTTGTTCTTTCCTTAATAACGATATATCACTAGACTTAAAATGATTTGTTTTCATTAGATTATTATTCTACATCAAGAAGAGATGTTTTATCTGCTATTATTTAATTAGTTAAACTCATTTAGTAGATTTGGCCCTTTAAATTTTTAAGTTTACTCATGAACAAAATAAAATCACTAGATTAAGATTAAATTCTATACAAAGATTATATATAAGATACAAAGCAGTATTTATGAACGAATAAGGCTGTAAAGTCATTTCTAATGTAATTTCTTTAAGCTAGACTTTTTTTTTTAAATTGAACTTATGATTACTTCTTGATTGATGTTAAATAAATATTTTCTTTTTCTTTTAGAATCTTTCAAGTTTGAAGAAGAGAACATAACATGGAGTGGAAATTCAAATTTAACTATCGCAATGACTTAGGAAACCAACTCATTGCGAGTTATGAAGACATACAAAGCTTTAATTCCAATCTTTCGTAACTTACCTCCTAATAGTTGTTTGAAAAATGAAAAGAAGAATGATTAATAATTTTACTGAGCCCACTCAGAAACACAGGAATGGCTTGAAGGCAAGGAAAATATCAATGTTGGAAAAGGAGAGTTGTCTCAAGATTCTTCAAACTGGGGTGACATTTCTATAGAAAACTATTAGACCTACACGTGCTATATTTAAAACCTTAATATACTTACCGTAGAATTTAGCATTGATTGAAATCAAAAGCATAAATGAGATACATATCTCTTAATCAGCTGAAATCGTACAATGAACCTTTGATTAAATCAATGCTTATCAAAGTTTTAACCGTAAAACTTATTCGATACTTGTTTACGATTAACTTGGATGTGTGACGCGCACAGAGAAATGCTTGCTTGGTTTGAGCAAATAAACATATTTCAAAACCATTAAAAAAAAAGTGCCTTAAATTATAATTAGAGTATCTTTTTATTATTCAAAGGTCAGGCTTTTTGGTGATTATGCATTCAGCCTAACGAGAAGCAACGTATTAACCAATTTATAGTCAATCTTGTGATGGAGTAAATACACGGTTTGGTTTTCTCAACACTTTTCTCTAAATCTTGACCTTTTAATACTAGCAGCAAGTTAGAAAGAAATTTATCAGAACTAAATTGATGTTCTGGCAGTTTGTCGTTGCATTGGCATTGTAAAAAAAAGGTGTGAAAAAGTTATCGCGATCTATCAAAAAAGCATCAGTAACGGTGAAAACATACGTTTTCATTTATTTTAAAAGTAGAATTGTGCATGTGGTTAAGCAAAAGTTCTCGAGCTGAAAGATTAGATTTAAAGATGTCAAGTAAATTTTGAAATCATTTTTAAGTCAAGTAAACTTTACAAAAGAAAGCTTAGAAAATAGCTTGAGATTATCCACGTCTTTGGAAATAACGGAAGGTAAGGATAACCTTCCAATAAAAAATTGGAAGATATGGACAGGATAATATACAAAAATTAATTTCTGAACTATGTTATAAGAGAAAAATTGTATTTTCTTCTGGTTACACGAAACAGATCTCATTCAGCATAATGAAACTATACAAGAACCAGGCACATAGCCATGGAGAGGGCTCGAGGGGCTGAAGACCTTCCCGAAATCTAAACAAAAGAAAATCTCTCTCAGAGCTGAAATCAAAGGAACTATATAAAAAAAATAGTATATCAAATCCCTTAGTTGCCTCTTATGACATCCAAGAGAAGCCAGGGATTTGTACTGTTCTTACTATGGCCGACCACCAAGAAGGCACTTTTTCGAAAAATGAGCCTTCTCCGAAAGAAAATTGTGGCTACGGACCTGACAAGAACCCTGGCATATTTGCCACTTCAGTTGTCGTGGCTGATTTCTCCTTAATTGTTTCAGATGAAGAGGGGATTCCAATGACGGACATATGAATTCCTTCGACTTCAAACTTCAGGTCAATCATTACAAGAGATCGAAAGTTTCTTAATAAGAGCAAGAAATAGATTGACGTTATCTTTGAGGTCTTTTTCCATTGTAAATTCACCTGCTGTAAACTTAAAAATGAACAATAAACTATTTACAATTGAAATCTATTTTTGTTTTCTGTATACTTTACCTTTACTTCGTTTTGCTGCAGGAAAAAAAATATCTTTAGTTTTTATTAAAAAACTCTATCAGAACCTACAAAAATTGTAAAACTTGTAAAATAAAAAAAAATCATTCATTATATTTTATTTAAATCATATCTGGGCTAATCTTGTTGGATTCAAGAAGCTAGAAATAAGAATTCTGTACTCACTTGGCTTATGAATACAGCCAATATCGTCACCATAAGCAGTAGATACGAAGTTATCCCCATTTCAGTAATGAAAGGTTAAGAAGAAAAGAGTTGCTGCGGATTTTATTTAAGTCTTTTTGTGATAGTTATTTTAAAGTTGCGAAATAACAGAAATGACATCAGCTGAAAGTGAAAACAGGATTTCGTGCAAAAAGTAGTAATTCTTGCTTTGATAACACAAAGCTTCGCACACGCCAACCACAGTCGACGGATGCTTCCAAAAAAAAAAACCCAAATCATTTATTTGTGAATTGATATTTATGAAACCAAATTCTTCTGAAAAATAAAAGATTTCGTCCTGTTATATGGTAGTTATTCGCATAATCGTGTGTTTTTTTACCAAAGACGCTTTCATTACATAACATTTAACTATTAGCTTGGTTTTTAAAATAAAAAATAACAATAAATACAATAGGCAGGTAGTTCATTCATACATGACAATCTTCTGAGATTTAAAAGAATGTAATTACGTAAATTGTAAGTTAAAATTTAAACTTAAACTTTAAAATTAAACAGTGGTTAATTATGGAAGATTGCAAGTCCTTAGTACCCCGGAGAACCCGAAGAAAAGTTCCAATACTTGATGATTATTAGATTATTTTGGAATTTGCAAAGGATTTTCTTAAATACCAGAATAACAATAATGAAATAAAGTAACAAATTTTATAGAAGAAATTGAGGGGTGATTCAGTAAAGATAGATCTAGTAGTTATTGTTAAATAACTTAATTATTTTGGTAAATATTTATTTACTTAAGTTTACATATAGATAATACTGTAATAATCAAGCGATTATGAAAGATAAAACAATAAAATATATTATTTTCTCATTTACGCTGCCAAAATCTTATTAGCATTACTTTGACTGGTACAATACCAATAGTTGTGAAACTTTTCGACGAAATTACATTTTTAATAATTTTTATTCTTTATAACATTGTTAGAACTATTTGAGTCTTTAAAAAAAAAGCCCAATAGTAATGAGCGATCTTGAATGCAAACGCCCACGAAATCTACTCCGTAGACTTAACATTAGGACAGTTAAAGTTAAACTGGAACTCAACAGGCTACGCAGGCCAGGGAGTGCACGAGAGATTTAGGCACCCAGCGATTCTCAACCTACGGGACTAGTTGAGGTCGGTTGTCAGTCCGACGCTCGCCCGGCGTTGAACCACCGAATTAGAAACTCGGTACCCATTCAACAGAATGCTGTGTGAAACCCAGGGTCTGTGTGGAGGAGAAATAACCACCGCCGGGAATTGAACCCAGGTTCGTCCAGTCTCCAGTCCTAAACCACTGGACAACCAGACCCAACATTCGGACAGTGCTTTGTATAACTGCTATGAATGATGTAATTTTCTTTGAAACCATTGGATCGTTATCCTACATCAAGTATGAAGTAATATCAAAATCATCAATCTCAAAAAACTGACGATGTCGTTTAGAAGAAGAAATGTGATAACCATTATTTCTAAAGAAATCAGTTGTAGAAAAATTATGTTCAGTTCGCTTCTTTTGCTCCAAAACGAACACTAAAGAACATATAAAAGTCATATCAGATCTTTTTAGATTACTGCGTACATATCATAAAACTGACTGTATGCAATACTTTTTAATAGCAAATACACTCACTTCGAAAAGTTAAGCACGGAGAGGAAAAATGTTAATTTCCGTTAGAGATCTGAATTAAAGAAGCTGAAATTTACTGCAAAGGTAGAAGGAAGTATGAAAATTATATAGGTAACAGCCAATCATGGTTTCCCGTCGAGAAATATGCAAAACAGGCATTCGTATAAGAAGCCTGCATTGTGAAGGATTACTGGGAGTTGCATGTAAGTGCTGATGAAAGGTGTTTAGAACATTCGTACGTTTTGTTTTCAAGCTAGACGTGTTTCAATGGCTTCCAGAAGACGAATGGAAGATTCTGAGCACTAGCGGGCTGTTGGACGCATTGAAGCAGGACAGTCTGTAACAGAGGTTGCTCGTTTCTTCGGCGTTCATCATTCCGTCATTTCATGATTATGGAAACAATTCCAAACCAGGCAAACAGTTGTCCGAAGACCTGTAGCCGGTCGTCCAAGGGTTACGACCCCCGCGGAAGATTCATATATTGCTGTTGTAGCCAAGCGGAATCGAAGCTCGACCTCCACACGTGTGACATCTATGGTAAGACGATATCTGCCACTACTGTTGGTCGAAGGCTAAACATGAATGGTCTGTACGACCGGGTACCACGAGTTTGTGTTACTTTATCCGTCCAATCCAGAGGGGCACGATTACAGTGGTGCCGTCAACATATCAATTGGACTATGTCAGAGTCTAGATTTGCCCTACAACTCGATGATAAGCATATTGAGTGGCCGGCTTACTCGCCGGACCTTAATCCAATTGAAAATCTTTGGGATGCCCTCGGTCGTGCTGTATGTCGACGTTTCCCACCTCCAGCCACTCTCAGAGCTTTAGAAACTGCCCTACAGAAGGAATGGCGATTACTGGACTCTGCGGTGGTTGATCACCTCGTAACAAGCATGTAACACGCTGTAAACACGCTGTAAACTTTGTATGCAGGTGAGGGGTGCTCACATACGCTATTAATGTCGGTTTTTATTTTTTGTTTTGAGTTTAAACATCATTTTGTTAAGGATGCAAATATGACTTCGTCTTATAATTTATGAAAATTCAATATTTTGTTTATCTCTGTATGTAATTCTTTGTTTTGTTTCATGGATAAATATAGAGCTACTTACTTGCAGCATTTCATGTCAATCAAATCAGAACTTGTCCATTTCTTTGCATTTTACCGTTCCGTGCTTAACTTTTGGAAGTGAGCGTATCATACAAAATATTATTTTAATTTTTTTAATAGTTTCTTCAAAATTAAACTACAGTTGATATATTTATCTTTTTTCATAAGATTTTAACTAGAATATAAAACAAAATATATATAAATAATAATGTAATCATATTATATGACTATAATAATTTGTTATAGCAGAGAATTAATGACCCATATATTGAAATATAGTGTCTACAAAAAATTAGAATAAAACTGTGCATAACTTATTCTTACAATACGTATTTACTGTTCAATCAAAATAGTTACACTCAGAAAGTTTCTTTTAATCTAGATGGTTAATAATAGAATCTTCGAAGCAAACTTTTATCTTTCAATAATATCAAGTTTTAACTAGTTCATCTCTCTGTAGTCACTTAAATTCACTCTTAGGAAAGAATACTAAATAATAAAAGTCTTTCACAATAATATTCTTGATCACTATAATGTTCTCATAAATGTCTTAAAGATGGTTTGTAGATATTTAAGTAATACGTATTTTATATACACAAATAAATATCACTGGAATTCTTGATGAGCACTAAAACGAACTGTAACATAATCAATTAGTTGTTTACTATTCACATTATATCTCCGCAGTTCCATGTTGATCCAGACACAAAAGAGAAAAGTAAAATCAGATAAATCAGTTACTTTATCTTGCTTGAAGAAATCACTGAACAACCACACGATTCAAATACAATATACCTCTTCAAAGTACATCTTGTTTCTTACAAGGATATCTGGTCCACAGTATTTCTCCATCTATCTCTAGGTACCCTGTAACCCTACTCATTTCAAACGTATTCTAGTACACAACACGGATCTAAAGGAATCTCAAAAATAAAGCGTATTAATAGAAGTTTTCACCATTATAATTACTTCTGCAAATAAACGACATTATAACTTCTATTAAAAATATATATCTTAATCAAGTTTATACGAAGGCATTCTTCTATAGATGACTTCATCAAACTTAGCCTATCTTCTTCCTTCCAACTCGTAAACCATCTTATTTCAAAAAATCGGCCATCTTCATAGTTCCATCTCCCAACAATCACACGTGCCCAACAAACAAACAGTTCGAAACTATACAGTTCATAACAAAAATGGTATCATGATATCTAGGTAATTGTTTTTCACAACAAACAAACTTTAGCTTCAAAAACAATCTCTTCAGCACGCTTAATTAAAAAACAATATACGCTGCAATGAAGCTTTCTTTGATTTCATGACAACTCACTAATAACAGAAGATAATCAATGAATTTATTAGATGAATTTCACATTGCCATATACAACTTGTGTCTTTTGAAAACAAACAATACCCCCCCTTCAATGTGAATTCTCAATTAAAAGAATTTATCTCTTCAAACCAAGATTTTCGTTCATATTCTGATATTTTACTGAGGGGAGTCCTTTTGTAAAAAACATCTGCAAGATTATTTTCACTCTCAACATAAGTCACGCTGATCTCCTTCTCAGCTACTAAGTCCTTGATTATGTGATACTTTATATTCACATGACGACTTTTAGTTTGATTGAAAAGATCTCCAATCATTTTGATCGTTGGCTGGTTATCACAGTGCTGTCTTATTAGCAAGTTCCTTGTAATTCAATTCTAGTAAAAGGTTTTTGTAGCTCATGATACAGCGACAACACTCGCAGCAAGCGATAAGTTCTGCTTCTTGGGTGGAGTGAGATACTATTTTCTGCTTTTTACTTAACCAAGTTATCGCACATCCTCCAAGAAAAATTACAAATCCACTGGTTGATTTGCATCCACTTCTATTCGCATAGCTTGCATCTGCATAAGCAAATAAATCTTTATCACTTAGCTTGAAAAATAGTTTGTAATCTTGAGTTCCTTTTAAGTATCTCAATATCCGTTTTGCTTTGACAAGATCAGCCTTAGTTGGTTTAATACACTTTTCTGAACATCTATTGACTGAATACATAATGTCTGGACGACTACTGTTGCATAAGTAATTCAGGCTTCCTAATATGCTTCTATATTTAAGATGATAACTATTATCTAATACATCTTCTTCCTTTGGTTCTTCTGAATCTTCCATTTTGTCTTCAATATAAGGAGTTGATACACTTTTACTATTTTCCATTTGAAACCTACACAATAGTTCATGTATAAAACGTTTCTGACAGATTGATATATTGTTATTCTCAATATCGTGCTCAATTTGCATTCCTAGATAGTCTTTTACGGCACCTAGGTCTTTCCCACCGAATAATTTATTCAAGTCTTTTATATCACAATATTATCTTCTCACTCTTTCCAAATATCAAACTGTCATCAATATAAACTAGTAAAAAATATGTCTCCTTATTGTCTCCTTATCCTTATGTCTCCTTATCCTTTGTAAAAATGCATGGCTCTGTCTTTGAGGGGAAGTAATCTTTTTTTGCCAAGTTTTTCTTTAAAGGAGCAGTGCCAGTTACGGCCAGCCTGCTTAAGACCATACAGGAATTTCAGAAGTTTGAGCCCATTATTTCTTGAGTTCTTCAACTTAACTCCATCAGGTGGTTCTAAATATATATCATTGTCAATGTCGCCATTTAGAAATGCGCTATTGACGTCACACTGATGAATTAATAACTTATGCTTTAAAGCCAGACCTACAATAGCCTAAAAATATATAATCCCGGTGTAGGAGCAAAAGTTTTTTCATAGTTCATACCAGCCTTCTGCAAGAAACCATTAACAACCAAACGGCTTTTGTATTTGGTTACCTCTCCATCTAAGTTTCTTTTAATCTTAAAAACCCACTTAGTGGAAAGGGGTGTCACATAGTCCGGTATGATAGTTTCAGTCCAAGTTCTGTGTTGTTCTATACTTCTAAGCTCCTCATTTATGGATTTTAACCACTTTTCGCTCTCTTCGCCATTTATGGCTTCATTGAAGTTCTTTGGTTCTTTATTGGTAATGGTCAAATTTGCTCTTAATCTTTTTGGCTTCAGAACTTTTCTTCCAAGTAACGACATATATTCTTCATCTGTGTCATCACTTTCTAAAACATTGGTCTCGCTATTAATGGATTGGTTTTCTTCAATTTCATCTTCACTTGCTTCCTCATTATTCACAGGAACTTCCGATGAGCTATCTTCACTATCACCATCACATTTCCTTGTATCAAACAGATTATCATAACCTATTGATTCAACCCTTTGCTTATTTAACAGATCGCTCCCTCTTTTATTTTCATTAATGGCCGGCGCGCTCGCCCGATTTAGCCCCGTGTGAATTTTTTTTGTGGGGCTATCTGAAATTCCTAGTTTACATAGACCGTCCAAGGTCCCTGGCTCAACTGAAGAACAATATTCAAGTTGCTATCGACAACATACCCGCCGATATGCTGGAACGAATGGAGAGAAGCTTCAAACTCGACTATCTCAATGCATTGACCAGAACGGAGGCCACCTTAGTGATATCATTTTTAAAACATAATAAATAAAAACTTTAAATGTCTCTCTGTAACATGGAAAAAAATTAAACTGATATCTCCTATACTGTTCGTGTTATTCATTTTTAAAATAAAAAAGTTGCAATGCCGCACCCTGTATTTACTATGATCTATGAAATTATACAAGTTGACGAATAACTTACAAAATTATTATTTAGCAAATTTTTTTTATTACCAATGGTATCTCATGAATTATTGTTTACGTTCTTTACAAAGGTATCGTGATTTTGAAAAATCAGAAGCCCTATTGAAATCAGCGAAATTATTAAAATGGCTACATCATTATATCATTTCCATTATCCTCAAAGCAGTTTTTAATAATGATATTAAATCTTTATATCTAAAAATTATTGGAATTGATAGAAACACGTCCAATTATTCTGAAATTATTATTGTGTCTTTCAATGGCGTAGTGAAATCTTCAAAAGCAAACGGAAATTAAAAGGTTCTGGTTTCACAATAAGAGAAGACTTAACTAAGAACAGACTTGAGCTACTTCAAACTGCCATCCGAAAATATAGTTTAAGCAATGTATGGACAATGAACGGAAGTATTGTTGTTAACCAAGAGGGCCGTCGCACTTATGCCACCACTATGGATGAATTACCCTAGATCTCTAATGTAATTGTTTTCAATGTCCCCCCCCAGTCTTTTTGTTTGTTACTTCTTAGTTTTTCTTGTGTTTTTTTGTTGCATATCTATTTGTATCTCTCCATAGATATATATTTATAAGTTATTTCTTTATTATTTATACAAATTATTATTTATTATAATTCTTACATTAATTATAAGTTACAAACAGTTGTATATATTTTTATGACATATATTATGTCAACAAATTGCAGTTACATATAAACATGAACATCGTGTATTTTCACATCAGATCACAGATCGGAGTGTGAGCAATGTTTATTTGCCTACATATTGTTATTTATAGATCTGCAACTTAATACATGTGTATGTGTATATATGTATGTTTATGTGTATGTATATATGTATGTATGTATATATTTAGATATATTGTATGGTATCGTGTACAATATATTCACCTATCTATCAGTTTTGACTTATTCTCCGTTATTTTCACTGATCCATCCATGATTTTTTTTTTTTTTTTAATCTGCTAATGTTCTCGATTCATCCTTGAATTTTTCTTACCCATTGACTTTTTATATCGTTGCATAATCCTATGGCTTGCATTTCTTATTTCTCATCTCATATGAAATAAAAGCTAACCAATAGACGCCTTTACTGAATTTATCCAGCCCTCATACCTTCGATTTTCTATAAATTTTCGTGCCTGTTTTCTTCCTTTTAGTATTGCTTTTCCGTATCTTTTTTTTCTCTTTCCCTTTCTTCTCTCTCCCATGCCTGACTCTAAGCCTTTTTTCTTCAATCTATTATGAAAATGCCAGAGGCTTGTGCACTAAGGTGAATCAATTCTCGCTAAATTTACTGTATGGTGATTACGTCGTTATAACTTAGATCTGATTAAATGATTCCATTGAAAACTTCGAGCTATTTAAAAATAATTATATCTTTTTTCGTAGAGATAGAGACATGGAAAACACAGCGAGGAGAAAGAAGCGAGGAGATGGTGTGCTTATTGCTATCAAAAAATCCTTTGAAGCAACTAGAATACACTACCTCGAAACCAAAGCTGAAGATCTATGGATCAAAGTGAAATTCAAAAACAACATTAAACCGTTAAAAATACAGTATGTGCCTTTTATTTTCCTCCAGGTTCTAAGGATGAGCTTCTTAATTCTTTTTATCACAACTTAGAATTCAAAACGCACATTATAGGAGACCAAAACATTCTTATTGCAGGCGATTTTAATATTCCATTTCTTTCTAATTCTTCTTCCATTGCGGCATCTAATCTAAATCTGTTTAAAAATTTCCATAATTTATCAAAACTTAACAATATAACTAATTACATGGGCACTCTTGATCTAGTTTTGTCCAATGTAAGCACGAGTACTGTTGAACATGATACCAACCTTTTCTTACTGAAGATAAATATCATCCTGCACTTTCAATTACTTAAAGCTTTATGTCATCCAAAATTATCCCAATCAAACCATAAACAATCACTACAATTTCAATAAAGCGAATTTTCTTCAACTTTACAATAAATTATCTAAGTTGATTGGAAGAGTCTTTACAATATCAAAGATATCAACGCTGCCACTAAACATTTTTGAAGCGTGTGTTCTCAGAATTCAATTGGTTCACATCCGAAATTATTTCTCTAATTAAAAGTAAAAATTATTATCAAAGACACTATAAAAAGTATGGTTATCCTCAGGATAAAGCTGAACATCAATGTCTCAGAACCATTACTAAAAACAAAATCAAAAATGCTTATTCGACACATTCAAAATACTGAAAAAAAAATATCAAAAACAACCATAATCAATTTTGGCAGTTCATCAAAAATAAGCCCAGCAACAATGATACCCACACCATGTACTTTAAAAATAATACTCGTATTAATAGTGAATATATTGCTGTTGCCTTTGCCGATTACTTTTAATCTATTTATCCACCCTCCTATGTAAATATCACTAATCTTATTAATAATAACAATTTAAATAACAACTCTTTGATATTTCAATTGATGATGTAACCAATGCTTTCAAACTTCTTAAACCTAAAAAAGTGTGGGCCCATATCTCATTCCTCCCTATCTACTGAAAGATTGCAGTCACCTACTAACACTTACGCTTCACTATCTATTTTCTCTATCTCTTAAGTTAAATACTTTCCCTTTCTTATGGCAACTCTCGAAAATTACGTGACTGTTTAAAAATGGCGATAGATCTCAAATTACCAACTATAGGCGTATCGCAATTCTTTCTGCTCCTATTTGAGATTTTCTTACATAAACAATTGTATCAAATGACACAGACCTTTATTACTGACACTCAACATGGATTCGTACCAAAGAGATCAACTGTCACGAATTTAGTAAATTTTACTTAATCTATTTCTAATTCTTTTGATACATAATTTACGTATTTAAAAGGTGCAAATAAAAAGGTTTTTTTTTTATTTAGCATATAATTAATGTTTAATAATTCATGTTTTTTTGATACATATAAATAAATAAATAATATATAAATAATAAATAAATAAAAAAAAAACTTTTTATTTACACCTTTTAAATACGTAAATACAAATACAGATGTATGTACTACTGTAAGTTTAAACTAATATACATATTGTATAAAAAGTAGGATAAAAAGATCGAAACAATGGTTGAAATTACTACACAATATATATATAAACTTATCGTATATATTGTTTAATTCGTTTTCTTCAACTTTTAATACGATTTGTAAAAAGGTTGAATTTCATTTGCAAAAGGTTGAATTTCATTTGCAAACGGTTGAATTTCATTTGCAAAAGGGCGGATTTCATTTGCAAAAGGTTGAATTTGAAGTGTAAAAACTGTAATAAGAAGCAAGTTGATGTTCTCTATACAGTTTTCGAAAAGGCATTGGATAAATTGGATCATTAACTGTTGCTTAATAAACTCTCGTGTTTTGATCTGAATCAGAATACAATTCAATTTCTTTACTCTTCATCATTATCCCTAGCTGGCAGGTGGTGGGGGTTTTCCTCTCAACCAGTACGCTGCTGTGGGTGCCTTTGAACTTTAAACTTTGCATATGATCTTCCTCCAATCATGGCGGTTTGCTGATTCGTTTCTGATTCGATCATTTACTGACACTCTTATTATTCGTCTCAGGCACTTCATCTAGAAAATTTCGAGTTTGTTGATGTCGGCTTTGAGGAGTGTCCAGGTCTCAGCGCCATAGAGAAGTATTGGGATTATTGATGATCGGAAAATGCGTAATTTCGTCTTCAGCGAGATGTTTTTCTTCCAGAGACCCCAGTTAAGGGAAGCGAAAGCAATTGTTGCTTGGCCTATTCTACTGTTAACTTCAGACGTTGCAGTTGTTTTCTTTTCTTGAACAATGGAGCCGAGATATTTGAATTCTGAGACTTGTTGAATTAAATTTCCTTCTAAGCAGACGTTCACTGGGGAACCGTCAGTGGCCATTGCTTTCGTTTTCTCAGCGTTGATTTGGAGGCCGTAGGAATGGGCAATGTAGGCAATGTCATTGATAATGTCAGTAGCATCATCTTCAGATTCTGCGAATATTGTGCAATCATCGGCGAACATGAGGTCCGTGATTGAGGACTCTTACATTGCTGAAAGAAAACAATTCGAATATTACTGTGATAAAAAAATCCTCCGATTTTATTGTCAACTCTGGAATACCTCAAGGCTTCAACCTTGGGCCTCTTCTATTCATTCTTTTCATTAATGATCTTTCCTCTATCTTGCGGAATACGCACTGTGTAATGTATGCTGATGACTGCAAATTCTTTAAAGAGATCTCTAGTGAAGAAGACTGTATCGCTCTTCAGAAAGATATGGATAGTATTTATAATTGGTCTGTAAACAATAAACTTTTTTGCAACATTCCTAAATGTTCAATTATTTCTTATACAACAAAGAAAAAAAAATGTTTAATTACAATTATACGCTAAATTTCATCACATTAACCAAGAAAAGAGATATCAAAGACCTTGGTGTTTTCTTCACTTATAATCTTTCATTTAATTATCATTACGAACGTGTAACAAATAAAGCCAATAAACTACTTGGCTTCGTAATTCGTCAAGCAAGTATCTTTCGCAATATTTCTACACTAATCTTACTTTATAATGCCTTTGTCCGCTCGAATCTTGAATATACTTCAATTGTGTGGTCTCCATATCAATAATACTCTATCAAATTAATTGAAAAAGTCCAAAAAAAGATTTCTTAAATACCCTTTTTTCAACACTTTTGGTTTTTATCCTGACCTTATTAATTACGATACTTTATTA
>JAFIDM010002131.1:58424634-58434900 GCA_023159025.1 Thereuonema tuberculata
ACATAGAAGCATAAAAGATAAATAATATCAAATCTATTACACAAATTGCTATATTGCTGTACATCGTTTGAAATGTATTTAAGCTTAATGTTTCTAATGGAATTGTAACAATTGTTAAAATTTTAAAGAAAATATCAAAACCTTATAAAATTGCGAACTATAAAATATAATTAACCGTTAGAAAAATACTTTTTAGAAATAGTGACTTGCTTGTAATTCTTCAAAATAATATAATATTTCACGAGTTTAGTGTTGTTTATCAGGTACCTGTATGCAATATTGAGCCTACGACTCAATATGGTCTAATCACGTTATCTCCGTTGGTACGCGATAAATCGAAAAGATGGTGCCAGTTGTATGTTAGAAACGTGCGTCCGACTTGACTGATGCAATCCCACGCCACAGCTAATGCGTGAATACCTTTTAAAAGAAGCAGTTGCGCTCATGTATTAACTTAAAAGTAGGCGATCTAATTTTGTGCGAGGAAGTATCTGTATTTAATAATTATTTAGAGTTGCTCGGTGTGGCCTAGTAGCTACGATCCGCATGCAGTTGCTGAAGAAGCCTTCAAACCAAGTACAGAATCTGATCTACCAGTTCCTGAACAAGCCCAATCTCAGGTTACATCTTCTCCACAGTCTGGAACTTAAGGTTTATCAACTCGCAAGTGCATAAGAGCAAATGTTATGCCCAGGGATGAGATTGATCCAATTTAAGCTATTTTGATTAAATCTGATGAAGAAGATTTATCTAAAGATGAAAAGTTGCATGTAATACGAGCACATTATCTGACTTACTTCCAACCCCAACCAAAAACATTCCGACAGACAGAAAGCTGTCAATAGCAGGACAGTTGTATTGAAAATATCCTTATTTTCCAACGAAGATGGAACCAAAGATGAAGCATTAAAAAAAAAAAAAACAATGCCAACAAAATTTATTCCGAAAAAAATCAAAAATAGTCTGCAAGAAAAGAATCCTGATTTTGTAACATCTGCAAGGAAGATGTGATGAAGGATATGCTCATGTGCATTGCTTGTGCTACTTTTTTCATGAAGAATACGTTGATTTAACAAAGGACGAAAAAGAAGATTTTTTTTTAAGCCCAAAGTGCGACAATTTTTCTTAAATTTAAGAATTTAATTTGAATGTTTCTATGTTTCAACGTTGTAGGCCACATTTGATACAAATGCTATCCAATATGGCCTAAATGCACTTTTTGTTTTTGAGCATTTTTATCCATTTTCTAATTAAAAATATCATTTCAAGCTTGTAATTTTACTTGCCGATAAGTTGCTCTCTCAGATCCATTCATTGAAAGTATAAGTTTTTTGCATTAACGAGCTTAATAAAAACTTAAAAATTAGATAGGCCGTATAGGGTACAGTTACCTTATTATCCTTCTTGTTCTGCAAATTTTTAAAAATACAATAACTTATTAACAACTTACATTCTCAATATTTTATTGTCAGGTTTGTTATTTTTATCTTTTATTTTTAATATATAAAGAATCTTTAATATATCTTGTTTGTTGGTAAGTTTATTATTTAGGAATTTAGTCCTTATAAGAGCTAGCAGAACAAAGTTTTATTGTTGGTCCAAGTAAAAATTGATAAGAGTAGGCGGATATATGAGATGGAGGAAAAACTTCTCCTTTTCCGTTAACAAATTGAACAAAATAAATCTTTTAAAGCTTTACACTTAAGCTAGTGTCGCCAAATCACAGCAATAGATCCCGGAAACCGTCAGCGTAGGATCAGAGACCCGATTATTGGCAGCAAATGTTTTCCTATCCAAATTGTGTAAGAGTTTTTATAAAATTTCAAACATGTAATTCAATTTCTAACATTCATTTATGTTTTATATTTTTGCGCTATCTACGGCTTAAAAAAACAAACAAACATAACCCCACTCTGAACATTTTACTACAGAAAAAAAAATACTTCTGGTTTTTTTTTTAGTAATTCCTATATTGTTTTTTTTTCGACTTTAGATTTTTCAGCGTTTTTCGTACGTGGAAAGCTATTTAATGTATAATAAAGTTCCTTCTTCTATTAAAACACGAAATGTTTGACTCCATATCCATATCAACTAGAATCTGACAATTGGATAGGCTCTTCAATGAGGATTTTCCCATTCCGGGTATTGTTCACTCGGCTCACTTTCTTGAGTCTGCATCAGGAGATGTTGAGTGATGAAGGCTCAAAGGAACCGAGCCGAAATATTGAGTGAACCTCACCCGGAGTGGGAAAATTCCTCACAGAAGAGTTAATCCAATTTTATCATGACCCACTCCTTCTTCAGACCCAGCTTATCTGATAATTCGATTTCATAAAACTTCATTGCAGTAGTAATTTGGTTAAGCTGATGCCAATTTTTTTTTAAAGGGTTGAACTGAACGACATGTCCTCAGTGCTTCTGCTGAATTAAGTTCCCTTCTGATTTTTCGCTATTGTATGTATTTTCGTGTGGATATTTAAACAGTGCAAGCAGAATTTGTTACTGTAGCGTTTAGAAGTAAAATTTCACTCTTTTCTGGATATATATAAATAAGAAACTGACAAGTTAGCTTATGAACATGCTGAAAAACAATTTGCAAAATTCTCCTTTCCGCATCCAATAGCGCAAATTTCTAGCGAAATTTGAAACTTTGAAATTTTAAATAGTCGAAGTAGTTTCTCTGTATGATACAACGAAAAGCTCTTGTTTTTATAAACTGGGTTGTTAGTTTGACAACTGTCTGGAAACTTTCACGATATATTTAGTAGTTAATAAATAAATAGGCCTACAATCTTTTAAGTTACTGTAAAAGCACTTATTTTCGCGAGCCGTAATTTTCGCGAAAATGAAGATATTGGTGATTTTGCGAGCTAAAAATTTTGCGAATTTTATATGAACAGAACCGAATTCAACCGAAAAAAAGTAATTCGCGAGGCTTAAATTTTCGCAATTACGACGGGCTCGCGAAATTCGCGAAAATTAAAGTCTCGCAAAAATAAGTGCTTTTACAGTACTGAAATTTTTTGACGTAATATATCATCATGTCTTTATTATGTATCATCTCTATCTTGGAATTTGGTATTCATTGTAACTGGTGTCTGATTTTGTCCTAGGCACTATCCACGTCTTTCGGGCTAATTACTCATAATTCAAACTGATTTTTATTCAATTCAATTTTATTATCTTTTATTTTTATTTTTACATTTGGATTTTACAGCTTATTAAATTGATATTTTGAAAAGATTAACATAAAATGTATCAATTTTGAATTATCTTTTCAGTTGATTTCTTCTTATTTTTTCTAAAAAGAAACAACAATAAAAAATTAATAAAATAATTAAAAAACTTACCGTTAATTTATTATTAAACTTTTAATCAAATAAAAAATACGAGCTCTTAAGTACAAATTTTTTGAATATAGTTTACATTGAATGTTATTAACTTTGTTCCAAAAATATTTTTTTTTTACTGATTTGACAATAAGATGCTATTTTTTGGTTTGTCTAATTTTCGTAAAGTGAAATATTAGAAAAAAAAAGTTAATGATTATGATAAATTACATACAATAATGCAATATTGCTTTCAATGAAAAGATTATTTCAATTATCGCATCAAGAATTTACGAAAATGTATGACCATTACATGAGTAGTAATTATATCATTTAATTTATTGCAAGCTCTAATTCAAATTTGTAGCTCGAAGTTAACATTTTACGAATTTTTGATTATTTTGATGACTAAGTGTTCTTGAAACTCAGACTCTAATTAATATACAGGGTGTTTCTGAACTTACGTTACTGAAGAATATGGCAGATAGAGGATACGAAAATATACAGTTTTCATTAAGTAATGTCTGTTCGGTGTTGCATCGATGTTGACGCTATAGTCGTTTCTTTCTTTTATCAAGGTCCCGTGCCATGGCCTCTATGTTCCATGGACCTTAATCCGATTGACTTCTTCTGTGGAGGCCATATAACGAATCTCTTGTACGCCCACAGTTGTCGATGCAGTCGATACTGCGTGAACGAATTGTCGAAGCCTGCAACACTATCATTAGCCTACTACACCTGGCATTTTTGAACGAGTGAGACGATGCTCGCTGTGCTACTGTTGTATAGAACAAGAGAGGCGTCACTTTGATCATCTTCTCTAACGCACAACACTCCAAATAGGTAGGTGATAATGGCCCTTCAATGAATGACTGTCTACCACAGCACTAAAACAGTCACAACACTAAAACGACCGTATCGGAGCAAACCGGACATACATTACTTAATACAAACTGTTTGGTTTCGTACCCTCTATCTAAGCTTTCAGGATTGATGACACTAGTAGCATCAACATTTGCTGAAAACTCGGAAAAGTTTTTCAACCTTAATAAATGTAATTGAAATAGAGCAGGACAGCATTACTAATTTCACTTACTATCTCGACGGAATTATGAAAGTTCGAAAAACTATACCTTTCTGGGAATTTACACAGGGTGTAGTTATACTCAATCGGAACAACGTAGAAGTTTACTTTAGTCAAATATGATATTGTAAATCTTAACGCAGTTAAAAATATCAATTAGAAGATAGAAAAATTAAGAAACTATTTTTTAAGTTTGCTTTAATAAAAACGAATAATGATTGCAAAAGAAAGTTAAGGGGGAAAAATGCCCCCTTAGTTTCTTAATTTTTATGTTTTGGATAAATTTGCTTTAAAAGAAAGAAAAGAAAGAGGAGACCTCAATGCTACACAATCATCAAATTTTAAGTTACGATATCTTAAGGATGTCATAAAAACGTAAAATGAAGAAGAACAACTACTTAAAACTATAAATGTAGAGATAAGCAGGAATGATTAGACTTGTACTCACCATTAGATTGATGTGAGTAATTATTATCTAAGGAATTTCATTACGGTATATTGTTGTTGCTATTATTTAATTTTAATTCAATGAGTATTTATCATAAATCGAATAACAAATAAAAAGTATCGCACACATTTAAAAAATAACAAAAAGCATATTATCATAAGCCAGGACGTTTAGATGTGCGGAAAACTGCAACATCATCTTCAGCTGAAAAACTGCCAAACAAAAAACAAAAAAAAAACAAAAAACAAAAAACAAAAAACAAAACAAAAAAAGCTGTGCTGCCTTGAGCTTTGGAAAAAATTACCCAAAACATAAAAATTAAGAAAATAAGGAGGCACCCCCCCCCCTTAACTTTCTTATGCAATCTAAGCCTTAAGCTTTTGGATTTTTGAAAAATACGTACATCAATATCCTTCATCTTCTTTAAAACAGATAAACACATAAATAAATTCCTGAAACTCTACACTTTAGATATTTTCCAATATTTCGTTTTAATCTTTTAAAACTTTCTCAAGGTTTTTTGAAAACAAAAATTAAAAATTTAACATAAATTTGAAAAAGAGAATTCCTCTCTTTTTAAAAAAACGATAGAAAAATACAATAATTTAAAAAACAATCATGAAAAGACATGAGTAAACAAAAGGAATTGGACAAGAACTGGTGACTATTGTTAAGCAATAGATGACTTATTTGAAAGACAATTCTTTAACTCTCATATTGTTTTTGTATTCAAAAACCTTGAGAAAGTTTTAAGAGATTAGAACGAAATATTAGAATATGTCTACAGTGTAGAGTTTTAGGAATTTATTTATGTGTTTATCTGTTTTGGATTTTTGATTTGATACTTTTTTTTTAGCTGAAGATAATCTTGCAGTTTTCCGCAGATCGAAACGTCCTGATCTATGGTAATATTTTTTTGTTATTTTTTTAAATGTTTGTGATATTTTTTACTTGTTATTCGATTGCTGTTATTTTTATTATAAAATATTGGCATCTTCTGCTGTCCTTAGGCTGGACTTTTACTGAATCCCTGAAATCTTAATTCAAGTGCTTAAAAGTTTTCTTACCGGAGTTACTCCCATGTATGCTAATCCAAGGTCCATCAACTTCAGGCCGCAATCCTGACAATGGTCAAATTGTTCTGGAGTAATTACACCATTTTCTTTGCCGAATTCCATAGGTGCAGTTACCACACATGCCATTTGCTCCTTAGGGACTTTTTCTGAGATAATCTCCATTAAACGCTTGACGCCACTTTCAACCTTGTTCAGAAGGTCGTGGTTGAACTTCTTCTGGAAGTCTTTGTAACCTGTAGTACATTTTTTCATCATTTCTCCAGGAGGCTGGAAAGACAGTAGGTTACAAGGACTTGAGACACCAGGACAGTTAGCATCCTTGATCATTTGGTCAGTATCTTGAGTGGAAGTTTCTACATTGTAGTCTTTTGATAAAACCTGAAACAAGAAAACAAAAAGAAAAATAATATAACAATGGAAATAAAAAAGGTATTCATCAAACCTAAAATACATAAAAACATATAATAAATAAATTAATTTTAAGTAACAGGAGCATAGAGTTAGCTGGGATGAATTTTGAAGACAAAGATATAACAATTTGTAATTTTTCTTGAATATTGATTGTATTATTTAATGTAGTTCCAAACATTTTCAGATGTACTGTTAGGAACTCAGTTAACAATAGAGATTCTTTCAACAGTTTCATTAACACAGTAAAACATTTAGAATGCTAATTTCAGTCTCTCAAGCAATATCTATCTAATGTTAGACTCAATTTTAGATTAACTAAGAAGATAAATTTTGTAAACTTCTATTTTAATCTTTACTTTTAAGTATTGTATTTTTTAAATATTTTTATATGTTGTTAATCTGGCAATGAGCCGTTAAAGACCAGACAGGATAAAAAAAAAAAAAACACACACACACACACACACACACAAACACTCTTAAGCGTTTCCTTTAAATTGTTGTAATCACGATTACTAAAAGACTATTTACTTTAGAGAGCTGAAAATTTAATTGCAAATCAATTAAACCAAAACCTACTTATTTTAGTTTAATTCTGACCCAGCAATAACGTTATCATTTAAATACACCATTGCGTATTGAAATAGTAAAAGCTCTTATAAATGGAGATGTTTGAAAGCTATGTAGTAGTCTGACTTAAGCTTGGTTTCAAATTTCCATTTCCAATTCATTTTAGATATGCTCATTGCGATAAAAACCATTAATTACATGGAAACCTTAATTTAAAAATGAAATTTTGAAAGGAGTTGCTCCAGTCAAAAGGGATTAAATTGAGGCCTTAAGGGCCAATCTGACACTCGCCCACAATTTAATCAAACAAATCGGAACGATCTCAGCTTTTCCTATACATAAGCAACACTATTTGGTGTTTGCTTCTAATGCTTTTTATTAGTGAATTAATTAACTTCCTGAGAATAATTTTATATCCTCGCTTTTGTATCTTGCTGGCGCTTTCAAAATATTCATATTGGGAAGAAATAAGAATTTCTTGATAGAGAGATAAAAAAAAGCCAGTTAGAGCTGCAATTTTAAAACAAAAATTATTCATCCAAAAATACCACATTTTCATTTTATTTTCATCTGAAGTCTAACGGAGATGAAAACAAAAAGTCAAGAAAATAATTATCAGTACATGATGAAGATATATTTGAAAAACTAAGTGAAATTGAGTATTTTTGTACCTCCATACAGAGTGTATAAATTAAAGGAGATTTGGTCTAACGTTACATTTTATAAAAAGTATTGGAGAGAACCAAAAAATGTTAGTATGCCATGCTGTACGTTGTACAATCACAGTAAATCAAAATTTTTTTGTATCCTAGAAAGCTGAAATTTGGCAATAGGTAAACCCTACTAATAGGAAGATTCAATTGACTCAATTTTGACGCAATTGACTAATATATAAAGAGTTAGTGGCCTAAATCAAGCGACTATTTGAAAATTACCATGAATAAAATAAAAGCTATTACTTTTCATGTTTTTCTGCAATTCGTAATAACGTAATGTTTTGTCAGTAATGAAATAGCTTTTAGAATACAATATGAAAACAATAGACAGCAATAGAGAAGACGTTTGAAAATCAGGATTTAAATCAAAACATTTGCCAAAATGTCCTGAAGTTTTTATTTGCAATAAAATGGACTTAAAGTAATTAGCAGGGTTCATATATAGTAGTTCAGTTAAGTTTAATAGAAATGTAGTCAATATGAATGAAAGAAAAGGTTTCCTATATTGCTTATTTTTAAATTGAAATATTAAAATTTTCACTTACCATTGCGTGACAGCAACCAGCCCACTAAAATAATAACCAAAAAACAGTGAAAAACAATAAAAATTGATCAAATGAAACAACTATCGTATACAATAAAATAAGACATATTATAACTTTCAATTTGACTTTTTATCATGGATTTTGTTTTATTCTAAATATTTCAACGTATTGGAAAAAAAAAAGGCCAAGCTTAAAAGGAAAAATTAGATTAAGTTTATCCTAAAATATAGTAGAAATATGTATATTATTATTATTACTTTTTATTTGGGGTGAATGTGGACGGCAGGAAGCCAAACACTGAAACCTGAAAGATCTATTATGCTAAACCGACGGAAATGAGGACAGATGAGAGAAAGACTGAGAAAGTATGGTGGTAGGCTCGCAGGGGAAACGGGAGAACCCCGAGAAAACCTGCCCAGCGCGTATCGTCCACCATCACGAAACCCACATGAGAACCGGACCCGGGACTCAGAGGTGAGAGGCCAGTGTCTTAGCGACAACGCCAACTGCGCGGCCAATAGGTGTAGTAACTATGTACCGAAAAAGTTTATAAGGACAAGTAGCGCGGAGATATAATTAAGATACAGATCAGAGAATCAGTGACGGCTTAAAAGAATAAACTTTAAGTTACATCACATAAGATTCAAGATGCAATTGAATGACTGAAGAACTTAGATGTTGAAATGCGAATTAATTATAATCTATTTATTCCTCGTTTGCTTTACTTCTCTGTTTATATCTTTTTATATATTTGTTTTATATTGGGTACTGTGACCCATAGGCTAAATAAATAAATCATATGCCTAGGCAGGCTTTTTGGGTCGTGGGAGGTTAGATTCCCGGCGCTTCTTGACGAACGGAACTAAGTTGAGGTCGGGTGGTCAACCCGACGCCCGCAACTCCCGGTATCCATTCTACAATGGTTTGCAGAAGAATGAAGAGTGGAAAAATCCCCGTCCTCCGCCGAGGCCAGGGATCGAACGCGTCACCTCCAACCCGCACCCAAGCGTCCTTACCACTCGACTACCGGGCTCACAAATAAATCATATAAGATGTTATAATAGGGTCTCGTCAATGAAATCTCAATAAAAGAAATAGCAAGTTCTCTTAAGATAGAATGTATAACGTAATGATGAATCATAGCTACAACAATTTTTTTCTCTTAATTTTCTATGAATTTATGATCCCGCTTTGAGTGGATTCGCTTAAGTTGCTGTTATTTTGGTTCCAGTCATCCACCAGGATGGTCTGTACCGAATTTATTTCAATTAATTTTCCCATTATTTTTTTTTTCTTTCATCGATTCCTGCCTATAAAAAAAATACCCTAACCAATTAAAACGAATAGAATGAAAAATATGTATAGACTTACTTCTGGAAAATCACCGGCGCATTTCTTTCTTGACTCATCAGTCTAAAAAATGTGTAACAAAGTACAATAATTCCATTTTTTTAAATTACAATTAATAAATACATAAAATAAAAATTAATAGTTACGTAGGTAGAATAAAATTGACACACACTTAAAATACTTTAAAAAAAAACATTTATAACATATTAAAATGCCAGTACCGGTTTCATCGTCATTAAGACGACATTATCAACTAAACATCAAAGCTAAACATGTGCTTTTATACAAGGAATGGAAAATACAATTAAAACACTATAAAGTATTTTAAGTGTGTGTCAATTTTATTCTACCTACATATCTATCTGCACACGTTAAGCATTTTATTCATCTAAATTAATAGTTTATTAATACTTTATACTTAAAGTATAAATTATTGCTATAATTAATTAATTTAAGTATAAATGAATTAATAATTAATGAATGACTCCAAAGTGTTTTGTGATAAAAAAAATTAAATAAAAAAACAAACAAAATCAATTAGAGAGTACACAATTGTCTGCCGTAGATTATAATTTCTAACATTTTTACTAAATTCATGTAAATACGACATTTTAACGTATCATTTAATTTGAATTGTTTAGACGAACGAACCGAGTCTCTCCATTCTAATCAATCCCAATTAATTAAAGTTACTAAGGAAACAATACATTTTAATTAACTTAAAGCGAAAACATTTTAAC
>JAFIDM010002131.1:58435300-58459456 GCA_023159025.1 Thereuonema tuberculata
GTATTACTAGAAAAACATGAGATTTAAATTCAGTATATTTACCTGATTAGTGCCTAAATTGTCGGCGAGAAGCTTGCAAACTCCAATGTCAGGCTGAAAACGAAATAAGAGCTCTTCATTTTCAAATATTTATTCTAAATAATAAATAACTACGATTTTCAAAGAAAAGATAAAACTATATTTGAGTAGGTTGAAAGTAAAACAAACAATAAAAAATTAAAAAATAATTTTAAGAAAAACAACAATTATACTTATTAGTCTATTAAAAAAATAATACTTTGTAGAACTTACTCGACCGTCGAACAAGATTTCACAAAATGCCTGAAGCATTTCTCGGAATTGTTTACATGCATCAACAGGATTCTACAAAGATAATAATTATGACTTAATTAAGGGTGAAACATGGAAATGATGAGAATCTTCAATGATAACTAAAAGTCTTAATTTATTTCGCTATTTTGCGATTTTTCTGTATGACTTTTCAGATTACCTTTTTTCCATTTTCCATATTTTATTTATAGTATTTAAGTCTTTATCCTACATAATATCTAATGATTTTAGGACTTTTTTAAGTTTATCTTAACTCCTTACGGCTACATTTATTTTCAGGTAATCGTCATTTTTTTCTCTATTTCTTTTATAACTTATATTATTGAATTAATTTATTTTTATATTCTACTGTTTGCTGTCTTGGTTTACAAGCTTTTTATTTAATTTTTCGGATTTTAATTGATTTGTAGCTTTTACTCATTCATCAAATAACCAAGATATAAATTTCTTTTTTGTGTTTTTTTCAAAATAACCAAAGTACAGAAATAGATTAAAAAAAACCCTTTAAACCAAAGCTTTTATTTTGTGTTCGCGGAAATTACATTTGATAAGGAATATCATGTGAAGAATAATACTGCGAAAAAAATAGTTAACTATTCGTTGACATAAAAATGAGTCTTTGGAATTGATATTTTTCTGTTTAAAGAAGGAAATTCTGTTTTTCTTTTTCAAAAAAGTTTATTAAAATGTAAAATAAAAATACAAAATAGAGCAATCGTTCATTACTTTTTATTGGAATTGATATGTTTATGTTTATGTTTCTTTCTGTGCTTATGTTTGAATTTGTTAAAGATACATTTTCTATACAAAAGACGATCAAAAATTTATAAAATTTTCTAAATCTAATAGACATTTTACTTAGATATCAAAATATTTAATAAAAGTAAATAAAATAGCAACATTTTTATATTGCAATAAAAAGAACTCTTATCAGTAAATATTATCAATTAAATATAAGTATAAAACATTTATCATTAAGTATCAAAAAACGCATATGTAGTTGTCCTTAAGAAATTCAGCGAACAAATTTAACTCCTCACTTATAAGCGATATTTTTATAATAATAATAAAGTAATAGTAATAATAATAATAATAAGAAATTGTGTAATTATTTCTACTAGAACAAAAAAAAGGCTTTTAAGTGCGGTTGCTGAACCTAACTATATTTATAATGAATAAAGGCCCGAGTTCCTCTGTTATTTACTTTAGTTATATTCTGTAGTCAGTCTTCTATATTTCTGTTCACCTTCATTTTATTTATTTTTTTGCCTTCTTTAAAATATATAATTATATATAAAAAAATATGTAGTTTGTATTTATTTTTAAAAATTACTTCTTTTGCTGCAAGTCAGTAAGCAATCACTTCATACAATACATATAACTTTTATTAACAAGATTCTATATTTAAAAAAAAATGCATCAACGATTTATCTTGCAGCTTATTATTATTCTTTTATTCTTCTATGAAGTTTGAATAACAGAAATATTTTATTGTACATGTCTTAAGGGGATATTTAACAAAGAAAGCTGAATTATAGATGAAGATTCTGAGAAAGTAAGTTTGCTATCTAGATGAAATTCTGGTTAAAATAAAGAAAGTCTCAATTCCTATTTGCTAATCATTTTTCAAGAATGTTATGTCGTAAAATTGCATATTTAATTTACTAATTTTACAATAAGGATTAAAAGTATTAAGAATTATGTATTTGTTCATATAAAAAAACTATGAAATTACGTTAAATAGTTAAAATTATTCCAATTTCTAACGTAGAACATATTTTTGCCCTAAAATTATCCAAGTTAAACGGGCTGTTTAGTACGTAAGATAATTGTACTCACTTGACTTACGTACATAACCACGAAGGCTATTACAAGTACTCGCCACGAAAAGATCGCCATCGTTGCCTGTAAGTAAATGAAGAAGAAGAAGTGCTCAGTTGCAAACCGTTTTATTCATATGTTTGAAGATAAACGTGCTACCTTTTATTTTCTAACTATTGTGTTTTAGACATTACGTATTCAATCTTTTGGGCTGATACCACAACAGGAATTTCGTGCAAATCGCAGTGTATTTGTTTAAGAACGAAAAATCTCTGCACACGCCATCAACAAAGGCATTGGCAACACTTCCCGGATGTTAATTTTAAAAAACATACAATGGTAAGCAGAATCAAATTCTTTGCAGTTTTTTATATTCATGTCTATAATGGAATCTGAAGAATGGTTTGATCGCATTTTTTCCTTTTATAAGCAAATGGCTTGCCTAATCCTCTACTTTTCAGCTATCAACTGCCATCATTTATTACATAATATTCGGCTAACTATGTTTGATCACAACTATCGTAGAAATTATGGAATTCTAACTGCTACACATTTTCGTTTCAGAAGAAATCCGCAATAGTAACATTATAATTCTTTATAGGCTTAATAAGTAACGTAAATAAAGGATATTGCTTATCTACATTACTCCTAAGATTTTCATTTCTTAAACTGATTGTGGTGTAACAGTACACAATACCCAAATTTTTATGTACTTTTTGTGATTAATGAAAGTTTTGCTTTTGAGGGATGAGGGTCATATAAAATAAGATCCAAAGTAATCGAAATATATACATAAGATATATTGCAGAATCGGTTCCAGACCATCGCAATTAAGCGAGATAGATGAATCAGTTTTGGTTTCCTAGTGCATAAACAAATTATACTACAGATCAGTGGTGTACAACCTTTCATAATATGAATTCACTTTGCTGTGAATTTCGCCGGCCACAATGTATTAAATCTGTTCAACCAAAAAAAAAAAAAAACAACAAAAAAAAAAAAAACGATGCAAACCTATCTGTTCAACTAAAAAAAAAAGGTTTTTAAACTTGACATATTAAAAAGGAGAACAGAATTTACAAAAGAAGTACATTTCTCAACGGAGGACAGAGCTTCAAAAAGGAAAAAGAGCGGGTCACATGTAACACCTTCCCGGGCCGAAAATGGTCCGCGGGCCGTAGGTTGGGCATCGCTGCTATAGACTATTAAGTGTGCAAATGCATTATGTTTAAAAAAGCAATGTACTATCTTAAATACTTTCTTGTTAAAAAAATGTTAACCTCAACCTTTGTTAGCATCAAACATTACTGATCACCATAATGACGAAGTTTGAAATCTCAAAATGTGACATAGACAAAGAAGTGAGCTTGTGCCGTTGGAAAAATGAATTCTCTATAAGATGTTATTTATTTCGTAGATTCAACCCTTTTTTCATTAATTTGAGAAATAATTTTCCTTAATTTATTGATTTTTTTTGTACTTACATTATAGAATTTCCTCCATGGCATTTTTATATTTCCTTTTAATAATTATTATTATGGGCACCATACATCAGTGACTCACGTTTGAAAGACTCTTTAATCGTTGTTTCAGTTCATTGTGAATCTTATTACTAATCCTGTACTTTTGTCAATTTCAATAGCGCCCTCCCCCCCGCCCCCCAAATACTTTTTATGAGAAAAGTAAAATGCTATCTCTTGTATTTAAACACTGTAATGTATTTATTAGGAATTTAAGATGTTATATCTGCGACAGGATTTTTATTGGATTTGTTATTTTTTTTAGTTTATGACTTAGTAAATTATGTATATGTTTCTATCTTTATCTTTAACTTGAGCGTAATCACTTTTAATTTTATTGCAACAACTTCTTAACACGATTTTAGAAAGAAATATATCGTGTTATGTACGAAACAATGTCATGAAAACTGTAATAGTTTCAAATGTCTTAAAAAGATTTTTTTTTTAAATGAAATTACAAGCTTTAGTTTACTCTAATGTGGAGCATTTTATTTCTACTGCATTGAGTGCCCCTAAGATAGCTGCTGAATCATTTTTAATTGTATCTTTGTCTACCGAAGTGATTACTTATTAATGCCGCTCCAGATCTCGCTGAACTTCAGGAGGTATTGTACCGACCTATTGGCAGCTGTACGTTCTTATATGTTTTACTTCACTTTTACATGTAGATTACTTTAAGTTAATTATTTTATTATCATATTCTTCTATATGTCATAATTGTAGAGGAAGGTGACCATATTTCGGATACCATTTTGTTTTTAATGTAAAGAATTTAAAATATTGAAGTTTAGGTTAAGAATTTTACTTTGTTTTCTTCTATATATAACATAATTTTAGATCCCGAACTGGTAAATATCCATTATAAAAAATAGATAGCTTAATTATTTTTTTTGCAAAACATTGCTGTTTTTGTTGTGAAGCAAATGGGGTCTTAAATTCGGATATTGTTGGTGCCTAATTTCGGATACATAAGAATTTCTTATGATAATATAATTAAATGAAAAATACAATGCAAATATAGTAACTTATTTATTTGAGTAATGACTTTATGACATTCTAATAAAATTAACGACATTATACATTAAAAATAATGAAAGGAATACAAAAATAAAAATATCAATATGTTTATTCAAGACATTCTGCGCAAATAAATATAGCCTTATTTTTAAATCCTGTTAACTTTTCGTGACCCCACTTGAAACATGTTCTAGCTCAGTCTTCGCCGTGGGTATCTTCTGAAAACAGTCCTAGGCACACCATGCACTCGGCATCCTCGGCATCTGCTGTATAGTCAGGCTAATCTGACAAAATGAGTTCTTCATCAGAGGAACTAGAACAGCTTTCATGGGTTTCCTTTTTTTTTTTTGTGGGCTTTGTTATTCTTTTTCTAATTGTTTGTTTAGTTCCAGATGTGGATGGCTGTGGCTCTTTGATTCTTTTAGACGCATTTTTGTTAGCATTCGTTGAAAGAGCTTTTAAGTTGGGCTTTTTCTGTTGGGCAATGTTTTTCAAGGATTCTTCAAGAGCTACTTTGTACGGAGACCCAGTGACCACAAATATTTACCCTTTTTACCTCCTTTTTGTTTTTTCGCTGCATTCTCACAATCAACATTTTTACGATTCTTGAGGGCAGGCAAATGACTTATATCAGTGGGTTTTACAAATTTAGAGGTTTGCATCCGGAGATGCGGTCGACTCTTTCTGTAGGTCTACTGGGTTGGTTGAATATTGTGAGCTAGAGATAACATTTTCGGATACAAGAGGTTCTATGTTGCTGTCTACCGTTATTTCTTCTACACGAACTTCAGCCTTTGGGGGGGGGGAGCTTTCTACAGCAAACGATATCCGAAATTAGGCACCATTGACTATCCGAAATTAGGACGTTATGACAAATATTTTTGAATCAACATTTGAAACTAACCTTAAAATCATACACAACGATGCGACTTGCCACTTAAACTACATTTTATGAACTTCATTATACACTTTAAAACAAATTATTAGAACTTATCACTTGCGCTCCAGCTGTGTTCGAAGTTGACATCTTTAATAATTCACTTTTTGTAATATTTTTAAATTATTTATTGTTGCGTTCATGCAGATCGAAGGCTTACGACGACAAGACAGATTACATATGGCAGCCAGAGCTTTCGCTCATGGTAGACACTAACGCAATCTGCTGACCAGAATGCGATTTATCACGCTATCCGAAATTAAGGCACCATCCGAAATATGGTCACTTTCCTCTACATAAACTTGAAGAAAAAAGAACAACTTCTTTCTTGATAGATATATTTCGTCTTTACTTCTAAAAGACTTCTTCAGGGTTTATTTAATTATTTAATTAGTATATACATATGTAAAACTCTGAAGAAGTCTTTTAGAATTAAAGACGAAATATAGGTATCAAGAAAGAAGTTGTTGTTGTTTCTTCAAGTTTAAGTATAATTATTTTATTATTTAAATTGTGGAAAAATAAGGAATACGAATTTGTATACTTCTCACAATAAACATTTTTGAATAATAAACATAATTGAATATAAAATCTGCTTACGGACTTTATTAATTGGATTGGAAGTTGCATAATACTACAAGTTTTGGTGAAATTTATGCATTTAATAACATTTCAGACAGTAGTTCGAATTTGAAAATAATGAAAGTATGAATATTTTTCTGGATATCCTGCAACGTAATTTTGAATAACCGTGTTAGAATATTGTTAGAAATATTATTTTATTACAAATGCAAACATGGAATAGTTATAAAATGCAAACATTTATCCTAGAATCACTATCTAATCTTCATGTATTGGGCAAAGAGGATACCTACCTATTCGTGATATGATATGTAATCATTTTTATATAATGATATTCTCATATCGTTGTTCTCATACTCATCCTTACTTTGAATATTTCTTTTTACTTTATATTTCCAAAAGTGCACAAATATAATTATATACGCGTACTTACATTTCTCTCTGTTAAACGATATTCCTAAATTAAATAATGCAGTGAAAGGAGAAGAGAATTCTAAAATATCTTCTTTAATAACAACAACGATAATGATTCAGTTGAAGAAGAAAGATTTTTTTTATTCTCAGTTATTCAACCTGAAGAAGTTTTCTGTTCAAGAAAATGAAATATCGTTGCCGTTATAAGACATTTTAGGAGTATTGTGTATTTCATGATGAACAGAAGAGTATAGATTTGAGAAGACAGTTCGTTTCCTTTTATGAATCATTCAATGACGACAGGTTTATCCCAGTGTTACCATAACGCCTACAAATATGAAATAGTCTGCATTTATAAGCTACAAAGAAACCTTATTTTGGTAATGCATCAAGACTGTGATGGCTTCTACTTAAGAAATTAGAAATAAAATAAACGGAAATTAATGTAAAAAGTAAACACCAGCCTAGGAGTAAGAACGGCGAATCACTAAGAAATGTTTTTTTTTCTATTATCTCTCCTAATGCCTTCGTCTATATTTTCTTTTAATTGCATTTTTCCATGTATATGGTGAGCAAATATGATTAAAAGAATAAAAATAAAAAGAGAGAATGGTGATCAAAAAGTTAAAGAAAAAGTAATCTAAAAGATAATATTTTATAATATATAAAATAATAAAATAAAATATTAGATCAATAAAATTTAAACAAATAATTGAACAAATAATATAAATCCTGAAAATCATAAGAACAGTAAAACAGAGTAATAATTAAGTAGAAGAAATTGACAATGAATCCGAGTTCGGTTCTTGTAAAGTTATTACATTCTTGTCCTCAATTCATTCATGAAAGTTTATCTGAAGTGATTTTTATTTTTATCACTCTTCTCAATTGTAACAGAGATTTCAATAACCTGCAAACCGCATTTGTCATTTACATATTCTTAATTTAATTTTGTCAATGTCTTTTGGTTTCTCATATCCGAAAATTACCATGTCTCATTTCATCACTACCAACTAATTTCAATATAAATAAATGGCTAATAGTGGGATAACATCATTGATATGATAAAAATAAATTGTTTATTGTAATTATCTTTTTTAATTAATCTAAGAAAAAAATGCTGATTCAATGTTGACAACAATCGCCTCATATTAGAGCACTTTATTAATTTTATTAAATTAAAGACTTTAATTTTAATTTATATCGAGGAGGAGAAATCTTCCTATAAATTACTGTTTAAGTTGGTTGAAGCGATGTCATAACGACGAACAAACTGGGTTCGTCAATAACAATTGCAAAGAGGAATATGATTGAGATCAACTATGTTATAGTCGAATATGTGTGTGTGTGTGTGTAGTTTATATAATCTGAAATCCTGGTCTTTGTATACTTGTTCCATTCATATCTGTAAATTTATTCACGGTCAACTTGACATCATTATGAACTTTGAGAAAATATTTTGTGAAATTTATAATCGTTGAGCATTTTTTATAATATATTTCAATACTTGCCTAATAGTTGCTATTCATTTGCTATTGACAGAGCAAAAAGTTCACCATGAATCACATCGTAGTATTTCGTTGATTTTTTTTCCCATTTTACAAGGGTAAGACTCTTTTTTTTTTTTTCCAGTGAATTTTCATTGAAGATTCATGCAATCGTCTACTTCTTTTTTCAGTGTTGTGTTTTATCTTTGTTTTATATTTTTTTAATGAATGGATGCTGAATCACTAATGTTTAAGTAATGTTATTCTTCATCTTTTGAATGGAATTTTCATTCGTCAGTGTTGAGTACATGACCAATCTTTTAGATTTTCTTCATTTAAGTGGTTAGACTTGTATGGAACATATCATTATATTCTTATTTATATTTTTTTTTCTGAAAGATATATTTACATAAAAGATTCATCTTTCTATATTTGAATAATTTCTTGGTTCAAGACTTTTTATTCTTTAATTCTGAAAAAGAAATGTAGGAATTTATCTTTGACAATGAAATAAAATTAACATTGTAAAACTGTAATGATAAAATAATAAGGCCAACACACTGGGTTACAATTCATGATATATTAAAAACATTAATATTTGACAACACTTTCAAGATTAACTTCAGATAAAATATTTTAAATTTCCAAGTATTTTTCAAATTGAAAACCTTCAAAAAAAAAGATGGATGTTTCAATTAGATTAATCACCATAATTGAGGAGCTTAGTTTCAAAACCCGCCATCTCCAAAAATTGCAAATTTCGAACCAATGGAGTTTTGCTAACTTCAAATCAAAATCCGCCGATTGCATACAGTTTAACTTCAAAAACAATGTATTGCGATACGATTTCGATACGAGTGCTGTTTCAAAGCCCGCCATGTTTAATAGGAATGCATTAACAAACCCCTATTTTTCGAAAATTTATTTTTGGAGATGGCGGGTTTTGAAACTAAGCTCCTCAATTATTGATTACATTTATCCTATCATTGTTTTAAGTAATAAATGGTTTACCGTTTAGCATTCTTCAGCCCTGAAGATTTAAAAAATAATTTTCATAAATTTAAGAAAACGTCGAAGATATTAAAATGATGTTCTTCATGTCTATTGGGTAGTTTAGGAGATTGTTGGTCTTCCTTCAGCATTTTGCATATATTCGAGTCAAGATCAATGATAAATGTGAATTTTTTTGCTACAAAGGAGTAAAATGCCTCGGACATATCACACTTGGATAGGAGTTCAAGAGAGCCATAAATTCGCATTATTTGATACTAATAGAGAAGTAATGATTTCAGCATACAAGATTACATCATATTCTGGCAGAATTGTAGCATCTGGTTTGTCTTTAAATAATTGAATCATCAAGCAGTGGTGGTCGGTAAAAGGTGTTACATGATCTGACTGATTATTTGCAGCATCGCGATGAGATTACAATAAGGAAGGAAACTCCTAATGTGTTGTTATCTTTATATCATTGAGAAGGCAAAGGGTGTTTTAAGGAAAAATACACGAAGGCCCTCAAAGATTATCAAAGTGCAATTAGATTTTAAGAACGACTGTCTGATGGCAGGAGCTCTTATTATAATCCAGGTTTATTTCAATTAGACATCATACTATCTCCAAGCGATATTTCGTAAGGGCTTCTTTCCTTGCTTCTTCAGGCAATATTTTCAAACTTTAACTTAAACGGTTTGTTGACGATATTAAATTATTTTTCTCCCCAAGAAATAATTTAAAATTGAGTTGTAGTTTCAAATTTAGTGAAAGAAAAAAAAATTAATTGCTTGAAAATAAATTTATTTTACTTTTAATTTTTTGACTGAGAGCAAAGTTGATTGGTCAAAATTTAAATATTCAAATAATCTTGATGACGTCAGGTCACTCAACATGTGATTAGTGAGTTGAGTCGTTTGGTGGTTGCAGTGCAGTTGAAGTCTGGATGTCTGTTTAATTGGATGGCTCTGGTCCAATCGGACGCTCCGAGGTTGAGCGGGAATTCTAAGTGTATCCAAAGGGGAAGCAAGTATTGAAGTCGTCTCCCTGAAGTAATGGTCCGCGCTAGGCTTGCGTCGGCAACTGAGAAGTATGAAGAAATATAACCTCTATCGTAATGATATTTTGGATACGATTATCGAAAAGAAGAACCAGACTAAATAAGAAGAATAAAGCTGAAATTCAGAAGATAGTAAATCGAAGACTAAACCAAGAAGACAGGCGAGTTCATTTCGAGTTAAGGGATGAAGTGGAACGAAGCCGATAAAATAGGAAGACGTGAAATCTCAGCTAATGCCACAAACTGTAACCTGTAAGTTTCAAATAGAAATTTTAGTTTAGAAGATAGAAGTTCATTACACTGAAGAATTATAATTATTGGAATTGAATTTATCGATAAAGAATATCGAAGGGTTTCAGAGAACTTTGATAGTAATTCGTTTAATTTCCCAAACATTGCAACGCATAAGGAACGGAAATTATCGTTCGGAAGTAACAACGTTCAATTGAAGGAAATAGAAGTCCGCACATTTATTTGCTGTATTATAGAAGTCTACCGTTAAGGATAAAAGATAATTATTCGAACGGAAGCGAGTTTTGAATCCAGAAGACGAAGGAAGACCCATTCTGCTATCGAAGGGAACGGGAAACCTCAGGAGAGGCCAAGTCGTCTAGAAGTTATTCCGAAAAGAAGAAACCGTCGCAGTTTCCGAAGTCATCGGATATTCAGAAGAACTGAAGTAGTTTGCTTGTTGAGTACAAGTATTTTCGTTTCGTTCAAATTGAAACTATTCAATACATAAGGTGAGAAGCCAACGCCTTGTGCTTCAACGAAGATTTACAGCGAAAGTTAAAGTGTGATTTGTAATATCTAAAGGTTTCAAATGGAAACCTAAGTGCTTATGAGAAGTGTATTTATTCTAAAATTGTGCTTCTATCAAGAGAGAGGTAAGGAGTCAACAAGGATATACCTCATTGAAGTCAGCGACTGTAAGTTGATTTATTCTATTTTTACTAGTTGCGAAATTTGATAAATACAAATATATGTATAGAAGACTATTTTCTATTTACATGAATCCTATGTGATAGTGAATCGTTAGTATTGAGGATTAGCGAATTAATAAGTGAATAGTGATTAGTAGAAATAATAGTTTCATTATACTTATCCGAACTGATAGGTTAGTTAGTAGGAAACTACTACATTTATATTTTTCCACATCGGTGAAAAGCCATATTGTCAAGTGCGAACTGTAACTTAATTTGTACGTTAGTATTTATGTAAAGTAAATTAGATTGCCTAAGCGTGCAATAATAATAATAGGATTTATTAAGTTAAATAAATTCCAGATACCCATAAGTGAAAAGACTATAGCATATGTGAAAGTGGTTAAACATAGTATTTAGTAATTCCTATAATAGGATATAAATATGTTATAGTTAAAAGTTTAGAAAAAGAATCCATTGTTGTATATTGAAAGCTAAAAGTATTTGTAATGCTAGTAGATGAATTTAAGAAAGATGTCTTATTGTTATTAGATAGTCAGGAAGTTGTGATCACACTCCTTATTACATTTGTAATTATTGTTAATATCATATGTTTCATTCATTAAATTTTTTAAAAATATACACCAAACTTGCTATACTCATTTTGTGCACTCTGTTCATTAAGTATGCGTTCTGCGCAAATATGGCAGCACGGTTATTACAAAGATGTAATGTCTTTAGCATCCTACTATTGTTACATAAGCTGTTAAAAAATATTGTTAAAAAAGATTCTCAAATTATTGTAAATGTGTAACATTCTTAGTATTGTTACAGAATAATAAATACAATTTATCATTGTTGAAAAATACTCAAACAATTACAGAATAATTGGAAATAATTATAATTTATTGGAATTTAGTAACGTCTTTATAGTATTTTTTTTTAAAGTTTTTACTATCAACTTACTCACTTCCATACCTTTTTATTTATTTATACATTCGAAATTTTGAATCACACAAGCTTCTAAGATAAATCGAGATACGGTATCCTTTTCTTGGTATAAATATTTAACCTCTGGATCCGGGTTATGCTAATTTGTTAAACAGTGCTCTGCCCAATCGGAAATTCTCGGATGGTTATTCCAATAGGTACTTAGGTTCCTGGACTCTTTGTTTGAAGGTCCTACTTGTATTCCGTAATATATCTTATTACAAGATCGGCATTTTAATTTGTGTACTAACTCCCTCACATCCTATTCATTAATTCTTTTACTTGAGTTTTTTTTATTAATGATCCTAGGTTCTTAGTCCCGATTCTTATTATGGATATATTATTCAATTGTCATTATAATTCAATTCATTGAGTTATCATTCATTGATATTTTTACTACATTATTATACTGTTATTTTGGTTGTGATGTTTTCTTAATTTGAAATAACTGCTACTTACTTTATTAATAAAATTCTTTGGATATTCTTTAATTAACAATTTATGTTTCAAATCCTTAATTTTTGGAATTCATTTACTCTTGTCCATAGTGTTATTTATTATTTTATCTGTATAGTTCCAAATTATCGCTTTTATTAGTTTTACAATGTGTAAAGAAAAAAAAAAAATTATCATTATGCTAGCAGCAAAGCCTGTCGGACGACAGGAATAAAAAAATCTGAAAAATCATTTGATTATCAACTATCAAAAGTAAATATCTCCTTATAAACGACATTTTTTGTAAAAATAGCATCAGATCCTTCTATCAGATGTCCTGGATCAATTCGGTAAGAATCTTGATTTTGACGTCGCAAGCACGACGTGCTCGACAAATAGCAACATTTAATTGTCCGTGACTAAAAACAGGCTCTGGTAAATAAATACCAACCATATCTAAAGTTTATTGAGAATCCTTGGATCTATCTTAATAGCTTAATTACATCGAGTTACAGACAAACAGACAGACGAACTTAGCCTATATACATATATCTCAACTTATATAATTGACTAAGTTCATCTGTCTGTCTGTCTGTCTATCTGTCTGTCTGTAACTCGATACAATTAAGCTATTAAGATAGATCCAAGGTTCGCAATGGTACCATTGAATCAAGGGTACTCAAATTGGATGAAATATTAGTTCATTTTATCATTCCATGTTCTTTCCATGAAATTTTATCCTTGGGAATTGACCTAGACAACTCAAATTCTTATACATATATTATATATAACATAAGTTCAAAACATATGTTCAAAACCAAATAATTTTATTACCATTGCACCCATTTTAATGAAATTTGGCATACGTACTCAGTTTTTTACGCTGATTTTGAAACTCAAAACCATTTTTGCCGTAGAAGCTTCGTTCACAAGTTAACGCAGTATTTAGATTACAAAGGTGAGTTTTAAATGCCTTTCGGCGTTATGAGTCAAAAATAATAATTATTCCATTCTTACTTTTGGTAAAATTTATTTATAAGGGCAAACTTTAGATATGGTTGGTATTTATTACCAACCTTTTTTGAATCTCTGTCCTCCCTTGAGATGTGTCCTCCTAAACGTCCTCCTTTTGTAAATTCTGTCCTCCTCTTTGATGTTTGATGATTAATATGTCCTCCTTTTTGATATGTGAAGTTTAAAACCTTTTTTTTTTGGTTGAACAGATAGGTGACAGAGTTTTTTTTTTTTTGGGGGGGGGGGGGTTGAACTGATAGGCTTATACTCCTGAAACCCCTGATTTAACATTTTTTTTTCTTCAAATTATTTGCGTCCTCCTTTTCATTTTAGAAAAAATGGTCACCTTATATTTACTTCAAATCAAATCATCAATCAAATCAAATATATATATATATAGGCTAAGTTCGTCTGTTTGTCTGTCTGTCTGTTTGTCTGTAACTCGATATAATTAAGCTATTAAGATAGATCTAAGGGTTCTCAATAAACTTTAGATATGATTTGTATATATTTACCAGAGCCTGTTTTTAGTCATGGACAGTTATATGTTGCATTTGTCAAGCATGTCGTGCTTGCGATGTCAAAATCAAAATTCTTGACCGAATTGATCAAGGACATCTGATAGAAGGATCTGATGCTGTTTTTACAAAAAATGTAGTTTATAAGGAGATATTTACTTTATAGTTGATAGTTGATAATCAAATGATTTTTCAGATTTTTTTATGCCTGTCGTCCGACAGGATTTGCTGCTAGTAATATATAAATATATATATATATATATATATATATATATATATTTGATTGATGATCTGATTTGAAATAAATATAAGGTGACCATTTTTTCTAAAATGAAAAGGAGGACGCAAATAATTTGAAGAAAAAAAAATGTTAAATCAGGGGTATAAACCTATCTGTTCAACCAAAAAAAAAAAAAAATCCTGTAACCTATCTGTTCAACCCAAAAAAAAGGTATTAAACTTCACATATCAAAAAAGAGGACATATTACTCTTCAAACATCAAAAAAGAGGACAGAATTTACAAAAGGAGGACATTTAGGAGAACACTTCTCAAGGGAGGACAGAGATTCAAAAAAAGAGGACTGTCTTCCCTAAAGGAGGACGGTTGGTCACCTTAATAAATACCAACCATATCTAAAGTTTGTCCTTCTAAATAAATTTTAGAATGGAAGAATGGAATAATTATTATTTTTGACTCATAACGCCTAAAGGCATTTAAAACTCACCTTTATAATCTAAATACTGTGTTAACTTGTGAACGAAGCTTCTACGGCAAAAATGGTTTTGAGTTTCAAAATCAGCGTAAAAAACTGAGTAAGTATGCCAAATTTCATTAAAATCGGTGCAGTGGTTACAAAATTATTTGGTTTTGAAAATATGTTTTGTTAGAATTTCAGTTAAAATTACATGGAAACAACATGGAATGACAAAATGAACTAATATTTCATCCAATTTGAGTACCCTTGATTTAATGGTAACATTGAGAACCTTGGATCTATCTTAATAGCTTAATTATATCGAGTTATAGACAGACAGACAGACGAACTTAGCCAATTATGTAAGTTAATTACTTTGATATTCTTTAATACGATGTTCATATTTTATATCCGTTGATTTGTCTATTAACAAAATGTCAAAGAAAGCTAGATTACCTTTATCTTCTTTTTCATGTTTAAACTCTTTTATCAATTGAGTTTACATAATTAAAGAATATATTGAATTGTCTTTCTGATCTCATCGATAATAGCAAAATGTCATCAGCCTAACATGAATGAATTATGCTTTTTTTTTTTTTTCGGCCAACGCCCGGGCTCTTAGTATTTAAAATATTGGCCTCAACAAGGGGTGAGAAATGTAAGCATTTAGCCTATGAAATGTTGCCCAGGTACGCCATAAGAGGTAGCTCAAGCTATACCCGTAAAAACGGACGAAACATAGAAGGAGAAAGTAACATCCATGCCGACGCCGGGATTCGAACCCAGATTCCTACACATAGGCCTTCTATTAATAGAAATTCATTGCAGACCGCCGTCTAGACCGCTCGGCCATGCCAGAACGGCTATCGAATGAATTATCTAAAACAGAAGATCAAAATTCATTAATTAAAATAATGTAATATTAATAGAAATTCATTGTGTAAAATAATGAAATGTTAATAGAAATTCATTCTTTAAAATAACGGAATATTAATATAAATTCATTGTTTAAAATAATGGAATATTAATAGAAATTCATTGTTTAAAATAACGAAATATTAATAGAAATTCATTGTTTAAAATAATAGAATATTAATAGAAATTCATTGTTTAAAATATCGAAATATTAATAGAAATTCATTGTTTAAAATAACGGAATATTAATAGAAATTCATTATTTAAAATAACGGAATGTTAATAGAAATTCATTGTTTAAAATAACGGAATATTAATAGAAATTCATTGTTTAAAATAATGGAATATTAATAGAAATTCATTGTTCAAAATAATGGAATATTAACAGAAATTCATTGTTTAGCTCCAATACAATTCTATGGGAATTTTTGTCGTCTTCTCTCACTGTTTGTTTGACAAAGACCCACTTAAAAAGATTAAAACCGTGTAAGTTAGATCGCCTATTGTTCAAGAATATTCACATGAAATTTCAAGATCTATTATCAAATTAGTGCTTAACATTATTAAGGAACTAGAACACTAATACACTTATTTCATAAGCCTCACTGTCGTACTGGAAAGGAGGCTAAAAATAAAAGTAAGCTTTTCATTTATGCCATTTACACGGCTTTAAAGCAGTAAAGAAATTTAAGGAACAGCTTATTAAGAAAGTAGATTCAAAGTTGTTCAGGAACTTATTTTTTTTAATTATTTTCAGAAAAAAAAAGCTGAATAGAAAAGTTGAAATTTAAGGTTCATTTAGTAGTACTGAATTTTTTTTTAAATAAAAAAAAAACAAAAAAAAACGGAAAATTATAGAAATGCACAAATTTGTTTGCTTGTTTATTTTTTTTTAGCTTCTTTAGCAAATTGTACTTCAACATTTTGTGAATAGCTATTGAAAAAATATCATATACAATTTGCTTAAAAGTTATTCACAAAGGAATTTCAACAAATACTGACATTCAATCTTGTTTATGCATGTTTCAATCTCGCATTGAATACAACCATGTCTCTGCGATTTTTTTTTCATTTTTTTATCAAAACAAATTATTAAAATATATCCATTCAAAAGCCAGTTTTTTTTTTTAAGAAAAAACAAACAAAGAGCAACTTAAAAATAGTTTTTTATGACGATATTTTCTTTCATTGAAAAATTGCTTTTTCATGCCGTACTTTTTGTTGAATTATTCTTTTGTTACCTTCAGATGCTTTTATACTTGTTTCTTAGATCGATAGGAATAACAGTAAGTACGCAGTAATGCATTGGCAATAGAGAGCATTAACAATATTTTTTTTTTACATTAATTACTTTCTTAATGGCCATAATTCTAAAGCATCTATTTTTCGCTATTTATTTTTGTACAAGTGGAAATCGACTATATACAATACATCTATTCTATACCTGAAATTCTCCATTTTATATACAGTAAGTTTATTGCAACTGAAAATTTTTTGTAACCCTTTGTTGGTCTGACTGTATGCGCATCACTCTAAAACGTCTGGAAAGATTTCTTTAAAATTTGATATGATGCTTGTTTAAGGTCCAACTTACAACATGGAAACGATTATTTTGGTCTCTAATCCCATCCTTCAAAATTAATCCTCCCACTGATGTAATGGATATCCGTGTGTTGTAGATAATATTCACATTTTACTATCCATGGTGATTATCGATTTCTTCTTAATTCATTCCTGCTAGAGATTTCACGGAAAATCGTGAAATAAATAAAAGTTTATAAAATGAATAAAAAGTGAATGATTGATAGATGGTAATACTCTTATTACAGGCTTGAAGGAATAGGCTTCTTTCTACATCGAGATAAATTTTTTTCAAGTTATTTTCATTGCAGACTGTCTTAGGATTCATCGTAGTCACTGCAGAATGGGAATTGGCTTTTGCTTCCGAGGAATAATCCAAGGAGATCATCCGATCCTTTAGGTTGATGATCCTAAAATTGTTTATCATCTTTACTATCCCAACCCTCATTTGAGGATATAGATATGTGCTTTCATCAAGCAAAATATTAAATAAATAAAACTTACAGTAATTCTGTAAAGAAAACTCTTTTATAATGTCTCATGTGAAACAGAACCGAAATTTCTACTTGATCGATTATGATTTACATTAGAAAAACAGGGTTTCTAGATAACAACAATTACTGTAGTTTATATACAGGTTCTTTTTGAAAAAAGATTTGTAATTTCTGAATCAAACAATGATCCTTGTTATCCTTCGTTGTTTATGATAGTTTATTAAATATTTGAGCAAATCCACACACACAAAAACAGACACACTGGCTTCTATTAAGCAAGCAAAAAAGAGAAATCTCAATTACATGATAATAAGGGTCGGATATGCAGTAAACTTAAATATACAACTTGAAACGTAATGCTGAGTTAAGGTATCGTGGTTCTATCATCAATTGATACAAATGAGCCGCAGCATAAAAGGCTTATTGCGAAGGCTAATTGGGAGCTGCTCGTCAACACGCGTTTGGACCACAAGAAAGGACTTTGAGTTAACAGATTGACGTAATGGGATCGAGACATTATTTTACAGATGAATAAGGGGAGTGCTGTTAGGAAGAATAAAAGATAGGCCAAGTCAGATAGAAGACCTAGGGATACAACTGCGTGGAGGTTCGCTATCTTGGATTATGTGCACTGCTGCCCTGATCAGCTGGAGTCTACCTTTGCTGCGGCTACAGGAACGCTGGTAACTGCTTCCACTATGCACAAAAATCACTACGAAGGAGATTTTTATACTAGAAGACCAATCTGCAAGCCGGGTATCATTCGTCAGAGAAGGAAACATTCGTAATGATCAAGCTTTCTTATAATTTGAACTGAAAAACCAATGGAGGTCAGCAGCACAACGATTCAAGGCGTGCTGTGATCTACAGGGTGGTAAGTTCACGGTCGGAAATTTTGATGGTGTACTACAAAACAATGAAATGCGAAAATGTGAACTAGTGAAGTGCACAGTTTCTATTTAATCAAATAAGAACAAACCTGCTGATGTAGATTTCGCTGTATCTGGTGAAGAACTGTAAAATGGTGAATAACACAGGACTAACAAAACTGTAGTTTCTTTCGCATTTAGCTTCATAAGCTATTCTCATGGCTTTCTATGAATTAACAAAACAGTTGCAAAACTAATGACCTTCTTTCTTTTGTAGCTTTTTCAGTATTATGAATAGTCAATTTCTCAGTATCAGGGAATTTTGATACTTTTGTCGTTTCTTTTCGAAATTGAAAAAGCTGAATATAATAAGGATGTAGAGAAATTGTGTAACTTATTGGAATATTTCAGAATTTTCTATTTGTTTTCTGTTCATATTTAGTTTATTTAATAATTACTTTTACTTAATTACGATAATCTGTAAAAAAATAGTTCAATAATTGTCATGGGTTATCGCTTTTAAAAGCAAACAAAAGTAAATCATTTAAGAAAAAAAAATGATGATAGGATAAATAGTGTAAAGCGGTACTATAATGATTACAATCGTGCAATTACCTGATGTTAGCATGTGCATAGGAATTTTCTTTAAAATTAAGGCTTTAATTTAATAAGAATTTCTCATTTAGGGAAAATGACACTATTCGCAAAGGAGAATAGAGCTAAGAGGTTTCTTTGTATGCTTAGCTTAATTTAAGTTCAATTTTCAGAGATTGTGGTATGTTATAAATATATAAACATATATTATATGTAGCAAATTTCCGATGAATGTGTTAGGAAATATATCGCTTTCGATAAGAATGTTCGAATTATGAAGATTCTGCATTTTCTTCTTTTTTGTTTATCTTCAGGTAGATATCTAAATCTCCCATTATGTAACTGTTGTAGCCTTTTACTGAACGGCGTGCAATAGTATAGATAATTTTTTATTAAAACACACGAACAACTACACAATATCATACACCACCTATGCGTTCACAAATTAATCAATCACATGACCACATACCACATAACAATTAACTACTCAAAATTTACGGTTCTGTAAATTTAATCTTGGCTAACAGAAACTTGCCGTGCTGGCGTGGCCGTGCGGTCTCGGCGGCGGTCTGCCGTGGCGGCCAGTACGCCAGTACCTGGGTTCGAATCCCGGTAGTGGCATGGTTGTTTCAATTTTCTTTTCCTGTGTTGTCCAGCCTCTTCTTCACTTTCTCTTCGGTCTGACGTCATCCCTTAATGGCGTCCTGGGGAAGGCCACGGGAAACCACCCCAGTATCTTTCCCTTGAAATTCTAGGGAGTCTGCTAGGGATTCGCCATCTTGGAACACTAGCGCTCCCTGGAACAAGGAGGATTCGGCTCCGAAGCTCGCACTTCGGTGAGTACCGGCAATACAGAAACTTAGAACCTCAAAACAAAGACTTCAAAATATGTCAATGTAACTAAAATTGCATTGATGTTTTCATTTGTGGATTATCACTGAATGATAAACATATAAGCTTTCCTTAAAAATCCTCTGAGACAATTCCAATAAAATTTCAATCAGTGTTTTTCTAGTTATTTTTTCTAAATAAAGAATAATATTAGTCTAATAAGTTACTTACTTGGTTTAATTGTATTTTGTTCAGTTATATTAGGTGTTATCCATTTAAAAATAAAATTGTAGTGCAATACACTTTTTATAAAATTTGAAGTGTGTTTGTAATATGAGCCCCATAGTAATAATATAAAAAATACTTGTAAACAATTAAAAACTGTATTGCAAATGACAAAATAAGTTTTATTTTAATACAAAAAATTTCATAGTTAATTTGAATTGCAGCTATTTACAAAGTCACCGACATACTGGTCTTTTTCACATCCTGAGCATTCATTATGGACCCAATTCTCAGACAAGGCATTGCACCCAAAGCTCGCCTCTTTTGTCTTCAGAGAACAGCGATTCGCAGAACAGGCATACAGCGTCATTTTCTCCAGGGTTTTCCACGCCAATTTCCATTTCCATCAGTGATTCCCCTGAATCAATAGACTTCATATCGTCTGGATCTGAGTCAGTTAGTTCCAAGTCATCTAGTTTAAGTTTCCTTTTGCATGATCGTTTTGTAGGACTATTCAGTTGTTTTTTATCCCTTTTATGCTTCTTTGATCATCTTTCTGCTTCTTTAGTCTTCCTTTTCGTTCTTTTTCATTTCTTTTCGTTTTTGTTGTTCTTGTTATGAGCACACAAGGGGGCTCATATTACAACCTTCGCCATATTTGGAAACAAAACCTCAAATCATGCTATTTCCTAAAATAAAATAAAACTAAAATTAAGGTTTTGTAATCCTTATCCTTGTAGATAGACACCCGCTAATTTTAAAACAACTCTGTGAAAGAAAAATCAGTTAAATATGAAAGGAAATACATATCTTACAAACTTTTCTTCACTTCCAAAAACGAAACCAACTTGTTACCCTCGACAGCTACATTAGAACTGAGTCAGACCAACCTAGCGGTGAATCCACAAACTATGACTATAGGCTGCTGCCGCGTGTCTGCGTGTCTGCGTGCCCTACATATTTAAATGATATGTAGGGAACTATATATATGTATTATTTATAGTGCCTATACAACCTTTCCCTCTACTTATTTCTAAATTTAAAATATCTTCAAAACTCTTATTTATTATTTCTTAAAACTTGTTTATGATAATTAAAATGTATTTAAACAAACCAAACACAAGTGAATATAATTTTGTACTAAAGCATAAATTTAAGGGCGACCCATAATAATAATAATAATAATAAAATAATAATAAAAACAAGGTAGGATAGCGTTTAGTAAACTAATCACAATGCTTCGCAACGGTTTCTGATACGTAATTTATGTTGAATTATTGCTTTAATTTCCTTATTATTATACATGTGATTGCTGCGAATGCCAAAGGCGCAATTGTTGCGATTATTGTGATTGTTGTGATTGTTGCGAATGCAAAAGGCGCAATTGTTGCGATTGTTATGATTGTTGTGCTTAATGATAATTTAATGAGATTTTAATGATAATTTCCCACAGATAGACGGACAAAGCGGGATTATTAGGCTTCCTATTCAGAAGCCTAAAAGGAAGCACAATAACGTAAGGAAAAATAAAAAAAAAAAGGTAGGCAAAATAAGAAAAAAAACTTAAGTGAAGATATGCAGATTTGAACAGACGATCTTAAGTGTATGAGTGCGATATCTGAACCATCATGATATAGCTGACAACTGAATGAGATGGTTGCATTTTTATTGAAGCAAATAGCGGAAATCCAATGAAAACAATGCAAAATACCTCGAAAATACCCTACTGCTATGTTTTTTTAGGCCTTTGAACTCTATGTGAAATCTGTTGGTTGATCAGACTTTCCTTTTGGGAGTTGTTAAGGGTAGAGAGACACGGACGGACGGACGGATGGACAAACGCAATAGCTATCGATTTTGGTCGCTAACATAATAGCTTCCAAATGGGTCGCTAATAAAAAAAAATAATAAAAACGTAAATTTACAAGTTCAACTTTATAGCTCCTCCTACTGGAATCCATTTTGGAGTTGTTTCTTTTGTATTCAGACGCGTGTCGAATTTCCGACCTTGTAAAACCAATGAATAAACGAAGGCTCATGCGAACGTTGCTGAGTGAGAGTACTAATAAATACCTCATGAATAAATAAAATGTTTGTAAAGGAAATGGAATTTACATTAGAGCTGTTTCCATTTTGATAGGTTGTTAGAGGATAATAAGAACATCATGCAATCCCTACTGAAAAACAGATGACTGACCTTTAGAAATAATAACTATTAATATTAAATACATATTTAAAACAATCAGAAGAAGCCAATCTAGACTGTCTCAGGTTTCTGAGAAACATTGTTAAATGGCTTATGTTTGTTTCTGTTAGTTCACTTAAATATGATATATTTTGATATTCATTGTTCGCTATTCTTTGTTGCAACGTCCTGATAGAAAGAAAGTTGACGTCAATGCCATAGTTAGCCACCAAATAATGATCCATAGAAACATTTCGTTTGATGACAGAATCTTTTCCGCAGGAAATGAAAAATATGGAAGAACCATCGAGATTCTCTTTATTTTCTTATCTCAGGATAAAAAAAAATGAATTGGCAATAAGCTTATCATTCCATCGAATGAGTTGTAAACAATAAAGAAAAAATAAAGTTCATACTCAAAGTTAATCATCTTATGGAAATTTCGTATATTTACTTATTTTAAACACTGAATTTTAGTGTGTTTAATTTGTACTATTTATTAATCTAAATAAGAAAACTCGTGCTGATATTACTTAGGATAAGTCAATAAAAAATAATATAACGAAATAAAGTGACAGGATTAACAAGAATCTTAAATAGTTAATAATTACGTTGAAATTTGAAAATGAAAATGATGTAAACGATATATCTAGCAAATAATACACTTAAATAACCAAATAATAAATTCTGGGAACAGGCTAATAAACAATAACAGAATATTACCACAACTTTTAAAGTTAATCAAAAATTTAGAATGATGATAAAATAACTTTGAAAATAAGAATTGATACAACAAAAGATTGTAAAAATAATGAAGAAAGAGTGCTAAAAATTCGTGAGAAATAGGGGAAAAAAGTTACAGAAAAGAAATTAAATTTTATTTAAGAACATTAACAGATACGAACTTATTTTATTATTAACATGTTTTTATTAGATAGCTTTCTTATCTGTCCGTTTGTTTGCTCGGTACAAATTTTGCAATTGATTTTAAACTAACTTCCCGACGAGCTACAGACTTGAAACTTTATAGCTCAGAACTGGATGACAATGCATTATTAACTCGCTTTCTTAACATTAACATTGTCTGCTCGTTACGGAACCTTAATTCTTCGGATGACAGGTCGGTGGGGCGCTGCGTTGTTGACGCGCGCTGTCAGTGTTTTTGCAAATGGCCGCATGGCGCTGGAGCTGTCGCGATGACAGGTCGATAATAATATAACACTCTGTTGAATTTTTTTACCACGATTTTACTTACTAATAATAATATTAATAGTGAATAATGCATTAAGGACAATTTCTTGGAGACAGCCACCCAACGCAAGCGACGCCTACAGAAGGAGAAGCAAAAACGACAAGAGAAGAGAAACCTTAAATTTATCACAAGTCTCCGTTTTAACCTCAAGAAAATGTTTAAAATTGATTGAAAAATTTCATACACACAAGACTACTTTTTTTAATATACCACGTTTTTACGATGGACTAAAAAGTATAAAATTATTTTTTCTAGCCCCATACAGATTCCTAACCACATACAGATAGTTCTGAAACTTTGTGATTGTAAATTTTTTATAGCTATGAAAATACTTGTAAGATTCAAAACAAAAAACTTGAGGCGCATGCAATAGATAATTGAGATGGTATGGATGGAGTGTATATTATCTTGCGCCCTATGTTTTTCGTTTATATAATATTTATATATTAATATATATATTTTTTAATAGCTATGAA
>JAFIDM010002131.1:58464456-58486394 GCA_023159025.1 Thereuonema tuberculata
TATAGGTGTGGATTGTAACTTCTCATAAGCTTCACTGGACGCTTCAGTAGTATTTACAAGATGTTCAAATTTACTTCACATTTCAAAAAGCTGTAACTGGAGAACAAATCAGCGTCACGACTTCATATTTCACATGAGGATATCCGTGGCGGTGGAATTTTGTTTGGCGCAAAACAAAATACTTCCGAAGGTGACCGCTACGTATATATACAGCGCTGCAATATTGTAGTGGATAACGCAAATGACAAATGCACTTGCCATGACACGTGATTGGAAATTGCTGTAAAAGCAGAAAGGTGAGGAATGCGTCAGTTCATTACATAATGACAATGTTACCAAAGGATCGCGCACTTCTTGTTAGGCTGTTTTATCAAAATAACACCTGTACCTTAATAGCATTGCGAAAGTTTAGGACAGTACAGGGACTAAAACTGGTCCTGTGATCGCAAATGGTGTTCTAAAAAGACAGCTTCGTTACAGGTGAAACCTCGCCGAGGACGGAAAATTGTTGACCAGCAGACAGTGGAGGATGTAGACTGATCGGTGAACGAAGAAAGGATGGCAAATGTCGTGAGAAGCAGCAGTGTACGGGCATTAGACAAACCCGTTCACAAAGTTCTAAGATAAATTTTGCGCTGGTACCCCTACAAGATCTCCAGTTCAGCAATTGCTGACTCCCGTCAGAGTTGCACGTGAAACATTTGCCCTGCAGTTTCTTACTCGAACTGTACTGAAAGCCGACAGCCCATGGAACATTTTGTGGACTCAGCACACTTCAACCGATATGGTGATGTGAATATGCACAACTGCAGAATTTGGGCACCTGCTAACCCATACGTCTTGTGACAGTTGACACTTCATTCACCAAAGGTCACCGTTTGATTTCACATTCACATTCATCTTCGGACCATTCATTTTCGAAGATATAAGTCTTGAGCGTCCCATCACATGCACAATTATTGACCAGTGTTATGCGTCTTTGTTAGCCAACCAGGTGATTTCCACACTTCAATAACCTCAATGTCTGATACAACAGTTTTCACAACGGCACCGTCCCGCCTGACATCGCCTCTCATGCGGTTGCTTCGGGCTACTTTTATCGACGACTGAATCACCAGCCACCATTTTCGTACAACGTGGCCAGCACGTTCGCCGGATCTCAATCCCTGCGACTTTTGACTGTTGGGCCATCTCAAAGACCTTCCAACAAAATTCCATCGTTCTCATGTGAAATATAAAGTAGTTCCGCTGATTCGTTCACGAGTTACAGCTTTTCGAAATGTGAACTTTAAGTTTGAACAAACTTGTACACTAATATTCTTTTTCTGACTTTAGAAAACCTACCTGCAATAAGAATTTATTTACATTTTGAGATATAATTACCAAATTAATTCGATCCATTACTTTAACAACTGACTCTTTATTCGCTTTGTAACATATTTATTGTTTTATTTTAATTGTATAAATTCAGAAAAGTAGTGAATTAAATAAGAATTTTCAGTAAATTACTCTTTATTAATATTATTAATTTAGACGAAATTAATTTTATTTTGGTAATTGAAATTTAATTTCAATTACGAAACAAGTCATCACAGGAAAACATACCTACAGTTTTGTTTCAAATACCTTCGAATTATTGAAGGTAAAAGTTAAGTAATGAAGACTTTAATTTTAAAACGTCACCAAAATAAAAGATATTACATTTCACTGAATTGTATTATCATGACATAACACAAGCAAAACGAGTTTCTGAAATAAAAGCCCTTTTTAATAGAAAATATAGTAAAGAAATAAATAAGTAACTTGTGATTTAATTAAGGAAACCCACGTTCCTATCATGCAGGTTCATATTTTTAAGTGGGTTATTTTACGAGTTCTGAAAGTCCCTCTTCTATTTTTTTTCCTTTCCCACCTATGCATATAACCCTTTTAATTACACCACTGTAGGGATTAAGACTCCTCATTTAGATATCTCTCAGTAAATAGTAAAATATTGACAATTTGTTACAATGTATCGTTTTTTTTACTGTTTAAATACTAAATTACTTGATAGGGATATTCAGTCAAAACATGTCGTGTTAACACACCAAAACAGATAATAACATTGTCATTCTACTTTGTTTGCTAATGTCATATCTGGATAATAAGGCGGATGGATGACATCGCTTGTGTTCTTCAAAGGACGTCCAAAGCATTAGGAGTACAAGCAGTGGATAGCTAATGGAGAGCAAGGGGAGTGACTGAAAACATTTTTGAAAAGTGGCGCCTTTTCAACAATTTTTTAACTCTTCAGTTCAGTTGTGCGATGAAAGTCGAATCTCATTATTTTTATTGTTTTTTATTAATATGACGTCAACGAACCTTGACATCATAACTTCCTCTGTGGTGCTGGACGATCCCGTGGAGTTTCATCATTCTCATGTCACAAGTCATAACTACACCAGTAATTTCAGTTTATCCACATATTTACAGAAAAGTAGCCTAGATCTGGTTACAGCTACTCATATGACTCAGGTTTCTGAAGAAGATATGAGAAATATATTAAATGAATATGAATCTCAATTCAAACAGATTGAAAATGAAGCAACTGAATTTGCTCTAAAATGTGATATTAATAAAAGCGGCACAGAGAATGTAAAAAAAAATGATTCCATGATGCAATTGCAGAGGATGAAGGAATATTTGATGCTCGAAGAAATTCATGGTTGAATCCTACTTAATGTCCTTAATATGAATTACAAATAGCACAGGTAAAAAATTTGAGCATTTTAAAAATGTGGCTTCCAAATAGTGTTTTAGATCCAAAGCATTTTGACAACGTATTTAATGTAAGCAAATTATAATTTTTAGCAGACACGTACTCAAACATCATCGACAGTCAAACTGAAATCTTACAATAATTTCATTCTTTCATTCAAAGACATATATAAAGAAATAATGAGCACTAGGAGAAAGGCAAATTCAAGTGTCCAGAAACTGACGATCAACAATGTACCTAAATTCCTGATCGCCAATGACATGTGTTTCGTTTATCCTAACCTTTCCATATTTACCATATTTTTCTGATCTTACCAAAACTAGCGAAGATGTTGAACGATCTTTTCGTCGACTGAAACACATAAAACCTTATTCTACAATGACCGGGGATTGATTGTCTGCGTTAGCTTTGCTCTCCATTGAAAGACAGTTGGATACTGAGGTGGATTATAATAAATTAATAGATAACTATACTAGAATGAAGCCTAGACGAAAGAGACTGTTATAGTTTCTTCATACATTTTTCATATTGCTTCATTTTGTTTTCTTTTTACGTTTAAAATTAAAAATAATTAAATAACACATGTTTTTATTATGTTTTGAGATTTATGAACTTATTGCAAATTTTTTTATTATGTTTTGATTTTAAATACAAAATAACAATTATGTACGTCCTTTAAAACTACAGTAGAGCCCCGATTATCCGCGGGATTGGGTGGCAAGGGCTTCGCGGATAACGAAAATCGCGGATAACTCGAAAAAAGACTAAAAATGAGGTGTAAACACGAAAAAAAGTATTTTATCACTAAAAACTACTTTTTATTGTACAAAAAACATAATATGTAAAACTTTTAAAATATGTACAGTAAAGCAGAAACCTTTGCTCTACGTTTGCATCCACAAATTCCGAGAAGGTCTATAGGATCACGATGCACAATAAACCTGTCAGTAATTTTCGACCTTCGCACTGTAGGGCCTATTGTATTTTGTTGGCTTGGATTAAAATTGGTTTTTTTGAGGTTCGTAATTAATAAAATTTTTAGCGGGCACTTGCGGATAATCCGCACCGCGGATCACCCGCTCGCGGATAATCGGGCTCTACTGTATATCTTCCTCGTGTTTTGATTTTAAGCACAAACTATAATTTTATAATGAGTTTAAAATTGTTTGGTAGGTGTCATGGCGCCTTTTTTTTATATGCTCGCTCCCCATAACTTTAGAACCTTTCTACTAATAAACCGGGTTTTTCTTATAACTAGTCTCAAATTATTAAGACTGGGAATTTTCGAAAAGCTTGTCTTCAGATTTCAGATTTAAGCGAAGTTTCTGATCACGAATAATTTATTTACTTAATTATACAGTTAAGCAATTTAAAGACAACTGCTTATCAATTTAAAAGTTAGTTTTAATCTCCAAGAATTACCCAACCTTCTAAGTTTGATAAGCTTTGAAAACAGAAAAGTAATAAATATAACAATATACTGGAAAATCAAAAGAATAAATTGTCACAACCACTTTTAAAGAATCTTTAATTCCACTTTTCATGTTGTTCATAGAAAATTTACCACTGATGACATTCGTAGATTTGCCGATTTCGTTCTTTTTTTTACCTTAATAACCAAAAGGTTATTCCTTTTTCTTGTAATGATGCTCCTGAAAATAAAATAAACATTCAAAAATTAAAAAAAAATATTTTAAATGTAAAATTTAAATTTATAATAATAATAATAATAATAATAGTTGAATAAATAATCGTTTTCCATATATATCAATTATATGCGAAGAGGTCATACCATCAAAACTTCAGAAGAACTTATATAGGGGAGAGTGTTGTACCAAGATCAAAGTGTACCTTAGACCAATTTAACATCTGGGACATGAAGGGATCTAGTGATCTCTCGTAGAAGTATGTCCTTCTTAGTAACGTACTTGACCACCAGTCTGCGTTTGGACGTGTTTGCGTAAGGATTGCATATGCTGGAGCAAAAAGTTATTTTTACGAGTTAAAAGTAAAATTTTTCGCCTCCTATTGAGTATGAGTTTATTTTCAACTCGCAAACAAGGGTTATTTATTTTAAATTCGGTGGAATCCCCGTTATTTGATGAGTATAATAATGATGAAACTTTGTAATTTGATTGTGTGGTAGCACGCAGGCAGCCATATTTGTTGAAGCAGAAGATACTCGTGTACCTTGGGCCACAACTGCGTCTTCTACCTTGGGTCTCTTGTTTCTGCTACAACAGGTTACAATAAGAGATCGTTTTGTTTTGCGTTTCAGTGATTGATACCAAGGACAGCAATGCCTCGAAGTAAAACCAGGAAGAAAAGGGAAGCTGTAGACTCAAATACATTAAAATAAAATGTCCTTGAGGCGATTCATTCCGATGACCCAGACTTAAATATTTCGTACAGAGAAAAATATCAATCAATAGGTACGAACTGATAATGTAGACCTATATTTTGTCTTCTTTCCATTTAATCTTTTTTTTTAGTGTGGTTAAAGGTATAGGATGGTTGTCCCGAGGTACACGAGCATATTGTATCTTAGTCCACTATGCAGTGTATATTTTTTTTTTTTGAAAAATTGTTGAGCTGACAAGTAAACCTTCTCTCCTTTGATACCGGTTTTCCGGAAACCCATATATTTTCTGAGAGCTTATGTCACAAGTAGAAAAACTGTGAAATCTTAGGGGCAAAGGGCCAAGCGTTTAGGAGTTATAGGACCCACAAAGTATCAGTAAAGTGTTGAAAACATGACACCAAAAGTCGCTAAAATGCTCGTTTCACGTACTTACATGAATTAATAATATGGTAAGAAGGTGGAGATTTCAATATAAAGGAAGAAATAACTCGTTGAAAAGAAACAACTTAATTTTTTATTTTAATGTTAAAGAAGTGTTGTTGTTTTTAGATTACTGTGAAATTGAAATATAATGTATGCATAAACAAACAAGAAGTTCATGAAGAAAGTGTCTTTCTTAAAATTTATCTGTAATTTTTAATTTCTAATTCTTTTTGTTAATACTTTAGTTTTTCTTTCTTTAAAGTCGCAAAATACCATACAAACGAAAAGACTATATTTATTTTTAAGTTGCTGAAATATAAATTTCTCCATTTTCTGAAAAAAGAAATCGGATTAAATCCACCTTACTTTCTTCCGTTGTTTAAAATCAGATTAGCTAATCAGATTAACTAGAAATTGATCCCTGGTGCAACTTCCTTACAAAGACGTGTTGAGTTGCTGGAAAGCAGCCTCTACCCCCCACTTTCATTCTGTCATTTAAATGATGTATTTCATACAAATAAATATTCTGACTTGTGAGACAATGTCTAACAATACATATTAATTCTTTTAGAAAACACTTATTTACACATTTGATCGCTGAAATATTAATCTGATTAGCTAATCTGATTTTAAACAACGGAAGAAAGTAAGGTGGATTTAATCCGATTTCTTTTTTCAGGAAATGGAAAAATTTATATTTCAGCAACTTAAAAATAAATATAGTCTTTTCGTTTGTATGGTATTTTGCGACTTTAAAGAAAGAAAAACAAAAGTATTAACAAAAAGAATTAGAAATTAAAAATTACAGACAAGTTTTAAGAAAGAAATTTTTTTTCATGAACTTCTTGTTTGTTTATGCATACATTATATTTCAATTTCACAGTAATCCAAAAACAACAACACTTCTTTAACTTTAAAATAAAAAATTAAGTTGTTTCTTCCTTTATATTGAGATCTCCACCTTCTTATCATATTATTAATTCATATAAGTACGTGAAACGAGCATTTTAGCGACTTTTGGTGTCATGTTTCCAACACTTTACTGATACTTTGTGAGTCCTATAGCTCCTAAACGCTTGGCCCTTTGCCCCTAAGATTTCACAGTTTTTCTACTTGTGACATAAGCTTTCAGAAAATATATGGGTTTCCGGAAAACCGGTATCAAAGGAGAGAAGGTTTACTTGTGAGTTAATAGATTACTTCCAAAGTAAATACGTATGTAAAAAAAAAAGATATCAAAGAATTAATTGAATTAAAAAAACCCGCTAAAGTGCTATTAAGATTGAATAATTAAAAAAAAAGTGGGCCAAGATACAGCACTTCCCTACATTGGAAGTTTCCGATCGTGTAAGTACGACTTGAATGTTAATTTTATAATTACTTTTTAATAATATACTTAAAAATATTTATGGTGATCTTTATAAATACAAATGAAAACTCTTGGCTTTGAATTGGATTCATGAATAATATAATTCATAAAAGTAGAAAGGCCAACAATTCAGACACTTATTTACAATTAAAAATTAAAAATTAAAATATTAAAAACCCAAGATTAAAACTACGTTTCGAAACCTCGATCTGTCAGGTTTCTTTTTCAAGTTTCTCCCCCCTCCGTACCTTAAAAGACAATCCTCCTTTGAGCAGGGTTCGTCGGCAAATAAAAATACACAGATCGAGGTTTCGAAACGTAGTTTTACTCTTGGATTTTTAATATTTTAATTTTTAATTTTTAATTGTAAATAATTGTCTGAATGGTTGGCCTTTCTACTATTTATATACGACACGTTAAATTGAATTGATATAATTCATAAAACTTCGAAAATAGTTATTTCATAGACCTTCTACCATTGGTAGAAAAATTTGGGCTTGTCCAAAGTCTATATTTTCACAATTCTGAATGATTGATAATGCAAATTATTTGATGTGGATAGTTAATCATACAAAATCGTATTTATGCAAAATATTCTGTGTAGATGTTTCTTTGAATAACCATTCCAATAATAATTAACTTACGTATCATATATATTCAGGAAATGACAAAATTCTGATTTGTAATGGGCTTGTCATATTATCTATTAATTAATTTAATTGGAGAATTCCAAATAAATTAATTAATAGATAATATGATCTAATTCTCCAATTAATAATGTTTCCTTTATCTTAATTTAAAATGCTTGGTTATCTTTAAAATTTTAATCTCCTGCAAATTACAAATATTTGCTACATTTCGATATGGCTGTACCTTCCCGTTTTTCCATAATCGACTCTGTGTTGTGAAACTCTTAACGTATAATTTCTTATTTCTATTTTAGAAGTGTTTATTGCGTTTAAATTTTTTTGTTAATTTTTATTGTAGACCAGAATATATTTAATCTCATAAATCATGTAAAGTAATTTATTTACGGAACAAGAATGACATAGAAATTCAAAATAAGCATGTTTGTAAGTAGCAAGTGATAAACATTCCAAAAAGAAAACCAAACATTTTAGGATAAAGGAAAGCATTTTTTTTTAAAGAATGAAGCAAATTGATAATACGATGTATTCACTTAAAAAAAAGAAATGAAACTCAGGAAAAAAAAATGTCATAATATATCATGATGGCTCGGACCCTGGAAATTAGATATATGAAAATGTAAAAATGTTTATAATAAAATTTTCCAATTCCTCTTTTTTTATTAATTATACTCAGCAAAAATATAATCTCTCATTAGGTTTCTGTGTGCCGCAAGACGCCTTATATTCCCGTTGAGTGTATATTTGTATATTTGAGTGTATATTTGAGTGTATTTCCCGTTGAGAAATACCGAATATGGTTGTCGGGTTAGAAGTCCCTCATTCAACATCATTGGGCAAAATGTTATGTAAGGAAGTTGTTAAAGCCTTGCCATCCTTCCTCAGTCTATCGTGTTTAATTATATAATCAACTTAATTTTTAAAAGTGCTTTGAAGAAAATTTGTTTTATTTCACTTACCAGCTTTTTCTCAATGTGGTCAACACATTTCAAACAGTTGTCAACATCGGCGTCATCCCCTCCATGGTGATTCAGTATTTTGCATAAATTTCTCAGGAAGTCCATCATACCGCCATGGAAGCATTTTTTCATTGGCATGATGGCATCCATAAATTCCCTACCGCATTTCTGTGTCGGCTCTGGGAATTTCTTGAGGACTTCGTTATTATCCATCGCATGATCAGTGGCTTCAGTGCTACGAACTACTTTCAAGAGACGGTCTTTGTCAACGAAACCAAATATCTGGCATGGATTGATCCAATGTTCATTCAATTCCAGCAAATAGTCTACGCAATCGCTAAGGCTTTGATCTGTAAACTTCTTGTACACTTTCTGTAAGCAAATAAAAGTAGTTAGATTTACTTGAAATTTGTAATGAAATTTGTGAATTTTTTAATTAAAAATAAGTTGAATAAAATAAAATTTCTGGGAGATTGATTTTTTTTTTGATTGGAGTAGTTTGAAAATTTGGAACACTTATTCCTGCATCTATTCTTCCCATTTCAGTTAAATAAATGGTATCCTTTTAGTTTTCTTTGCATTCATTTAACTCTTCCATCCTTGATAGTCCTACTAGTGCTAAGAGATGGAAACTATGGATTTATATCTTGCTAACACGAGTACACTTATCTAGCTCTCTCTCTCTTTTTTTTAAAGCAGCCGAAAAACAACGAAACTTACGATCCATTCATCATATATAAAATATAACTTAAAAGTTTTTGAGCTGATGCAATTAATTCTTATTTTGATTCATGCAGCCATAAAAATTACTCAAAAAAATGAACATTACCATTTTTCTGCTACAGCCTTTTCTAATATTAGTTCATTATCAATAAAAGGGAGATGATTAAAAACCATCATCTTTATTTGGTTTATGTGGTTTTGGATCATCTGCATTGTATTAACCATATGAACCAAATAGAGATGATGGCTTTTAAAATGGTGTAAAATGAAATGCTAAAAATCATGAATTATAGAGATCATATTTTCATCAATTCAAGTAAGTAAAATTATTAATGAAATATTAAAGAAATCTGAAATTCGATAAATAAAAGAGAAGGGTTCTTTTTATGCAGATTTTCTAACACTAAGCCACAAGTTTATTTTATTTATAAAAAAAAAGAATATTGAAATTTAAAGGATACCAGATTGAATTAGGCTATAGTGATAATTTAAAATCAGGAAAAAAAGCAGAAAATTGTGATAGTAAAATCAAGAAATAGTCAATATACTAGATCCAGGTAATTGGAATATTGATGAAGTTATTGTCCTTTGGAATGCCGCTGAAGAAAAACTGTCTCTTTGATCCCTTTGATCTCTCTGATCCCTGAATCAATATTAAGGATTTCCGCGACTATATGGCTAAAAAGTTCTAAAAAGTCGACACAACCATGAGATTCCAAATACCCTATGAAGGGCAAAAAATATTAAGAATACCGTTGCTGTTAGTTCTGCGGTGGCAGTAAGAGGGTTTTCTATAATGAATAATATATATTCAGATAAAAACAGCCGTCTCACAGGTCAGAATGTCGCAAATTTGATGACAATTAATATGATTGGTCTCCCATTGGACTGCTGGGACTGTTCAAACGTGTTGTCAGAAGATGACAACATGGTGAAACATGGACGAAATAAACTGTATGATATTAATCAATTAAAGATTTGGAATTATTTTAAGGAAGATAAATAAATAAATTCAATTAACTACTCTTGGTTTTTATTTTTTACTATGAAAGAGGGGTAAAGGGAGAGAGAACCGGCTGCTAAAATTTTTGAATCCCACCACTGGACATACGTTATATTTTGATAAAGCATTTCATTAAGCAATCGATAGATTATTTTAGACCTTTAGAGAAAGTATTAATATAATGAACTATCATCTGTAAAGCCAATACCACTTTTCTTTAATTATGATACAGAATTTCTTAACATGAGTTTAGGGTATTTGAAGACTCTCTGAGGGTCTTTCAAGCACAAGCCTTCTTTGAAAACAAAATTGTTAAAGTAAATAAAACTAAAATAAAAACGAATTAGAATTACAAAAATAAAAATACATTTAAAAATAGGTTATTGTTTTCAAAATCATATATTATTCATGTGTAAATAGTCAGTTAAAGTTAGTTCAATGAAACTGATTGTCAGGAGATGCTATTGACATCAGATTTATTTAGAATATTGTTGTGTAGCAAGGATCTTCATTTTCATTGTATCTTTAATAGAATAATTAGTCTTAAAAATTACAAACCACTGCTCTAGAATGAGCTTATCGCTACAGAAAATTAGAAGGACAATTAAATTGACTGAAAAGCAATAAAGAAAGCTAGCTTTATTGTAATAATTTCTGCTTTCAACTAGCTTCAGTCATTTATTTAATAATGAAAATAAAATACTATACTTACAGCTAAGTCAATGCAGGGTGCGAACTGAAAGAAAATAATTACATTTCATTAATACGAAATTCTTTATTAATATCTTAAACTACGATTTAATATTTGGAATTTGGGAAAACTCCTATCAAGTACCATTCCAATAAACAAAAATAAAAACTAATTCATGCTTTATGTTTGTCATTGACTGGGAATATGGAACAGCTGTTTCATCATTGTTATGAATTTGCAGCCAGATTGTCATGAATTTTCAGCCAGATTTTCAGTCTAAATGACAAGATCAGAAGCATGAAAGGTTATGTAATCCACAACGATTCCCAAGGGATGGGTTCTAACAAAGAAAACAAACAAGAAAAAGATATTGCCTGTAATATCATAGGATTTCTAAAAACGACCCTCATACTTTCGGGTACAAGTGGCTTTTTATGATAAAATAAAATTGCCACAAATATATAGTCTACGAGTAATCGTAATAAATGTAATTTAATGTGAAGATAATTAGTTGGTAATCGGGAAAATTCCCATCATGCACCAATATAATCAAAAAAACAGGTTTGCTAAACAAATAAAAACAAATTCATGCTCTACTTCTGTAATTGATATTGCCATTGAAGGGTAAATCTGGCTGAAGATTCATAACAATGATGAAACAGCTGTTCCAGATTCTCCTGTAATCACAAATTTAGAGCATAAATTGTTTTTTTGTTTTTGTTTATATTGGTGCTTGATTAGAGTTTTCCCGATTTCCAACTAATTGTCTGCACATTGGTTGGATTACAATTTAATCTTCTTTAAATATTTGTACTTAAAATTAATAAGTCACTAAAAAGAACTATTTTGATCTCAAGATGATAATTTTTGATTAAGTGATTTTTTTTTGTCACTAAATATGATTGTAGTGAACATTTTTAAAAACAAAAAAAAAAAATTATAAGCTTGTCATATTCTTCAGGAATAATGCCAGAAAAATCCGTAATCATTATTAGCAAACCTAATCAAATAATTTCGGAGTTATAGCCTGGCATTCAGGATTTTTCAGTTCGATATATCAGCGATAACAGTAATTTTCAAGCATTATTCCTGACAAATCCTGAACGATCTGACTATTTTAAGCTTCTATAACTGTACAGTATGGCTATCAATATACAGTTCTAAAATGTTAATATGGCCCGTTTGACAGCTACGATCATTGCATTTTAAATCAATAGAAATGAACAAAGAAAACAAAAATTAACGTGCGTGTTGTCTATAAAACTTGTTCCAAACGCCCTCCATTGCGTTTAATTCACAATTCACAGTGTTCCTCCATGTTTCTAGTCATATTATGCTGTCATAATATCTGTGTCATCAGAATGATTTTCTTTTTTAGTTGCTGCACAGTGGATGCAGGATTCTTCCGGAACATCCACTTTTTCAGTATTCCCCATACACATGTGCCTAAGGTCGGCAGTGAAAGGTGTCAGAACCTGATAGATGTAAGGTCTTTTTTTTTTGCAAATGGACGTTTTGAGCAATGAAGTAAAATCTAATAACCCCGTGTCCTCACACCACGCACAACACTGTCACTTTTTCACTGTGTGATAACACTTCCTGCACCTTCTCCGGTCGATAGAAGCCTGTGCAACGCCTGTCTACATGATCTGACAGATGAAAGTGGGCTTCGTCGCTCAATCAGATGTTGTCAATGAAGGACGGATTGTCATATTGCAAAGCAAGAACTGTGACACAATACTTACACCTCGCATCATAATCACCGATTTGCAGTTCTTGGGCCATGTCAGTCATATACGAATAGCATTGAATGTTTTCAATATTTTTGAAGTGAACGTAGATTCATATCTAGTTTTAAGACAGTTCTCCGTTGACTTCGCCGTGGTGATTACATAATTTAATTGAATACATGTTCATATCTGGCACTGATGTCCACAGTTTTTGGACATCCATACGACCCTTCTCTTGGCAACACACTTCAGGTGCTTCGGAACTTGGCTACAACGCCCAGTATAACAGAATTTGGGTGCTCGTCCACCGAAGTATTGCAAACTGCTCACACACAAACTGTAAACTTGGACCATTTTGCCTTTTTCTTCCGCATGAGCAGAACGCAAACGCATGAGCAGAAATAATGCTTCACTGGAAAGACATTTTCCTGAGTGTATAACTAATACTGTTCAAAACTGAGCAGGCGTATGAAATTTCAAATACGTCAGTGCCTGCGACTTGGGATGTTCTCATATATAATCACAACGTGGCTCTTTATTTTCAGTACAGTAAATTCGTAGCCATACTGTAATTTCTAAGTTTTTAAAAAACATAATAAATTCATTTTTAATTTTAACATAGAAAACGTATCTCTTTATACAAAGATAATAATCTTTAATACTCTAATAATAATTTTAATATTTCTCCCACGTTATATTCTATTACTTAAAATCTATTTTTATGTTACTTAAAAGAAATGACACACATTATTCAACTAAACATTTATAAATTTAAAATAAAAATTTAAAATAAAATCAAATTACTATTACGGCTCCATTCTAAAACACGCCTATGCAAATCAAGCCAACTGCGAAGGAATACATGAAACGGATGCATTGTAGATCTCTCTTATGTTAGGGTGAGATAAATTAATTAGAATAGGGCAAAACATAGTCTTGTATTCATCATCGTGAAAGTTTATGATTACTTAAAATTAGGATTATGTTCAGTCATTACTTCAAACTATCTTCATTTATTATAAACTATCTCATCTTTTATATATAAAGCGTATAATGAATAAAAAAAATATGATTATGTTACTTAAAATTATAAGTTTTCAAGAACAACGTGCACGAAATGCTACAATTCAATTCAAAGTCATACATATGATCTTTAATATAGAATTATGGAGTAGATACGAAACAATTAAAATTTTATCCTAAGATTATTATAATAATCTTGCTTTTGAGATACAAAATCAGTGCTGTGATATTAAAACCCTATTCCACTAGAGACCTTTGGGTCCTGGGACTTGATGGAGCGTTCCACGACCCTAAGAGCCAAGTTGAGGTCGAGTGGTCAACCAGACACCGTCCCGCCTTTAACTCCCGTAAAATGAGAAACGGGTCCCACATTTTACAGAAGTCTTAGTGAACCTTACGACCCATCGGGAGGAGAAACACCATGGAAATAATTTCATACCTTCACCGGAAATTGACCCAGCTTTTCGAGCTGACAGCTCAATGCTTTACAACTAGACCATTGGGTCCATAGATTATTATAGATTATAGATTGTAGATTATTATTTATTTTTTTTATTCAGCATACGTTAGCAAAATTAAACTTGTAACTTCAGTTAAAATAAAACTGAAAATAATTTCGAGAATAAGTTATTGTTACACCATCTAAAATAAATAATAATGTTAATGCTAAACAATATTTTTAAAATTATTTTTAATCGAATCAGTTGGAACCATTTAAATTATGTGCCATTTCTTATTTATTTTAAGGGTTTTTGGATTCTTTCCCCGTAGAAAAAGAGAATTATAATCACAAAATTATTAATATACTTAAAAAATGTAAAACATACTTCGGGCAAATCTGCTTTGCATTGGTTATGTAAGGCCTCATCCTATAATAATTAGAAAGACATGTAAGAAAATCAATAAATTATCAATAATAGCACACTAAAATTAAAAGATTCGAACATTAAATATTGAGTGAAATTAGTAAAAGAAATGCTTATTGTTTTTTACAATACAACTTCTTTTACAATTTCTGAAGATTATAAAGAACTTTTTCTGCATGTATTTTTTCAAGATTATTCAATATAATTTAAAGTGAATTATACTATTTCGACTTAAAATTTGCGAATGTCTTCAGATGTATTAAACTTAATACTTGGAACCTAACCAGCTACCGATGTGTAAACTGAGAGGCAGGACAGCATTATCAACACTTTTATCCTAGATTTTTAACTTCTTACTTCTTTCTATTTCATCACACAGGGTAAAAAAGAAAGCAATAGGAAAAAAAAATGGGCTCATTTCTTGCTACGCTTAAGAAATACATAAGGGTTATAAAGAGAGGGGGAAGGAAGCCCTGACATCCTCCCCCGAAATCGTAGCGTAGGCCATATTTCCGTCATTTTTTGGTTGGTTGGATGACAAGTTGAGAGGACCTTCACTCCTGTTCCCTAACCCCGAAATTTTGAAGACGACTGTTATTTTCTTTTTTATTGTTTTTGTTTTTTGGTTGTTGCTCATCGATTTCCTAACTTGGCCCTCCCTGAAATAAATTCTATGTAGGATGACAAGGATGCTAAAATTTGATTTCTTGATTTCCTTTTTATTCAAATTCTAAATTTATTGCATTTTTGATTATAGTATAATTGAGAAATCCTGTGCTAACATTCTGATGAACATCGAATAGTGAAATTAAAGATATCTTTATATCCATGCATTTGCCTTCCTTTCGTGTTTAGCGAGACAGTGATTCTTATTCTTTACAATTTTTCCTGCGGATGTCTTACTGCCCTATTTGAATGACAAGCAAAAGATCAAGAGGCATCGAACTCATGTAAATTGATTAAAGACAAGCAGAAGGTTCGAAGTTTGGAAAAACTGTGATCAAAAACTGTGATCAAACGATAAAGAAATTGGGTGCGTAGCTATAACAGCGACAACTTAAGAACTTTCTTTGGAGCTTATCTCTTATTAAAAATTTCAGTGTAAAGGAATGTTTAGCAAGAAGCAAGGTGTCTATTCCCTTAACAATGGCCATAGGAGCTCGATGACGATACTTTATAAAGCTGTATTCTTTACAGATAAATTTAGGATTTAAAAAACTTAACGTCAGCTATCTGATGAAAGACATAATTTCTTCGAAATCATGGAGAAAGACTGTTATGGAAGGGAATATAATAGTATGAGCAGGGATCATGCTCCTTGATCCTTTGCTTTGGATGCTTAGGATGACTAATTGGACGCGTCAATCCCATTCCAGAATATCTGTGAGCTTCTGCAAAAAATATTATTCTTTTCATTTTCTTGAAAATTAGTGTTAGGCTTTAAGAACAACGTAGACTTTCCTATTAATAAACAATGATTTACAAAATTCATAAAATTAATAGAATAAAAAAGAAAACTTAAGTGAATATATTCTGAGTGAGGTTTGTTATTGAATCTCAGGATAATTGAAATTTTAGACTTATTAGATAGTGAACCTATTTCCTTCTTATTTAAATGTAATATTATTCTTACTCTCCTCAAAATCATTAAATATTGATTATGCTTACTTCTCCATCATATCCATTCTTCATGCAACTGCTACATTTCTCCTCCTAGAAAATGAAGTTTTGAGTTTCTCATTGAAAATTATAAATACATAATAAATCAAAAGAGGCAATATTATCATTTGAAGTTGTCTTGAATTTATACACTAACATTTTTTTTTTATAAAATAAAAGTAAATTATATAAGAAAGATAGAAATACTTAATTTAGTTCAATGTATTTCTTGTAGATAGAAGGTTTTCGTTCTGCTTTATTTTATTACAGTTTATTATATTCTTACCTGACCATCGGAATAATGGCAACTAAAGTCCAGACAGGTTTTTAAGAATCTTTTACAGCCAGAAATATCACACTAAAATGAAATAAAAGAGAAAACAAATATATTTAAGTCAGAGGATTTTTCATAAAATCATTCAAATATTTTATTTTACAAATTTTATTTTAATATTTGGTGAATTTAATTCCGTTATACTATCGGTACTATTGCCATATTGTAACTGATAATAAAAAGTAAGTTATTTAGGTTATGAGAAAAGAGAATTCAAGATTTATTTCTCATAACGAGCATTGCAATTTAGTTTATTTTTTCACTAGCAATAATTGTAATAATACTTTGTATTCAGTTTGTAAAAGAGTTGAATTATTTCTATTTTTTTTGTCCACATATTAAACACACACAACACATAAATTAGATCTTTCTAAAAAACAATCCTTATATATTCGATTTTTTTTTTAAGTATCTGAGACTTTACAATATATTTCAAATTGATTTTGCTTTGATGAGCTTTTTCATTTTCCTGCAAAAAAGAAATAATTTCTTTTATCTTAATGCTCTTAGTCACATTGTACAATAGCTTCAATTACTTTAAAGAAGGAGCAACAAAATATTAAAAAAATCTTGTTATTTTATTCATTTTTTGGTGAACAGAGGCTTATTTAATAATACTAAATCGAAAAATAAATTCCTGCAAATATTTTTTTGGAAATTACAATTTGAAAATACAATTTAGAACAAAATATTTTATCAATTCGAACACTTTACTTAATTCTTGTATATAACATAAGCAAAATTATTATAGTTTTATAAATACCTTAGAGTTAACTGCTGCAATCAGGGAAAGGAATAACAGGGCAGCTGTGAACTTCATTGTTACTGGAGCAGTTTGAAGAGAAGTTTCACCAATGATGACTTTCTATTTAAATAGCATGATTGTATAATCATGATCAGCCAATGATCTTTCTTTTGGAAGGATTTCGTGCAGCTAAAACAGAAGCCAGAAATTTCTAAAAACGAAATCTCACTTTGCGAACACAAGCACAGTGAAGATCTATTATATCCGGATTAGAAGCTTTTAAAGTTGCATAATAAACGTGTCAATCAACAGCCAGGAAGAACATTCTAATCGCGATTGAAATTCTTTGGTTATTTCAGTTCAGTTCAGAGGAAACAGGCATGGAAAATAATGTAGTTTTATAATGTTAATCCGAAACACATTAATATGACTTGAAATCTGCTTAATATATGGCCTGTCTTGTAATACGCCAAAATGTAATTTGCGATTAAGGTAAAGATATTGAACATGTATAAATTTTTAAAATCTTACCTTAAAATATTTGTACCGTAACACTCTTTCAATTTACATCTTTATTTATCTGAAAATGACATATCATTGTATTAAAAATTCGTGTAGTCTGAAATGATTCAATACAATGGAATATAATTTTATTGTCTTTGTAATACTACGTTTAAACATATTTTGAAGTGATATAATTGAACTGAATTCCAACATCTACCGAGAAGGTAATTAGGTAAGGCATTACAATTTTGGTGTGTTGGAACAAGAAAAAGTTAGAACAAAAACGTTTTAAGCCTGTCCGTAATAATCAGAATAACTCAAAACTAGAAAGCTGAAATGTTAGCGATATGTGTATGTTGCTAAAAGGAAGATCTTGAATGAAGAACTATTTTTAGGCTCTGTTATCATATGCATATTCAAAAGCTTACACACTATATCTTAGTGTTTAGAAGAACTTAAATAACTTAAAGTCTACTTTCTTTGAAACATTCGAATTTTTATTTGTCTTTTAAAATCGTGAAAAGGAAATATCTCTGCATATTTTTAAATTATAATATCTGTCCGAATACAATTCTATCTTTAAATTTTCTATTGAAGCTAAATAGTAATCCCCGTATGTTTGTCACTTTCTTTATAAGAACCCATAGGGAAAACTTTGAAATAGAACAGTTACGAATAAAAAGATCCAAGTCATTTTTCAAGAAGCTGTATAAACTGAATAAAAGTTTTTTGACGGTGGAGAAACCGATAAAGCTACACACAACCACTGCCTCACTTTCCTCAGGGCAAAAACTATAAAGGTTGATTTAAACTTTCTACTTTATTTTTCATAATAGAGTCCTTTTCATTTATGTTCTTCTTTGATATTTATGCTGTTTTTGTTGTGTCTCCTGGTTTATTAAGCTTATATAAGCATTTATTCTATTTAGCTTTTTCCAGGAAAACACCACATGAATTGGCTTCGAATAATTAACTAGTGATAAAAAATTAGTTCTAGTTGTTTAAACTGGACACGGCATTAATTCAAAACCCTATTCAAAATCCTCTATTCATGAAATGGGGAAATCCAGTATTTTGTGTTTACACAATGAGAATCAAAAAGATCACTATCAAGGTTGCCTTTGTTTCTGTAAATGGCACAACCACATAATCTCAGTTGCACAATCCTTTTTTCTAATCCCTGCACGAAATAACGTGATGTCCGGGTGTAAAGGCAAAAGAGCTATGCCTGCAATCGAGGCTACGTGAAAGAGTCTTAATGTGATATAATTTTGCAAGGGAAAAACTATAAATGAAAAAACAACAACAATATATTCAAAGAAGTTCTCATTTTCCTAGCAGACGTTATAGATTGTACTAAGGGAAGTAAGGCTCATAAAATCAATTTGTCTCTATATGTATGTAAGTGTGTGTATGTTCCCTAAGTTTTGAACCAATAAATAGATATTCATGAAATTTGGCTTGCATATTTCCAGAGGATAAACGATGTAAGGTTTTGTATTTGAATTATTTTTATTTTGTTTTTGAAAATATACTTGCACGAAATGGTTTACCATAGAATATTGTTTGTTGCTTTAATATATTAAAATAAATAAACCTGTTACGATCATTTTTTTATTTCTTTGTAGTGTATGCATTGGGAAATGCAGGAAACTTCCTCAAGAAAGATCAAATTGCAAATATGAATAAAAATACAAAAAAAAAAAAAAAATGACCAAAGCAGCAAATTAAAAATATTCTGCATTGAAAATAATATTCAATAGGAATTATCCACATTAATAAAATGAAAAGTAATAATTACTCAATGTGTAGTTTAGAAAGACTGTCTGTTTCTCTGTTCTTTATAAACTTAAAACTACGAAAGCTACAGCCTTGAAACTTTTAGATTAGTGTTAGGAACACTTTGATAAGGAAACATATATTATTGTATGATTTAATTTTTGCTAAGAAGAGAGGACATTTTTCTTTAGAGCAGTAGCGAACTTCCTGGATAGCAATTGAAAAGATTTCACGCTTCGCTTACCCTCCAAAAAAAAGTCAATCAATGGAAAGAAACAAATGAAAATGAGATTTTATGAAAGGATACATTATCATGTCAAATGATACTATTTTCTTGAAATTTGTTGGATAATTTTTCATAATTATTTCGGCTTCCTACAGTTTTCTGTTGGTTGACTTTCTGTTAATCCAACAGCTGGATGCTCAATTGTTTGTTTATATTTCGATCGCCGACTTCGACACCCTAAGTAGCATGGTCTTACTGCGATTTTTGCTTCATTTGTGAATGTTTAGTAAAGAAGTAAATTGCTTATTTTATTTTGTAGAAATGTTGTATGTCATCAAATATTTGGTGTTAAGAAAGAAGCGTATGTTCAATGGATCCAGTTACTCTACCGCAACGTCACCAGCGTGGTCCGATGTGCAGTAGAAACGTCTCCCCCTTTTGACATCAAAGTAGGAGTGCATCAGGGATCAGCATTATCGCCCCTACTATTCGTCCTCTGTATGGACACAGTGACATCAACCCTTCAACAACAGCATCCATGGTCACTGTTATACGCCGACGACGTGTTCATTGCAACTGAGCAACGCGAAGATCTTCAAAGGCAAACGGAGATGTGGAACGACCGACTTAGCGAATTTGGACTCAAGCTGAATACGAAGAACACGGAATACATGGAATGTGGAGCGCAAACTGGTGGAACCATTAGCATTTACGGAGAAGACCTAAAAAAAACGGAACAGTTCTAATATCTCGGCTCTCTCTTCTGCAACGACGGAGACTCTTTCCCAGACACCCGCGCTCGTGTCAACGCCGCCTGGATGAAATGGCGCCAGGTTACTGGTGTCGTTTGCGATCGTCGGATGCCTACTCGCCTTAAATAAAAAATTTATAGAACAGTGATACGCCCAGTTGCCCTCTACGGATCCGAATGCTGGCCAGCAACATCGAAACATGAGCAAGTGCTCCAAGTTATGGAAATGCGAGTGCTAAGATGGTGTCTTGGCCTGACAAGATTCGACCATGCAATGAATGAAGATGTACGACGACGATTCGGTGTGGCATCAATCATAGAAAAAATGCGAGAAGGAAGACTCCGATGGTATGGACAAGTGGTATGGACATGTGGTATGGACATGTGGTATGGACTTTAAGCTTAAGGATTATATATTGTACAAGTATAAAGAAAGAATTAAAGAAAAAAGGACTCATTATACTAAATGTTATCGATAATATCAAATGGAAATAGAGGGTGCTGCAGTTCCACAGTGCCTATACGCGAGCTTGGGAGTCATTTGCAAAGTTTTTTATCGTTCTACAAGTTGTGATATGAATCAGGTCTTGATGGGTGCTATGGATCAGCTCTAATTTAGACTAATTATTGTTTAAATTGATCAGGTTTTTTTTACAGAGTTGTTTGATTTATGCATGTATAGTTTAAGCTTTAATCCGAACATCTAACCAAGGCAGCAGACATACGCTCGTAACATTACCTAAAGACGTTGAAACTCTAGACGTTGAAACACAGAAGCCACAACGGCCAAGTGTAACGTATGCTGAACCACAATCAAAACGTAGCCGCTGCAAATCTGTTACTAGGCCTCGTCTAAATATACTGCTGATTCAGAAAGTAACTGTAGTTTCTATGGGAAAAGTTTCTTTCAACCCACATCATCAACTTTAGTCAGTTGATTTTCAATGTAACAAATGTCTCCCATGTTTCCATGAATATTGTATTGGATCAAGTGGAAAATAAACCTTTGTTTGTGTTAAATGTATGCAATAAAATACAGCATTAACGTATACCTTGCTTTCCTATAGGCTATATTACATTTATTAATGAAATATGATTAAGTTTAATATTAATATTTTTCCATGAAAATAATTTTAGAAGAATTTTTTTTTAAAAAAGAAGGAAACCGTGAATAGTCTGTATGAATAAATTTGGCCTGAAATGAGTAATTATTAATAAACATGACATTCTTTAACTAAAAAAACCTATTTATAATATGAAATTCAGATGTGGCTGTTTGTAATAGTTGAATATTGTCAAAATTTCAATCATTTCAGATGATCAGAGTCACCTTCCATTCGTGGGTGATATGGATCAATGCAGGGGTCAACATTTAATTTTTTTTTT
>JAFIDM010002131.1:58491394-58502798 GCA_023159025.1 Thereuonema tuberculata
CATACGCGAGGCTTCCGGAGCGAAGCGACGGGTAGCCGACTAGTTAAACTAAAAATAAAAAAAATAAAACATTAAAATTAAAATATAGAAAATTCATTTACCAGCCTCCGCCGGCCTCAATGAATTTTTCGTGCGCAAATAAATAAAGCGCCTAAAAATATATTAGAGGAGAAGGAGGTATTTTGGAACCCCACTTTGTCTTTTGGTCAAAATGGTTCACCAATAAACTTGAAATCCAAACTGAAGGCATAAATAGCTTTAGCAACATCCCAGCTAACTATCCTAAATGGCTAGCTACTATCCCTAAACCGAAAGATATTATTAGTTTGTAAAATGTGAAAAAAGTCAAAATCGTGATCCGGTGATTGGGGGAGGGTAATTTGGAACCCCATTTTTTTTTTCATAAAAATTCAATATCTTGCTTAAAAACATGGTTTTGTTTATTAAAAATAGATATCCAACAAGGATGGTCAGTTTGACATTTACATTACAGCATTTCAATGGTCTGAAAACAGTTTTAAAGAATTAAAATGAAACAGTAAATTGAGAAAAAGAAAAAAAGTTTAGCAAAAACAAAAATAAACAGTTATTGGCAGTAATCACATGCATAGTAGTCTTTTTCCGCCGCAGCACATTCGTTGTGTGCCCAACAACTGCACATAACACATTATACCCACAATTCCCCTGGTCGCGAGGTTGAAAAAGTCTCATCGCAAAATAGGCATTTGGCATCCTCTTGACGTGGCTCATCTTCCCCAGCTGGGAGTTCAAAATCTGAATCTCCAGATTCAGCTGCCACAAAGTTTTCTACTTCTACTTCATCAGAAAAGCTGGCAGATCCCTTTCTCGCAGCTTTTTTTCTCCTGACCATAGGGTTCCAAATTACCCACCACCTTGGGGCTCCAAATATCCCGCAATTGCCATTTTGGATTAGTGTTGATCTACCGTGTAACAACTTTTAGATTAATAACATGTTTCATTGGTTATTGGCAAAAGAAGAACTGTACAACATATATGATGCACTAAAACTTAGTTACCTACACTGTAGGAGACACAGAAAATATAAACACTTACCTCAAAAAAAGTTCTCGAACCCGCGTTCTGCAACAAACACTTATCTACGCTTCATCTAACGAGCAGCAAGCAACTGACGCGTCTTGCCTGTGGTCGGGGGGGTGAGGGCAACAAGTTACATGTTCCACCGGGATGGTGCGATACCTATCTGTCAGTGAAATGTCAGGGTTCCAAATTACCGACAGGGTTCCAAAATACCACCTTCTCCTCTAACATATTAAAAGGCTGAGATCCAGTGTTTTATTTATTATTTCATCTCAGGATAGCTATTTCACGCTCTTTAGATCATCAGCTAGAATAGCATCAGCTGAGTAGAAATTTATGTTAAAATCAAAGTTGAATTTTGTATTTTAGTGTAGTGTATACTTTTTTTTAAAATTAAGAATTTGTTGGCCAGTTAGCAAAGCGATAAAGCTCTGGATTCAGACTGTAAGAGCTCGGTTCAATCTCCGGCGGAGATCGAGGATTTTTCAACGCTGAATTATGCTCCATGCGAGTCCTAAAATTCACCCGGCCTTCTGTAGAAGGTTGTCGGGTTTCTTTTCCGGGAATTGAAGAAGACTGGGCGTCGGGTTGACCATCCGACCTTAACTTAGTCTTGTTGGTAACGAAACACCGGAAGCGTATCTCCCACGACTTCAAGGCCTGTAGTGGAATACTTTTTAATTAAGAAAGTAGTTTTTCCTGTTTAAAAGTCCTCCTAGTATTATAGGAGGAAGCATGTGTTAAATTCAATAGACCAATAAGAATACTGATTTAATCTTTTATGGATTAAATACAAACAACACAGTGTATTTAACGAATTTAAAAAGCTAACACACTTGCCTAAAAAACCTTTTTTTAAAAATTCCACGAAATTTCTGTTTCCACTAAAGAAAACTAAAAAATCTTTAAAAAACATGAAAATGAGAAACGAAACCTAGGTTCCACCTGTTAACAGGTCTTCCTCAGTGAATGAATAGGAACAGGAGAGCAGGCAATATATAGAGGTTAGGTACTTGTACTTGTATTTCCCTCTGATATCTGCTAGGTGACATACCTATGTTTTTGTTTGTGTACACATGGTCCTTGCTTTTTGTAAATTTCACTGAGTGACGTGGCAATCAGCTTCTCACCCATTGGCAAACTCCGTTTTCCGCAATGTGCTTTTTCTTCAGCGATTCCATTGGTTCCTAACCTCAAAATATTACCTACACTGTAACCTAGGTTTGGTTTCTCATTTACATGCTTTTTAAAGATTTTTTTAGTTTTTTAAATTCTTAAAAAAAGGTTTTTTAAGCAAATTTGTGTTTTTTTAAGCAAATTTGTGTTAGTTTTTTTAAGCAACTTTGTGTTAGCTTTTTTAAATTCATCCGTAACTGTAGTCACACATGTTAAATTTTATTCTCACAGTGTATTTAATATTGAAACGTACTGAACTTCGTGTTTCCAGCAATCTTTTATTTATATATTTATTGGGTGGCCAAACGTCATTCGGTTTTAAGTAAAAATAAAAGGCATCATCAAAGCCGTCATTAAAAAAATATGCGCTCTTGCGTATCTACCATCTTCAATATTAAATTGGCTACACAAAACTTATTAACTGTCACAATATAATCTAACAAAATGGTGTCGAATGAGGATAAAGACACCTAAGCGCTACTAGAGCCAACTTACGTAAAAAACCAACGAGCTTTTTGGCCAACCCAATATTTTTTCGTAAAAATGTTTTGGAAGGTAATCTTTTTATTCATCTGTACTTAGCGACAAATCAATTTCAAAGTTTTGGTTTTTAGGTAATGTAGTTTATGTCATGACACTGCATTTATTACATGAAAACAATAATGAATGCTACATTTGCATATTTCATTGATCTGTTAAGGTATTAGATGATCGATTTAAGGAAAGAACTGCAGTCACTTATTCGATAGATAAAAACGAACGGGACAGTTTGCCAATCACTGAAGAAGCCTGAGTTAAGAGTATAATAAGCATAACCACTATAAGAGGCTACATTAACTGATGCCGTTACTAAAAAGAATGAATTTATAGGAACTAACCTAAATTTCTAGAATGTTTGTCTTTGGGCGTGTGTTTGTCTTGAAACAACTTCGCCATTTCTCAACGGATCTTTACCATATAGGCCAAGGAATTTCATATGCATCTCAGAATAATGCATGAACAAAGAAAATCTGGATCCGGACTAAGGGGTGTAATACCCTGGTTTCACGGAACTACTAAAAACTGGATTCTTCGCATTTTCTCGTTTCTGAGAACCACGTGACCAGTCAGGGCGGGAGTCGGTAGCGCTGTCCGAGTTGTGATAAGTAGGTACACCGATTAAAGTCGTTTCCAACATGGCAGCTGTCGTTCCCACCACGCCTCAATGACAACAACATACAGAATGGAGTGAAGGTGAAACTGTAATTTTGCTGAAAATGTGGCGAGAAAATATTGATGATCTGAGGCGAATGAAGCGAAATCGTCGAATTTATGAAAAAATGAAGATAGAATTTAAAGAATCGTACAAGATAGAGAAAACCTGCGAGGAAATCAAGAACAAAATTGATAATTTAAAATGGAATTAAAAATTGATATTTTCGAGAATATGGAGCTGCAACATCATAAATATAAACATAAAAACAAACTTTTGTTTTGCCCTTGCTGCGAAACAATAATTTTGCTGTTTGGCGCCATTTTGGTTTAGCACAGTCCTAGGATGCATTGCGAAAAACTGGTTTTTCTTCTTCTCCCGTGAAATCACTCACCGTACGATAATTCGTTTTGGAATACGTCACAAACATACGTCACAGGGCTGAACTAGTTTTATATATTGACTTCTTCTCCCGTGAAACCAGGGTATAACGGAAGAAGGGAAGGGCGATTTGAAGAGTTTTCTTATCTCTGAAATCACTATAGTTGGAAGCATGAAATCTGATATGAGTGTTCTTCGTCAAAATCGAAAGATAAGTCGCGTTCTAAGGGGTGTAAAAGGGAGGAGGGAGCAAACTTTTTTGAAGGGTTACAAAAGGGTTTCTACGAGGTTTTCGGGTTACAAAATAAGAATGTAACATTAATGTGTAATGATCACGTGACTTTGTATCAACTGGGGAAGGGTTGTAGTGATAGGGGTAGGAGTCTTTTATTCTCCGATCTCGATATTCATTTGATATCTAAGGGTTTACGAGTTACAAAATACGAATATACATTACCAACTGGAAAAGTTATCAACAGTTTTTTTTTTTCTTTCCAACTGGAAAAGTTTCAAAATGATCGCAGGTATTTTGCTAGTCTTGAGTAAAAGATAAAATAATGATAAATTTTATTTCTAAAGAAAAACCAAGTCATTTTTTGGCCTATAAAAATAACGAATTTTCAAATATTTCTTTTGTCAGTAAAGCATTCAGATCGTTTGGTCAGTACAAGAGATCATCAAACAGTTTTTTTTATGGCCTTTTAATAATAAAATGCTTTATTATGGCCGTTTTTGTAATAATATTGTCGTTTCCCTCAGTTTTCTATAGAAACAATTAGTTTAAATTATTATTATTATTATTATTATTATTATTTTTTGCAAGTAAGTTCATTTCAGTTTAATGTTCTTATTTATTTAAATGCGATGGAAGATGTTTTCGTTGTTACGTTTACATATTGCGACATTATTTATATAAGCATGTTTTGAACAAAGAACTTCTTGTTTTGAAAGTACAAATTTCTCTCCATTCATGATAGATCAGAATATTCATTTGAAAGCATCGCTAGGGTGCACGCTTCATTGAAACAAAAATGAAAAGAATTCTTGCATTTGCTGGTCTACTTTTTTTTTTACCAATTATTTTTTTTAACTTGATATAAAATTTCTGTTTATTTGAAAATCTTTGACACGCATTTTATCGTTTATCACAGGAAGTGTAACTACATTCAGCTCCTTTCGTGGTTCGTTACAATCTACTGGCATTTGGATTATCATTTAAAAAGTTATTCGGAATATCTTTCTGATTTTACCAATTTCCAGAGATATCAAGTAATGGTATTTCAATGAATACTACATCAAAACACAATAAGTTAATAAACAAAACATTTTTTTGTGAAAAGTGAAAATTCGAGATTCACACAAAGATATATAGAAATAGATGAAGAAGATGAAATGGTAGTTTGATTTTGAAAGATAATTCTTCTTTTGTTCATTTTGGTTTTTAGAACTGATATCTTTAATTCGTTTAAAGTACATCGCCTGGAAATGTTATAGTTTCACCTGGAGGATCCTGTAATAAATAAATAAATAAATAAATAAATAAATAAATAAATAAATAAATAAATAAATAAATAAATAAATAAATAAAATTTCAGATGCATTTCAGTTTTGAATAAGACATTCACTTGACAATACATTAAACTAAAAAACATACTCGCACATAAATAATGGAAAAAAGGAATCACTGATCTGTTTTTGGTATTTTTGATACCGGGAATCCAGAACAGCTGTTTCAGAATTGACTGTAATAGCAACTTTTCTTTGCGACTTATAGATTTCACTTCCAGGGGCTTCGGTTAAGATAAACTTAATAACAAATAAATAAAATCTGATGTAGGTATTATTGAGACTTCTTATCAAATGGATTTTATACCCGCAATGTACATTGAGCTATTTCAAAATTTGATTGATCATCACTAAACGGACATTAGTAGGAAATCTGCTTGATAATGATTTTATGCGATTAATGATGATGTGCTTCATAATCTGTAAAAAGAAAAAAGTGTAATTCACTAAAGAGTATCTGCAGTGCTTACTCGTATTGCCTTACAATATATAATAGTAAAAGTTTTAAATACTCTTCAGTGTTTCTGCTTTACACCATAAAAAGCATTTCCTTTGTTTACAGACGCTGATTAACTGAAATACGTATAACTGATTCTACCATGATACTATAAAATATTTATACTGTAGTCTATTATCAGGCACTCCCGGAACCGCTTTATTGATTTCCAGATTAGTTATAATCAGTCTATTTGAAAAAAGAGCAACTGACAGAAAACTGTAAACTGAACTATTTCCTTGATATCAGTTGCAATATACTATACAGTGATTGCTTAAAATATATTAAGTATAGTGTACTCTAAATGTGTAAGTCAGGAAATTTTATGGGTTTCCTGAGTACAATAAGTTAATTATGCGTTTATACGATTTGCATACTTCAAGGATCTCAATAATGTATTACTTCATGTGTCTGTTGGTGGAGTTCTTCACGTAAAGAACGACTCCAATGGAGAGAAGATTGCAACCGTGAAGTCTTCAGTATAAGATTTACTTCTGATTAGGTTATAGTGATGGATAAGACTTGGTCAGGTCTTACCAGAGACGATTGTAGAGTCTACATTCGGAATATCTGACCTAATGATGAGAAGAGTAGTCTGTTACACCTGAAAAAACCCAAATGCTAATTGTCGAAGACACAAGTTTCCGCTCTTCAGTAGTTGCTCGGATAATCAATTATGAGGTTATTCATGAAGATGCTCAAAATAAAGATAATCTTTTTCAATCCAAATGGCTGACGTATTACAGGAAGCTGTTTATAGTGTTTTGTAATGATAGTTTGGTGAAGTAGGTCTCCAGAACTAAATTCTATTGAGTATTTATAAGATGCGATTGCGAAACACCTAGGTAAAACCATTGCAGGACTGCCGTAGAAGTGCAACAGGTGTGGTTTTATTCATTAAGATGTCTCTACAAAGTTATCGATTCTCTGTCTCGACAATTTAACAGTATTATTCATCTTGAAGTGCAGTAATTAATTAGGAAGAAAGCTGAAAAGATCTGTTACAGAATTCGTGCATTTAATTTTTTGTTCAGTAGAACAAATCTCACAAATTCAGTCTGAAGTCTTTTAGACATCATAATAAACTTAGGTTAGAAAATAGACAGATATGCATTCCTCACACCCAATGAGAAATTTACGGGATGGTCGTTCATTTTTCTCCGAAAATCTTTTTGTATTTTTTTATAACTAGGTTTCCAAATCCAACAATAGTTTCGGCTAAAACAACGCAAATTTATAGGACGAATCGCAAAAATTATGAACTTTACATTGAATTTTAAAACCATCATAAAAAACTGTGATATCGCCTTGATTTTATTCAATCTCTTATCCAATTATGAAGTTAAAATCAGAAAAATCCTTTGTATTTGATTTGATGTTCGTCTTCTTTCTTATTAATGTTCTTCTGAGTGACAATTTCGTTGTTACTTCAAGGCTTAGCAAGAGAATTAAGCGGATTTCTACTGTATAATTACTTCATGAATATCTGAAGAGGATATTTCTGTTTGGTTTCTTATAAATAGTGATATTTGAGTAACTTTCAAAGTTCACGACGCGAATTCATTTTTCCTTACATCTTAACTTTTTAATTTTAAATCTGATTTTTGAATTAATACTATACTAAAGTAAATTTACCGGACTAATAAGAAGGAAAATACCCAAGAAAGATAAGTTGAAATCACGAAAGTTAGTGTGATTTCAAGTATTTTTTTAAATTTTTAAATAGCTTTTAAATTACTCATTTATATTAATAATGATTAGTAATTCCATGTTGTCACCACATCAAAGCTTTTAGTCTAGTAAAAGGAAGCTATTATTTTTTGCGAGAATAACTGGCAGAAGACAAGATGAAAGTGTCTGTATCTTGAAATGGAGTGTATTTGTTGAGTGAATTTCTACATTAAGCAGGGTGCATCAGAAAATTGATAAGGAAACGAGAAGAACGAGAATGTTGATGACAAGATGATGTCGTTGTTTTAAACAGCAAGTATTATTTAAGTGGGTAAGGAATCTTTCCTAATTTAAGAAATGTGGAATGAAAAACGTAGAGAATATCTGACTGCAAGATAATACTTTGCAATTGAGATGGTACCTTTATGACATTGAGGGGGAATGGTAGGGTTTGTTATTCCCTCCATTGAATCCAAAAATGGAAAAAAATCTAGGATTTTCATCTCATTTTTTTGGGTTGTAAAGTTCCTTGCTTTGTTTTATAGTCCCCTCCCCAATACCAAAAAGGACATTTCCTTTAGTTGGTAGAATAACCCATCTCATTTCCTGGGTACTCCTATGTTGTGTGAAGTAAAAATGCTGCGATGTAAGATAAGCATAAGATGATGCTGATATTTTGCGGGTCACAGACGATAGTAGCTCACACTGGATCGTTGTCATCACAACTCTTAAGGTACGGAACGTCAGCCAGGGGCTCAGCCTTTGTTGAGGGATTGATGGTAACTATGACCGCGAATGAGGAGAGAATGATAGCACCAAGAGAATCCATTTCTGAAATAAATGCAATTGAAGCGATTGCAAAAGTAGAATATATTTTAAAAATGAATGACTGTTAATTAAAAGATTGGTGTGTAATTTATATGGTGTGTATATATTTCCTAACGATCTCGATCATCAAAACGATCAATAAAAAAAATGCAAAATTTTTCTTATTAATAATTTAACTTTGTTATAGTAAATTACGTTGTATTTTGTATTGCGTATATTGCATTTTATTATTACACTTTTATTAGGCAAATTGTTTACGTTTATTATCTGTAATATTTTCAAATGTTCTAAATACCTGTAATAATTTAATATGTTCTAAGCATTCTATATTAGCTACTTGGCATTAACTTTTTATTTATCAAATTAGATTTTATAACTAGTTGTAAGTTATTTACTAACCATATTTAAAACAGCCAATACACAGTTCCTGCAGACATCTTCAAACGATGGATCGTTATCAAAGTCTGTTGGCAGATGACAGAAACGATCAATCATGTTATATTTGTCAGCTCCAATGAAGTCATCTATTGGTTTGATGACTTCATATATCTTGAATAAGTATTTGGCGATAGTAATTGCGTTTTCATTTAGAAACTCATCTGTTTCGAACCTTTTCTTGAACGCTGCAACCGAGTTCTTAAGAGCAGGAACAACAGCTTCAATAGGAACGCCATTCAAAATAGCACAAGGTTCACCCTTGTCTCCCATAACACGAAAGAATAAGCGGATGATCTCATACAATTGCTCTGTTCTCCAAATACGTGTGATTCCCTAGAAGAAGAAAATAAGGTGATTCAATAGTCATATCAATATCAATATCAAAGGGTTGTGTTATGTTACTTATGTGGGTGGCAGGGAAACCAAGCACTGCGACCGGAGGTCTATAGTAGTAACCCACTGAAGAAAGACAGATGGAGAGAAAGACTGAGAAAGTATGGTGGGAGAAGTGCAGGGGAAATGAGAGAACCCCGAGAAAACCTGCCCAGCGCGGAAACCTACCACCATCACGAAACCCACATGAGAACCGAACACCGGTACCCAGAGGTGAGAGGGCAATGTCTTAGCGACAACGCCAACCGCGCGGCCATTATAGAAGGGATACTGCAAGCAGAATTGGGAGGCATCAATTAGCCTCATTAGGTGAGAAATGTTCTTAGGTTACCAGGGCTACAGAACAGGAAGAGAGTGAGGTTTGCAGATATGATGTGAGGAAGGAAATAAGAAAAATAAACAAAGACCAATAGGAGTTAGGGGATACAAAATAATGAATAAAGAAGTAATAAAAGAGAATAAGAATGGAGTAGGGAAAGGGAACAAGAGAAGAAAGGGGAAAGATGAGGAGTGAGAATGGTATTGGGAAGCTTAGAACATCATTTGAAGCTAAATAATGTTAAAAAAAACCCTAAGTTTCGTGATGTTATTTGATTAAAATGTTTTCTAATATACGGCATTAGCAGGAGATGGTTGGAAGAAGCACATTTCATAATAGAGTCTGAGGAATTCGTTTCTTTCTTTTATTTTAATTAAGTCTAATAAAGAACTTTCATAGATAGAAACTATTGGAAACTGCGTTGTCTCATTGTATTATGACTGGTCATTATCGCATTGTAAGTGAACGTTGTTAATATAAGAAAGATTTTAGAGATTTATTTAACTTTATTAATTGATATGAATTATTGAAAAAAAAATATTATATTCCATTATATTAGCTTGACGGTTATCTATATAAGTTCAAAAACAAAAGAATAACGAAGATTTTTGCTGAAAATAAAAGATATAGGAGTAAAACATTTATTCATTACTGAATATGAAATAAATCTCCATCGGTATATTACAGAATTTATGACTGTAATCATCAATTAGATCATCCTTTAAATATCCCACAAATTAAATCTGATAGATATATAATTCCTCACTTTCAATGAAGAATACCAAAACCAGTGATATGTTAGGTCTGCAATAAGCCATATCAAACTATGTGATATTTGGAAAAATCAGAAAATCTACAATGAATTTCAAGAAATATTCTAATTTAATATGATGCTTTATCGAATCATAGATTCAGAAGTTCTTGTAAGAAATCTCCTATCATTATGAATACTGAAGTAAAATTTACTGATTTGCTGGAAGTTCATGAAGTAGGAGATTTATTCATGATATTGATTACTTAAATGCAAATGAAACTGGAAGTGATTTAGTCTTTTTGAATTTTACAATGTTATAGAACATTAGCCAATGAGTATGTCTCCCATCAGTTCCTATACGAATTCTGGCAAAAGTTTCCAGGCTTACGAATTTCCAGGACCAGTAAAATTTCATAAATAAACTGCAGGACCGACAATGGGATGCCTTTTTTTTATAAAAGTAATAACATACAATTATAATGTTTAACAATAAATAAATTGAAGAAGCTTTTTTTTAGAAAGCTAAATTGCAATGTAATTACTTTTCTCATTTCACCGAAACCAGTTAAAGCTTGTCATGGAATCACGCCTATAGAGTATTTACCAATTTCGTAAGATAGATCAGTTTATTTTGTAAGATAAAAATTAAATGATGGGATTATCTGCGGAAGGCCAACAAACAGATGCATCACATTTTCATTGTGCTTAAAATTCTGTAAAAGTAAACTAGCAGCACTAGTTGTAGTTAGCTTTTATGGTAACATTCAGAGATAACATTTAGTAAAGGTTGTAAAGAGCAGCTATGAAGCAAATAGTACGAGAAATGGGAAGAAAAAATGTAAAGTACAAAAATGCTTGTGTGAGATGTGAAAGTGAATACGAATACGTAAATGCGATGATATTCAAAAATAAACAAATTAACAGGGATTAACTTTCAAAAGATATATCTTTCACGAAGATCAGAACGTCCCTATCTCATGGGAAGAATAACAAGAACTGTAAAACAATAAGACACTGTAAAAACCTTATAAACAACTAAAAAATATCACACTCACTTAAAAAATAGCAATAAACATGTTATCATCAAACAGGACGTTTCGAAGATGACCTTGAAGTTTTCCGCTGGTCGAA
>JAFIDM010002131.1:58502808-58542539 GCA_023159025.1 Thereuonema tuberculata
TGGCAATGATGTTGTTTTATTCAAAGAAAAACATTGATCTTGAAAATAAAAGTTTTTTAATAATCTTTCTTTCACTATCTTAATATATCTTTCGGTAGATGCAATCTAATACTGATTCATAATCATTACCTTAAACAAATGTCTTAATGATACGCTAAAAATACCGATTGATAACAAATGAAAGCAAAAAAAGTTATTAATGCAGGAAGAAGCACCGCAACTGAATAAAAAAATATGATTTTTTAGTTAGAAATGATTTTTATTTTCATTTTTATAATTGGTAAAATGAGAGAATCCTTCTTTATCTCCAAAGGCAAAGATAAAACCCGACACACCTGTTTACTTAAAAAAATATTTACCGTATATGCTCCAATAGAGGCCCCCGGCGTTTATTTGCAAAACTAGCCTCGGCTCCCGGCGCTTAATAGAGACCGGCTGCTATTAGAGGCCGGCCATTATTAACAAAACCCTTCCGAACGCAATATTTTTAAACAAAAAATACCGGCTAATATTACAAACAGCTACTTTTACTTGAATTTCACATGCTACGTAAGACTATTAAAGATAAATGGCAATGTCTTTCTGTACCTTTCGCTGCTATTCGTCGTCCGAATCAGCAATGATGAGCGGCCGCCTCACCGGAAGTTTCTTTCGCGTATTCCACCGTCAAATCTTAAAGGCAATCTCAAATGGCAAATGCCGTTTCGGCGACATTTTTTAAGGCAATGTACCGTAAGGTATCACGCACGACTATAAAGATGCTTACACTAGTACTGTAGGCAATTATCAAAGACCCGGCTACTATTAGAGACCGGCTACTATTTGGCCGTGTCCCCTCTGCAGCCCGGCGCTTATTAGAGACCGGCGACAATAAGAGACTCGGCGTTTATTGGAGCATATACGGTAATTAAACTAATAGATTTAAAATTACAAAGCACGACCTGGTTTCGGGTTCATTAGAGAAACCTGTCTCGAGACTCGTGCCTTGTAATTTTAAATGTAAGGTAGATGAAAGCAGTGATTTACTTTTGGATTTAGATCTGAGATTGTTGAGATAATGATGGGGACGCTGTGAATTTTTATCATACCCCACTGTTTTTAAATTACTGTAGGAAGATCGGCGTATTTGGTTTCTTCATTGTGATAACCTGTTCTGGCTACATCAATCAACGTGATATTGGTCTTTTGTGAGCAACTGTCATGTCCGTGAGAATAGATCTGTCCCAGCATAATTTGTAGTTATTATTTTCTAGTATAGTTATATTTGATTTATATTTGTAATATTGGGAGGTTGATCTTGAGATTATGAATTAAACTGAGTTGCCGATGGAGGATTTTCAAGCCAATGTTTTGGTTCTGTATCCACTTGTAGTTGATTTGGACCAAAATTTTGCAGAATATTGTTAGTGCTGAATTGCTTCAGGGACATTATGGCATCGTCGACAGACATTCATCTGATCCTTAATCCTTAATTACGCGGTTTCGATAGTTGCGGGTGTTGATCACTTGATCTTGCTGGTTAGAATAATGCTTATCTTTCTGGTTTAATGAAGTTTCATCGATATGGTTCGCTTGTAATGTTCCCATATAATGACTTTTGTGCCCAGTTTTTTTACTTACCAGAGTCTTCTACACTATATGGGTTTTTAAGCAGGGATGGGATTCAGAATTTTTAGCAACCGATTCTCTCTCAATTTACTGCCCTTTCATAGTGAAAATATAAACCAAAATTAATTTATTGAAATTATTTATTTACCTTTCTTAAAATAATCCCAAATCGATAATTGATTATCATATAGTTTATTTCGTCCATGTTTCACCATGTTGTCATCTGCTTTTGTAGTTTATTCGCAGCCACGTTTGAACTGAAGGAGTGGGGATCCCCAGGAGTCGTATGGGAGGCCACACATCTTAATGTTATCAAATTTGCGACATTCTGAACTTTGAGATAGCTTCTTATCTGCATATACATGTATTATTCATTGTAGAAACCTTATTTTGCCTCCGCAGAATTAACAGCAATGGTATTTTGGCCCTTCGTATAGCACTTGGAATCTTATGTTTGTGTCTATTTTTTAGAACATTTTCCATATAGTCAAACAAATTATATGATTTCATAATGAAAGAGGTTGTTGAATTCGCACAGTTTTTCTTTGGCGGCTTTCCAAGGGACAACAACTTCATCAATATTCCAACTATCAGGGTCTAGTGTTTTTACTATTTCCTGAATTTTACTGTCACTATTTTCTTTTTTATTTCCTGATTTTAAGGTAACTGAATATTAACCTGACTTCCATTGATTGGTAACTGCTTCCAATCATTTTTGACAGGGAGGATTGACTTATTTTTGATAACAAAGCCAATCTATTTAAAAGCATCAGAATTATTATAAGTTCACCTTTCTTTTCGAACTTTCGTTTCCACGACTTTCTTTGAGCATTTCAAATTGTTCTTTTTATTAATTTTTCAGCTCTTACTAAATTTAAATTTCTATTTTGAAGGGTATTAGAAATTAAGGAAATTTCTTGCAAATTATACATCATTAATGCCAGATCGTGTATAAAGAATCTGTTGTGTAGACGGGAAGCCATTTCCGAATATTCTTTATGTGCAGAAAAATATTTATATAAAACTGGATAAACACGCCATTCGGCAAATGTTGATCTTAAGCTGCAAGCAGCCCATCGTGGTCCCAAAACTCTACCAATATTCATAATTTCTAGACTTAGTACTTCAAAACTCTTGAAAAGTTTCATTTGATTTTTGGTTGGTGAAAAATCGTGTAGATTTTATTTATGAACATTTTGAAGTAATTCGTCTGAGTGATTGAATCATCTAAGACAAGTTGTAGAAAGTGTTTAAAGAATGCCAAATAATGATGCCTAGAAACTAATTTTTAAGTCAGGTTCTCACCTCTGATTTACAACCCAGCATTACACTTGCACCATCATAAAAAATGCAACCAAGTTATTTGCAACCAAATATCCAATATCAAATCGAACATCACATAAACCTTGACACATTTTTGTGTTTAGTCTCAGCATCGAACTCAATCAAATCAAGGAAAATTATAAGCGACAGATGAGAATCTTCAACTTTTACAAAAAATATGATCGCTCGTTTATGAGATGTGGTTGAAGCTTCATCAATGATAACACAAAGTTATAGTTTTTTTCCGATTATTTTAGTAAATAGATGCTTTTTAATTTCTTTTGCAATGTGATCAACTATTTTTACAGCAGTTTTCCGAGAGTGGAGTTCCATTCCCGCAATCAACCCATTTTTCAGTTGCAGTTCGATCTCATCTTCAATGTCAGAAAATGGTCTATTTTTTTTTTGCTAATGCCCAAATCACACCGCCATATTTTTCATCATTGTTTTCAATCATTGACCCCAGGCCCGGACGGGCTCATTGAGAAGGGCGGTGGAAACTAACATGGCAGGGAAACTAACTAACATATATATATATATGGCGCCCCTGCCATGTTAGTTTCCACCGCCCTTCTCAATGAGCCCGTCCGGGCCTGGGGTCAATGATTGAAAACAATGATGAAAAATATGATGGTGGGATTTGGGCATAAGCTTAAACTGCAGTTGAGACTATATGTAGAGCTGATATATGTTTTGTTAATTTTACCTATTTACATTTGATAAATTACAACATCAATATGATCTTTCACTTGTGCCACATTTATGCCGTTTCCTTTAGATGAAAAGTCTTCATTATTTTTTTTTTCCTGAGAGAAGCTTTTGGACGACTTTATTTCTTCCTCGTACTTCAACACTACAGCCTTTTCATTCCTTCGATACAGGAATTCCTTTCATGTTTATGGAATCAAATTTTGCACAGTGATCACAATCTAGTTTCTTGTTACGAACAGCCAAACCTTCTTATTTTTTTCTGAAATTCCTCGACCTGCTTCAAATTCCAACCATCAGGAAGAGGATATTTCACCACCGATCTTCATTTCTTGTATTGAAAGAAGATATTTCACCATCTCTTGGTGTTAGATGTTCGCCGGAATCTTCACTTCAAATTGCAGAAGCTGCAATTTTCATCTCTGATTTGTATAGTGTTGAAAGTGTATATTTCATCATTTCCTGATGTTAGATATTCACTCCAATTGCAGAGGCAGCAGCTGAATCTTCATCTCTGATTTGTAGATGTTCACTTGGATCTTCGAAATTTCAGATCATGTTTTTTTCTTGCATAATCTAATAAAATCTGCTACCGCTTCATTTTTGGGGTTGAAAAATATAAATTTTCAAACTACACACCTGCTAGTAGAATATGATAATGGAATATGCGTACACATTTAATCAAAAAGACCAAACAGAAATTCACAGCTACAATGAGCACTATCTCTAAGAAAAGACGAGTGAATAACACGTTTGCTGAAGTCCCATCACGTCGTCAGCCGGGCAGTGTCATTAATTCACATGACAAATTAAACACTCCTTATTGGCTGAACCGTTCCGGACGTTTTCTTACCGGAAAGAGCGGGCCGAATCTAACCGATTATTGCCCCCAGGCCGTATATCTTTGAGATGACCGCAAAGAGTTGGCCGCCACCAAGGAGAATTGTGATTTGGACAGCAGTCATCCTTGAAATAACACGAGCAATAATTGCTACCCCGCAACGTGAATAGCGGATTCGAAATAATTCACAACCGGTTCGGCGAACTTGGGAAATTCTAGGAATCGGCAAGGTTGAGCCGTGACAGCTTATTATCTGCAAGTATGACTGTTTTATGAAATCCTGATTATTTTTGTTTGCTGTAAAAATACTATGAGAGATTTAATATTTGATTGCGATGTAACTGTACGATGTCTATTAGACCGCGACCACCATCTTCTCTTGGAGGTTTAAGTCTCTGAGTGCATGATAAAGGCTGCTGTTTTCTACGTAAGGTGATTTGGCGTTTGATGATTCTTTCAAGATCTGGATGTCAGTAGGAGTCCAATGGATTATTCCAAGGGATTAGGTAAGGATGAGAATGGCATTTGGCTTTAATTGTATTTTGTTCCTGTGACATGTATTTTTATGATCAGATTGTCACTGATTGAATACTTTTTTAAAGAACAGATTTGGTATCTGTATAGTTGTTTCGTGTCCATTGCCAGATTACAGGACACTATTTTTCCAAATTCGTGTCCATTTCTCCAGATTTGAAAGGAGAGTTAACTACGTTTTTGATTCCCTATGGTGATGAATTGTGTTTTGCATTTATCCACTCCAAACTCCATACAAATGTCTCTGGAAATGGATTCGGAGAAATGTGGAGCTCTGTGAAGTGTGCTTGTGAAGAGGCGTACATTTTAATATCGTCCAAGTAGAGAAGATGTGTCAAGCTTTCATTGATAATAGTTGTAACTCAAGTTAGATAATTCGTAGAATTAAGCCGATGTGAGAGATGATTAATGACTAGAATCAGAGGCTACTTGATATTTAGCTCATTTTACATGAATATCTTATATGAATCTGAGATATGTATTAGTATCATTGACTGTTCGGAGAAACAGGATAGTTTCTAGTGATTCATAATTTTAGACAGCAAATGACGACAGGCCTTACCTTGCAGATTTCAAGGATTCGCAAGAGCCAAATATGTGGTATTGAATCAAATGCTTTCTTTTACTTAATTTATTTTATATTGCGATAATCTTAGTGGCCTGTCTAAGCATTATTGTTGCAAGACTAATAGGTATTCCTTAGAATGATTAATTTCGTTGTTGTTTGTGGTGTACTTGTTGGATAAGATGTTGTGTTACTCCTCCAGAGAGATATGGAGAGATGAGATCAGGTGCCATTGGAAATTGAATTGATCTGTTAAATATTTGTGTGAACTGCTTATATCAAAAGTTACGTTTATGATAAATACCAGATGTCTTCCAATTGTACGTTCTTTTGATGATGGATGTCTGCATAGTCAGTGTTATTGTATCATCTTTCATTTGTTGGATCTTTTCAGCAGACTTATATTTCTCTATTATCCAAGATACACTAGCATTATATTGAACAGGTTTGAACCAAATGGGTTTCAAGAATATTTCGATTTCACTATATTGACGAATAAGAATTGTGGTATAACTATTACTTTCATAAAGTGTCTCTCGTTGATTAGAACAAGTTTGTTTATTACTTACGAAGGCTAGACTGTTTACATCTATGGAGACGTTGAGAATAGACATTTAAATTTATTTAATTGTATCCAGAGTATTCACTAATCTTTGTATTGGATTATTGTGTGAGGAGTTTAATTTGTTTTCTTCAAGTATTTTGCTAATTTGTAGTTTGGTCCTGAAGGAGGAGTGAGACATGATACTGTAGGTCCGTTTTTTTTGAGGGATTTCCTCACTCCGGGATGAGATGTGATCTCGATATTTCGGCCCCGTGCCTCGGGCCTTCTTCGGGAGATGTTTTAAAAGTCAATCACATGAAGGTGAGCACATAATGAACGACTTTCGTCGTTAGATTCCATTTTATCTTTCAAACTCTGTCCCCCTGTTGGCCTGGCTGTCTTTTTTTGTCTAACAGTTTTTGAATTCGAGGAGACCGTTGCCGCTGCTCCCGCAATCCCTCCCCCACGCAATTAAGAAATTGTCCCCAGGACTCTTCCCCTTCCTTTTCCTCCCACCCCCTCTGCTTCTCAGTGCAAACAACATTCTCTCGGAATCAGACACGATGAACAACTCAACCGAGGATCTAACGACGAAAGTCGTTCATTATGTGCTCACCTTCATGTGATTGACTTTTAAAACATCTCCCGAAGAAGGCCCGAGGCACGGGGCCGAAATATCGAGATCACATCTCATCCCGGAGTGAGGAAATCCCTCAAAAAAACCGGACCTACAGTGCTAATTTGTTTTTAACAAATTTTCTATTAACTGATTTTTCCTGTAAAACCTTGGTTTCGCAGTTTACTTTGGGTTAAATTTGTCGTATTTTAACATGACGGTTATTAATCTTATTATGGAATCTTCTTTCCAATAAGTGTTGTGTTACTGAAGATTGGTTTGTATATCAAAACATTGGGATGTAATATTGTGGATATCATCGGACAGAAGATTATTTTGAAGATACTTAGTATATATCGTTTAACATAGAAGTAACTTTGGCAAGTCTTTTGTTTACGAGTTATTGGTCTGTATTGTGGGATCCCAGCCTTGGTATTCAGTTAACTTTGTATAGAATATATTTCTAAGTTACAAAGTATTTAATGTGTGTAAACTTTCATTAACAGATAAAATACAGCAATATATGTAATTTAAAAAAATTGAGCAAAGTTAAAAAATGATTACTGAACCTGGTTTAAGTGATTTTCATCCAATCAAAAGTATTCAAAATTATTCCGAAAAAGAAGACGTACTTGTGGAAATCCAATACTTCAGTCTTAAATTGAAATGATGTTGTTAGAAATATAACAAAGGATTGTCGAGTCGTATTTTCAATGGTAAGAGATATATTTATTTAATATATTCTCTTTAAATTCTTTATACTCCTTAAATTCTTATAAGTTTGAAAAAAAAGTTTTAATACTCACATGTTCTGGAAGATACTCTTTACATTTTGCAATTCCTTCATTCGTCTGAAATATAAAGAAATTTACTGTAAAGTTTTTATTTTCAATGTAATCGGTTGCTTATAGTATAAAGATCAGTCGTGATGAACGAGATTTCTTGAAATTCATGGGAAGCCCGAGATCTTGACTTTAGCCTCTTTCCGATGTTTCAATAAATGTAGTACTGTGATTGCCTATCAGTAGAGAATGCTACATGATGAATTTATTGTTTCTGTGTCTTCAGTGTTATGAAAAGTAGACTAAAATAAAGCAAAAGCCTCGTGCATTTTCCCGGTATTTCATTTCATTAAAATTTGTCAATGAAATTAAAACATAAATTGAAATGAAACATTCAATCATATTTATTTTTATTTAATTTTGTGTTTTTTGTGACTAGCAAATGAAATAACTGCGAAATGTTCTTTTGTGCCTATTTGAAATTCATTAATGTAATGTTGCATTTTAAATTTTGAATGAATTGTCTTATATGAAAGTAGCCTATTTACATTCTCCTGGGTTTTATTTGTTTTTGTTTACTTTATAAATTTTAAAAAGTATTTTTTTTTCTGTTATCTTATTATTTTATTATTTTTTGTTTAGTTTTCGGATCAGTATATGTTTGGCAGCTCTTCCGTCTAATATTGTGGCACTGAAAAGGGGCTTTAAAAGGAAAATTGGGGCTTTTTAATTTTTTTCTTTTAGCTGTCGTTTCCATGTAAATTTGGATGCTTTACTAAATGGCAAGTAATAAGTTCGAATTCCGTACTTGGTTTCATTTTGTAAAATTATATATTTAAAATATTTCGCCGATGTTTTCATTGACAGATGAAGTTATAACTACAAAAGAAAATGGAAGACTGACAAGTCTTTTAACTTTGTATTTCTACATAATGAAGCAAAGAAAGGAATCAAAAATTATTATTGCTTGTTTATTATTGCAAGTACTAACGGAGGAGTCATCCAGTGGAACAACATCTTCGATTTCGCAGTTATCTTCATCAGTTTTCGAAGCAGAATGTAGCAGTGAGATTATGCAAGGTTCTACTCTTTCCATCTATCCACATGTCCGACTGCATTTTTCCAGTTATCAGCAGTGACGTTATTAAGGACTTCCTTCCATATCTTACGAGTACGGTCTTCATTTAACTGATTATTAATTCCATTTCTCCTTTCAAAAAATTGCTTGTACTGAGCCCAAATTAATTCAATCGCACTTAAATCGCAATGATAGGGAAGACGATACGGTTGTGGCATCTCCTCCAAGTATATTCAATTTTATGCAGCAGAACACGAAGGTATTCCATGATCCTTTTAAATCAATTGCACTCTTCACTACAAACAAAATTGTTAAAGTGGGAGCAGTCCCAACCCCTACATTAAATTCAGGGCCCAGGTACCAAATGCAGAAAAGTTGTTCTTCAAATTATTGTTATTTTAGGCTTGAGAAAGAAAAGACGCCATCTTTTCGAAAATTTGCTTTTTGTATTAAATGTAGTTATTTTACATTTAAATTTGGTGAGATGTTTAGAATATTTAATAGTAGAGGCTTTAGAAGGAAAGATCTACTAAAAAAGTATGGAAACTTTATATATAAAATATAGACTTAAAAGAAAAATGTCTAGAAGTGATAGGAAAAATCATAAAAAAAATTTTCGATTAACATCTCAGCCCGGCCCCCTTTGACCGCCGGGCCCCGGTGCTCAGGACCAACTGACCCCCCCCCCCCCCCCACACCTTTGAGGGAGCTCTGAGTGGGAGTTTTGCCTTCAGCGTAGAGGCAAATGGATGGATGCAGTGGCGAATAAGTCATCCGTCAAAATCGTCTACATCAGTAACAGGGCTTGCTCGTGGTCGCTTCTTTCCCGGAGTAGATAAGCCTTTTTTTCCCGCGCTCCTTGCTTTGACGACGTATCCTGTTGATGGATACTTTAGGTACAACTGTTGCTGCAGCTACTCTGTGTTAAATTCTTTCTAAAGGTATGAGAGATTTCCATTAATTAATTCCCTCCGAAAACACTCTTCTACTTGCAATGTAATTTTGCGTTGCGCTGCTTTGTAAAATAGTGTGTCGACATTTTGTGAGAAGCCTCGGAAAGAGGCTATTGTCTCGGAATTTACGTGAATCTCGAGAAATCTCGTTCGTTACGACTGATCTGCCAGACTTTAGTATTAAATTTTATCTGTCAAAAGAATAAGCTTATGCGTAGTTTTTTTTAAAAAAAAAATCTTAAATAGAATTTTATAGAAAATCAAGATCAAGATCAAGAAAACTCTTTATCTGAGGGTACCACAACAAAACAAATGAATACGTTAAAAGCAAATAAAGAAAGCGGCGGAAGTGCAAAAGTAGTAAATCTCATTAAGAGAATGCTTAGTAATCAGTAGAGTTGGCTTCAGACTTTTGTGAACCACTGTTAGGTTGCTGCAAGAGAAGAAAAGCATGCATCCATTGCAAACCGTCCAATAACGGTGCAAGGAAGCTCAGGCTGACTGTAGTTGATATGAATTGTTATCACAGGCTGACTGACGTATTATTGATGGAGCTTTATCAATGTCTAACTTCTCAAAACTCAACAAACTTGTATACTTGTTAGTTAACTGTTTATGTAACTTACCTTGCTCACAAACTTTCAATCCTGCAATTATTAATTAATACCTTATATATAATCGGCAATTTCAATCTCAAAATGTTTGCATCAAATGTAACTAATAACTGAGTTACATCAAGATGTACGTAATTCCTAATAGGACTATGTTAGAATCTAATTGAAATAAAATGAATGAATGAATGAATAAATGGTCATGGGATCTATTGTAGTGGCTAAATGAAAGGGTTAGCTACTAGGCTTTTTTTCTTTAGATATTTAATTGGACAGGTGTTTTTATATATTGGTTCGCAGGATTTTGGAAGAAAACACTCTTATGTAATTGTTTTTTTATGCTTTTGGTGCCCTTTGCATGTGATGTCACTGTAAATTGCAATTGCTCTAGAATTGATCAAAATGCTAATTTCACGACAAAACAAGAATCAATAATTGTATACTTAAATCTGATTGGATATATTCATATTGTCAGAATAAATTAGTTTATCTAGTTTAGGTCTTCCAATATTTATATTTATGAACATAATGCTGTATTTAAAACTAAAAATTTTAAATCATTATAATACTTAAATATTAGAAGATTTGATTCTTTAGCGAAGAAAGAAACTTTAATGAAAGCTTATCGAAATAATTTTTAAAATTCAGAACAAATCACTGTAAGCCGAAAATTAATATAAAAACAAACACGAAACTCTTCAAAACTTTCAACAAATTGCAGTACGGAAAAAAACTATACTTTTATAGAAAAACCTAATACGAATATTAACTTGTTCACGGTTCATACGAAGAAATTGACTTACTTGTTGAGGTCCAATTTGCTCGAAACAAGCTTTACAATTTTCTCGCTATAAATAAATAAATAAATAAATAAATAAATAAATAAATAAATAAATTAATTAATTAATTAATAAAAACTATAATCAAAATTTTTCAATCTAATCATTAATAAAATCAAAGTTTAAAATTCTAATGACTTCACATTTAAGTTGATTAAGATTGTAAAAGTTAAACTAATAATAATAATAATTAATAATTTTTTTTTTATTTACTTTCATTAAATTCTTTTCGTCCTGTTAGGATTGAACTAAAACAATCCCATCAACAGGTTCGAATACATTAGTTAAACAAAAAAAGAATAACATACAAAAATCAGAATATTGAACAAAGTATATGATACGTCACTGATTTGATGCAAACAAAGAGTTACAGACAAAATAAAACTTAAATTATCATTATTCTCAAAAAACAGTTTTTTTTTTTCTCCTATTTAACCATAGGATTAATATTAGTTATTAACCAAATCTTAAGAAATCTTTTTAATGAAGATATTTTATCAATTTTATTTACGTTTTTTATACCTATTTTATTAATTATATCCTATAATAATAATAATAATAATAATAATATGCATTTTAGTATTACTTTTCGAAAATCTTCAAATTCAAGGCAAATGGTCCGTACAAAACGCTGCATGAATATCTCGCAAGGAATAAGTTGATACTGAAAGAGAAAAGACATACAATACATTAGTATTTCTTTATTTTTCATACGAGAGTAATGGGAAAATATAGCAATCATTCAGTCGACACATAAAAACTTTTTTTATTATTATTATTTTTTATCATTTTAATTTTTAAAACTATCATACATAAGAGTATTATTTTGTCATCAATTTTTTTATTTCTTAGTTTCAAGTTTTTAATTCTATCATTAATATACTTGTACAATACATTCTCAAATAATAAAGTAGTAAAAGAAAATAAGATAAACAAACCAGTTTTAAAATAAGAAATTGCAAATATAAATATAAATTGCAAAGTAATAACAAAGTGGTTAAACTTAGATCAAAATAGGTATTAGATTAGTATGAAAACATATGATAACACTGAATTTTTTTATTTTTTTTTTGCAAAAAATAAGTAAAAATAAAAATAAACAGAATATCCGAAAATTTTAAAGGAATTTATGAGGGAAAATGCAACAAGCTTAATAGGAAGCAGTCATTGTAGTATCCAGATTAGTGAACGTTAGGAACTCAGGACATAAAACGTTTCGGCGGCAAAAAACTACGAACTTAGTTGAAGTTGCACATAGAAGAAAGTAATTTATTTACAGAAGGAGCAGAATTGGACAAACTTTTCAGTCAGAAAAATCATAAATCGTTACAATGTGTAATCGCCTCTTTCTGCAATACAGTTAGTCAATTAATGTTAGACTCCATCGACTTTTGAGCCTAGTAATGGCTCTGCTTAAATGCACTTAGTTGGAGAAACAATAGCGACTCTATTGCCTTGGCATTCCGTGTGTATTTCATTCTCTCCTGGAACACTCAGCGCGAATCTGCTCAATTCGTTCTTAGTTCTTACTTCCTAATGTAGTTACAACGTTATGGCGAAAAAGTTTCGCTTAAATTAGCAACTGCTATAAGACGGACTCATTCCATATTTTAATCGCTTAAATTCTTGACACAATGCAGCCTTTTGCTTAAGTTTATGTCCTCTGATCTTCTTTCTGGGTACTGCAATTTTGAGTGTACTTCTTTCTCTTTTCAAAGGCATTCATTTTATTCTTATTTTTATCTTTTTCTTTCCTTCTTTATTATTTATTTATTTTTTGTTTGTGTTCCTACTAGCAAATCTTGTTTGAATCAAGTAATTTGAACAAGATGTCCAATCATTGCGTTATTTTAGCTCATGAGAGATAACTGAAAAATAAAAAGCTCCATTCTGCAGCAAGTAAATAAAAATCATAGATTTAGGGAAATAAACATAAGCTTCAGGGTGGTTACAATTAAATATAAAGATGTAGAGAACTATCTAATCGACGAATCACAAGGAAAATTGGCGAGTACCTTAGTAAGAGCAAGAGGAAAGTGAATTTGCGAGTAAAAAAAATAGTTATTTTGAGTGCCATCAGGTAATATTAAGTTGAACAAACATAACCTTTGATTGAAATCAAGATACACTGTAAGTGAACCATTTGTATGGTAAATGTGCTGGAAACAATATGACATGATTCAGTTGCCTGAAGCATGTCTCAGGGAATGACTGCATCATGTCGTATTTTTCTTTCCTTCAGTTCAATAATAGATTCAGCATTATCTTGGTAAACTTGGCTTTTCAAATAACCATATAATTAAAAATCCAATGCGTTGAGGTCGAGAGAAAGAGGTGGCCAAGCATTGGAAAACGTTCGAAAAATTACTATGTTCTCACCCAATGTGATACACAACAATTACATAGCTCTACGTGAAATATGAGGTGGCGCCCCAACTTGCTTGAAGTTTATGGAGCCTAAGCAATTACGTTCTTGCAAAGCCGGAAGAACCTTGCTGCAGAGAAGATCCGTGAAACGTGGACTACGTACCGATTGATGCACAGGGTCTTGTGGCGTGATCTCATTACAGAAAAATGTTCCGATTACAAAGTTTCGGTAAATCCCTACTATACAGTTACGTAATCGGAGTGTAGGAGCTCAGCAAACACAGTACTCAGACGTACCGGATCATATATTCGGCAATTGTGCATATTCACTGCTCCTTGTGAAAAAATGCGTCTCATCAGTCCGTGAGACTTTCGATATCATTTCAGGATGGATCTTAGGAGTTTTACGGACAGTTGACCTCGGAACTTGCAATTGGCGGGATACGTATCTAGTAATAACTACGAATAGCTCAGAGTGCGACTGGATTTCTATAATGGTAAGTGCGACGTCTTCCACATTGCTTTTTTGCAACAGGCCACCATTCTCTGTTCGAAGCTACATGCAACTCTCCTGTCTCTTCGAATTTCTTCATCAGAATTTCTTCACATCATATTCTTCAGTTCATTTAGAGACAAAGCTCCTTTCCTTAATTCTTTTAAACGACTATATTGGCGTAATACAGCTGAGGCTTAACTGCCGTGATAAAAGAGCTTCACTAGAAGTTTGATCATTCTTGCAGATACCCATGGTTACTTCTAGGGATTGAAGGAAGTAAGTATATGATTGACTGCAATGTTACTGCAATGTTACCAGAAATTAGCATGCTCTAACACGTTCTTTATGCACCAACGCCATCTGATGGCACTTAAAATAACTCATGTTTTTTATATGCAAATTCTCCTCCCCATACTCTTATCAAGTAGCCTACCCATCAATTTTCGTTATGATCCGTTGAGTAGAGCCTTCTCTATAACGCTCTGAGTACTGTCAGTTTAATAATAACCACCCGGTATATTATTATTTTTTTTTATCCAACGCCCGGGCTCTTAGAACTTTGCCTATTGGTCTTAACAAGGAACAATAATTGTGAGCTATTTCGCCGCAGAATCATATTGATAATAAGTATGACAATGTCATCAACGATCCTTGGATAAATAGCCATTATCGTTTAATGTAAACAGCAATCATCTATTACCAAGTCCCACAGAAGAGGTGACGGAACCCCTCCCTGCAAACATCCCCTGGTTTCAGATATCTGCAAAATTCCATTACCTATTGTAGCTTCAATCCGTCTGTGTTGCAACACAGCGCTTAGCCACCTACGAGATGTGTCATCAACGACATGATTTGCGAACATTGAATCAATAGAGGTATTATCAAATGCCACTACTATATCGAGAAAAGATCCAAGAGCTATTTCTCGATTGGTCAGTGCGAATTCAATACGCATCACCAATTGAAGTAGTGCTGATTCACATGATTTTTCTTGTTGCTAGGCATATTGATATAAATGTTTTGATAATAAATAATAGTTGTCTCAGAAAAAGTTAAAAATTAAAATTTTCCGATTATTTTATTAACTGTTTAGATTAATGTTTTTCATTTTTTATATTTGCTCTTGATAAAAGTGACAAAAAAAAATTATAGCTTTCAATATATTAAGATCAAAATTAGGTTGTAGTTTCTTTGATTCGAAGAGTCATGTAAACATAATTTTGTTTTCACTTTTTTCCAAAAACAGTAACATTTATTGTAGTTGTCAGGATGTGCTGCCATCTGCAGTGCAAAAGAAGAACCAATTATTTCCAGTTTCCATAACACAGTAGGAATACAATAACCACAAAGCTTAAGTCCTCAATTCAAAAAAAAGAAAAACATCTAATAATGAATTATAAAGATTTTTTAATATTTTAAACGTCTAATGCTTCATGGACAATGTCAACTTAGTTCAGGGTTGGTGGATATTCGATTGTCAAAAGAACGGAAATAAGATCTTTTGTAAAACTCATGATGCAATTGCCTCGGGGTAAAAAAACAAAAAACAAAACAAAACAATACAAAAAGAACTACAAGCAAGCTTTAGATAAAAAATACATTGAGTGCTTATTTTTATTATTATGATTATCATTAAATAATATAAAGTAGCTTGATATTAGCGATATTAAATTTACTTAAAAGTTTAAAAACAACAGTTGATCCTTGACAAGACATTTAGGATTTAAGAAATAAGAAGTCCCTTAAGGCAACCGAAAATTGAGAAGACAAAGTAATACAGTTCTAAGATCATCTGTAAAAAGAAAAGAATGAATCGCGAACTATTTTATTTCAGTTAAACATGGTATCAGAATTGAATATAAAGTATTTTGTCGGTTCTTGGCTCTGTACCTATCAGTCCGAAATATATCACAATAAGCAAAGATCTTCCTTATAAGAACCCATACTTTCAAGTGAATATCTAGACTTCTAGAACCAGTAAATTTTGATTTATCTTGATCTCAGACGGATGGATAAATGTGAAACCAAACTTATAATACCATGTAGTTGTTTGCTACTAGACAGTTACAAGTATTTTATCAATTGTTTCGTTTTCTGTTTCCAGAGGAATTATTTTAAAAACAATTCCTGCTTTAAGATTGCTGAAAAGCAAATTCAAACTTTTATCGCATAAGAAGGTGGCATCTTTTGAGTTATTAAAATCTCCATTAGAAGCTTTTGAATTGTGGCAATTTGTCTGCTACCGTTCCACAAGGGAGTAAATTCCTATGAATTTTTTGCCAAACGAAATATTGTAACAGAATTAAGGAAATGAATAAGAAAAAGGAATAAAGTAACAAAAGAAACAGTATTATTTTAATATACTTTCTAAAGTCTTGTTCTTATAAAAAAGAAGTATGAAAAGAATAAAATGAACATAGCCTCAAATTTAATTTAGAATCTGGAAAATAGTCTAAGAATATAAGAATCTAAGAATTAAAAGAATATGGAAAGAAAAATAATTCTAAATATTAAAAATTAAAAAATTCTTCATAAAATAAGAAAAAGAGAACTAGGAATTAAGAATGTATTCGAATTCACAAATATTTAAATTTAGAAATTAAATGCTTTAGATTTTATTTAACAAGAAATCCTCGGTAATTTACTGAATGAAATCATATAATAATAAATCCGTTGAAGGAAAATATTTTGTTTTGTTCGATAGGTTACTGTTGGTGAAGCTGTAATTGGACAAAACAAAAATTTTCAGTAGAATTAAAATGATTCCAAAGACCAAGGAAATCGCTATCTTTCGATTAATCAGAAACAAGATAAATTAATGCTTTTAGACAGTGTCAAAAGCAAAGCGGCCCCATAATATGCATAATTTTATAAACAACATGTGTTCAGAAGGGTCGATTTTGGGGGAACGTGTATCGCCGTTTTTCTCTTTATCAGAAGCGACCACTTTTGACCCCTAACTTCCGGTCAGGGAGTGATCCTAGAGTTCTGATTTTTTGGACGTGGTCACCTACTTTTTGATGCTGAACACAATGGTGAAGGTTTCATTCTAATATCTCTAACCGTTTGGTCACTACAGAGTGTGACATCCAGCAAGCATAAAAGCAAGAGCGATATGTTTAACAGGCAAGGTGTAACCTAGGGGCCGCTAAAAATTGTTCTTATGATTAATCTTTTAAGAACAAGTCGTAGTAAACTCTTACATAGCTTCGGTTCGAAAATGATAAAAAAAAGGAATAAAAAAAGAAGTTATAAAATCGAACCCCACTTTTCCTTCCAATGCCTTTTTCAAGGCCACAGTAATATAGTAAGAGCTATGAAGACGCAGATGAAATAAAAGAAATGCTTCAACTGAAAATAAAATATAATAGTTCACTTTTTGGAAAAATTGTAAATACATAACATTATATGTTTCCTGGGTGTTTCAGATTTTCTTAAATTTCAAAATTAACTCGTTGATTTTAAATGAGAAGAGGATATTAAGTGATTTTTTTTTTAAAAAAAAAAGATAAAATATAGTTATTTTGATTTGATTTTTTTTATTTGTTAATTTTTTTGTTGTTGTTAATCGAAAAACCATTCAAGCAACATCAAATACTTCTATGGATACTAGTATACTTTCTTTGTATTAAAAGAATCTCCGATCTTCAATTTATCTCATTAGACAGATGTTTGCAGTTTTCTCTACCTTCTCACTTCAGATAAAGGAATGACGATTTAACTAAAATGTTTTTGTAAAGCCATCAGTTCGCATTAAATTACAGCAATTACCAGAATTGCTCAATGCATAACTGACATACAAATAATACAAGGAATTAAGCAGGCAGGTGTTGTACAATAGTAAAGAACGATTTGTGATGATGTATAAATCTTAAAAACTAAGTATAAACTTTCCGTCAAACAGAATAATAGAAATCTCGCAAACAAATTCGAATTATTTGCAGCTTAGTTGCAAAGTAATTTCTGAAATTATATGAAAAATATATAAAAATTTTCTATTATTGTCCCGTTTTTTAATTACTATTTTTTTAGAATTTCGTAGTAACATCACAATAAAATATTCAATTAATTTAATATTATTGTGGTGCGAAATAAATTCTCTCTTAGTAAACAAATATATTAATAAATTATATAATTTGCCTACTAAAATTGCACTTACTTTGCTTGAATTAAGAGCATAATTAAAAAACGACGTTTCGTTTGATAAGGGGGTCCGGGAAAAAACGGGACTCCGAAACGTCGTTTTTTAATTATGCTCTTAATTCAAGCAAAGTAAGTGCAATTTTAGTAGGCAAATTATATAATTTAAAAAATAGCATGTTAAACAATTTTTAAACTCATATTAATAAATTAATTTATTACAACCACAAGAATATATTGTAAATAAAAAATAATAATTTTACACTTTGCAGAACAATAAAAAATATAAATAATTTGTGCATTTAACATTTACAGATTAAATGTTTTAAAATGAACGTTGTTTATATTAAATTCTTAATAGAATCTTAACATCCAAATGAATAACAACTTAAAATATATAGCCTATTCTTAATATTTTTGTATACCGTAATTTTTTATGGCAGTGTTTTGTATTCATATCGACTTACATTTCTTAATCATTTCGTAAGTGGCATAAATATTCTGCCTCTAATATCGTCTATCATTATCCCTTTCTCTTCTTACTATTTTTCTTCTTACTGTTTCCGTAGCACCTCGCTATGGAAACAGTAGCATTTTAATAGCATTTTAATAATAACAACAGTAATGGGCGTTTTACATTACCTTAAACCCACATACAGTTGTTACATTTCTTGCTTTATCATTAATTTTTTTTTCAAGTCCTTTAAAAAAAAAATTTCTTTACCACAATTATTTTAAAATTTCATTAGAAGACTTCAGTAATGCTGATTAATAAGAAAGTTATGTAAATGAATTGCTGTAGATATCTATTTAAAGCTATTATAAAGCCATCAAATATCATTTAAAAATGTAGTTTATTGATAGTTAGGATAAGATTTGAAAAGGATTTATTTTTTAACCCGAAGAATTAAGAAGATAGGTGCTGTAATTACACAAAAGAATGATTTTAAGATCATATATAGCTTTCAAAAATAAGTTTAAAATATTTTTATTTAAACATTTAGGTGTGCTTCACCAATTCATTTCAATAGAGAATCCAACAGCACTCAAAGTTCTATAACAGCGTAAATTTAATACTTAGTTAACAGCTACAATCTTTCTACAAATTCCTCATGGGTATAGATTAAAAACTTATATATAAAATAACATGTTTCGCTTCCTTTTTTGAAACATTATTAAATGTCTAATGCTTTTTGGAATATAATTTTTCGTATTAACGTAATAAAGAAATCTTATGCTGTATACACAATATGATAAAAACAATGGAATAATTATTCCAGATTACACACTTTACATGCCACACAAAACTAAGTGCATTATAGTTAAGATTCTTTGAAAAGAGTAAAGATTTAAATATTTATTAAGAAATGGCTTACATCAATGGAGATTTCAGGTATTTTTAAGCTTATATTAAGAAAAACAATAACCAGAAATATATTGCTTTGTAGTTTAAAATATTTTACCATACTAATACTGTAATAATTCGATGATATTATTCATACTGTTTCTTTTTTTCTATTAAGAATTTCGTTTTTATTCGGAAAATTAAAAATAATCAATAATGCTTCTTTTATTTCTAATTTCCTTCTATTATTATCAGTACATAACATTTTCACATTATTCCTATTACAAAGATGTGTAGAGTTTGTCCTTAGTTGTTCAATCATTGCTGATTTATTCGATCTTTGTGTGTCATTTGTTTCTTTAATTCAAATTCATCTCTGTGCTGTTGTAATCTTTGATTCATGAGATATGGTTATTTTAGATATAATTAGAAATATGGGTCTCTATAGTGATTTCTAAGAATTGTTATAAATGTGCTATTAGAATAACGATCAAATTTCTTTAGTTTACTTTCTTATGTGCTTTTATGAAGGGATTTTATAAAAATAACAAATTAGAGAAAAACAAAGAAGAGACAAAAATATTAGAAATATATATTGTACTTTAATAATATGTGTTTTACTCTATTTAAATTTAATATTCCTTTTCAAGTTTTTATAAAAAAAAAAATGATTCAAACTAATCAGTCATAATAATAATAATAATAATAATAATAATAATAATAATAATAATAATAATAATAATAATAATAGGAATTTTTATGTAATAATATTTACATAAGAATTTTTATAAGGATTATAATTCGAAGTAATTAATATAAGTCAGGGTGCATTAATAACATATTTAAAATTTGCATTAGGACAATTCATGGATTATTAACAGTAATTATTAAATTAGTAAGATCTTACAGCAGAAGGTTAATAAAACTATACACTAATAAAAGAAAAAAAAACGAAAAACTTTGAAGAAAAAAAGTGCATGTCATTTTAACTTTTTAAATACCTTCTAAAAATTCTAAAAATGTTTGTCTTTATGAAAAAATTGCACTAAATATGATTAAGATCTAAAACTGCTTTTCTTATTTAATTTGTTTACGTTGTTAATTTTGTTTCTTTGTAAAATGTGTTATTACATATTATTTTAAATTATTGTGTTATTCTCATTCCATATTATTTATGATTAAATATATATCAAACTTTGTTAGAAGAATTCGAAAACAAAATTAGTTGATTCATATTTTCCTGAATATATTTTCAGTGTCAATTATTACCTCTATTGCAAAATGGTTACATTACGAAATAATATTTCTTCGAAATTTCTGAATAATAATCAAATTTTTAGCTTTCTGCTCAGTTAATTAACAAATCTTTGCAATATAAATTTATGATTATATTAATGATTATATTGATATATTTACCCGTTCCACGGCGTTGCTTAAAGTAAAACAGAGACAGAGAAGCACGCAAAAATTGTACTTGATACCCACTTCCACCATGATGGAGTATGACTCAAATTCTTTCGCTAACACAACAACACATTGAAAATCCTGCCGTGTGTTTGTGAATTTCACGAGCGCTTCATGGCAACCATCTGCCCTAGATTAGAAGATAAATCTTACAAACAAAAGAACTTCAAACAAAATGAAAGTCAAAAGATAATAGTTGTTTGTGTTAGGATCAAGCAGAATTGTTGTTGGAAAGTATTTAACATTAAAATGATATTGATTAACAAATACAATCAAAATTTACAAAGTTCAAAATTCTTTTAATTAAATAATTTGCAAAGCTTTTCTTTTATAGATAAGAAATATGTAAAATAAAATTTATTACTAAATAAAAAAATAAATAAATAAATGAATAAATGAATGAATAAATAAATAAATAAATAAATAAATAAATAAATAAATAAATAAATAAATAATTTTTTTAAGAGTTACGTTATGAAACACTAAGATTTTATCATGAGAAATAACCTTAATGAGAAATATCGTTTAGTATAAATAAATATATAAATTAAGTATCTCTGGTTGTATGATTTTCAAACATTTTTTTTGTTTTTATTTTTGTCCATTTTATTGTAAACAGGAAATGATGAAGGTTTTAAAAAAACAGATTTATTATGGGAAAGGGTGGTTAGTTTCGAATAATGTCGTGATTTTTAAATGGCAGCTGAAGTAAAAAAGAAGCTTAAATAAATATTATTTTTTTTCCTTTTTACTACTATTTACTATTTTTAGCATCCCTAATTACTTAGGAGTTTATTACTTTTTTTTTTTTTTTAAAGTTGTTATCTGAAAAATATAATGCAAATTTATAATTAAAAAGTATTTTTAAATGACTTTTTAGCAGTAAATAAATTAGAAAAGTTCCTAAAAATACTTTAAGCTTAAATTTTTTTTTTAAAAATTATATTTCTAAAAATCTGGGCCCGGTAGCCAATGGGGAAGGCGCTTGACTGCGCTCTGGAGAAGCCGGATTTAATTCAGGTTCTTCAGACGGGTCCCTGGGTCTACCCAGTCCTCTGAAGAATAATATTGGGTTTCTTTCCCAGGGGTTAAAGGCGGGCGAGCGTCGGGCCAACCTCAATTTAGTACCGTTGGTCGGGAAACGCCTGGAGCCTTTCCTTCAGGGAACCCAAGGACCACAATAGGTTTATAGTGGGAATACTTTTAACTGCTTTTATTTGCTGAAAAATACAAATGGAAATTTCTGAATTTCTGAAAAAAAATAATTAAATTCATATTACTTACTTAAGGTGTCCAAATCCAATTAATTTTAATCATATTAAAAGGTTAGACGAATTAGTAAGTAGATTAATACGCATTGTTAAAAAGCCATAGAAATCCATTGTTTCGATTGAATGCTTTTCTGTGGGAATTTTTGTCACCTTCACGAGGTAATTTCTCGGCAACGAACCGCAGCGAAAATATTTCATGTATAAAAATTAGATTGTTTTGGTAAATATGCATGCCGAGTTTCATGACTTAATTGTTTGAGGCAAAATTTAAGTGAATTTAAAGAAACCCATTGGTATACTAACAAAAATTCCTACTTGCATTAAATTTAACGTGTGTAACGTTCTTAGGACAAGGAGATTCGAAATTTAGCCCTAAATGCCAAAATCAGATCGGTGAATTTATTTACTTAAGTGCGCTAAATCCTACACTAATAAATCCTAATAAATGTAAATTTTCTATTAAAAACTAATTTTGTTGTCTTCTTTCTCTTATATTTTCTGTGCAGGGCCTAACAGCAGTCCACCAACGTACTCTCCTTCCATTTTACGCAATATCATTTTCCCATCAGGGGTAGGACTTGATGGAACCTTTCTCTATATTCATCCGAGACTGCTCACAACAACTGTGGGAAAAACTCAAGTGTGAATGTAAGAAATGCAGCTTTAGCGACATATTATACCCAAATGCTCTTCATTCATATGAAGAACGTAGTTCATCGACAATTTCTTCGTAGTTGTCTGTCCTTACATTGCCTAAAAAGTTATAGCACCGACTCTATTCACTGCTTTCAAAATCTTTATCAAAATTAATCCTAATATTAATTAATCTTAATAATATGCAGAGTTAGCAACAAGATTTTGTATTAACTTCTAATGCCAGATGTGCTATGTTCTTTTCAGCAAGGATACCTTCAGATCGATCAGACCATGTTTTCACCACAAGGTGACGATCTTTGCAGAGCTGTCCCAAATACAAGAAAAATAACAGTATTTCGCATATCCTCCTTGTAGATCAGTCAACAAAGCAATTATCTTATAAGTATGAATATGCTTCACCCATAGACTAATCCCTTATTGATTCTCAGAATCTGTGGAAAATTACAATATATATAGACAGGTTGTTTTCGAACTTATATTACAGAAGAATATGGTAGATAGAGGGTATGAAAATAGTTTTCAATTAAGTATTGGGTGTCCGGTCTTGCCCCGATACGACGCTACAGTCGTTTTAGTGTTGTGTCTTACCAAATCGCTTAACGGGGAATCTGTACCGAGACTTCCTGACAAACACCTGCCAGTTCTGTAGGAAGACATACCTCTTGCTATACCCACTAGGATGTGATTCCAGCATGACGGAGCACCTGCGCACTCCAGTGTCGTGGCATAACTTCGCCTGATGGAAACATTTGGTGAAAGGTGGCTCGGTAATCGAGGTCCGTCCCATGGCCTCCACTATTGCTGGATGTTAATCTTATTGACTTCTTCTGTTGTGGTGATGTAAAGAGCGCCACACCTATCGATACAGTCGATGAACTGCGTAAACGAATTTTCGAAGCCGGCAACACCATTCTTACTACACTTGGCATTTTTGAACGATTGAGGCAGTCAATGCTCCGGCGATGCCACTATCGTGTACATCAAGAGAGGTATTACTTTGATCATCTTCTCTAATGCACAACACTCCAAATAGGCTGGCAATAGTTCTTCCATGAATGATTGTCTACCAGTCACAACACTAAAACGACTTTAGCGTCGTATTGGTGCAAGATCAGCACACATTACTAATGAAAACTATTCGTTCTCGTACCCTCTATAATACCATATTCTTCTGTAACATAAATTCGGAAACACTCTGTATATACAAGGTGTTCATAATTAAAGTTCACATTTAGAAAGGCTGTAACTGGAGAGTCAATCAGCGTAATGACTTTATATTTCGCATGAGGACGTCCGTGGCGATGGAATTTTGTTTGTCGCAAAAAAAAAAAAAAAATACTTCTGAAGTTGGCCGCTAGAACGATATATGGCGCTGGAGTACTATAGTGGATAATGCAAATGACAAATGCACATAATATTTCACGTGATTGAAAACTGTCATAAAAGCAGACAGGTGAAGAATGCTTCGGAATACTGTTACCGACGAAAGAATCATCAGCCCCCATTTTCGTATAATGTCGCCAACACATTCGCCAGAACTCAACCTCTGTGATTTTTGGCTGGGGCGTCTTATAGACTTTATCTATCGTGAATACCTAGCAACTTAGGCGACCTGAAGACCATCTTTATACGCCATATTCAAAACATTGCGGGTGACATTACGTGCTGTGGTTGAGCATAAGATGTTGAGATTTTCCGAAATTTATTTTTGGAGATGGCGGGTTTTGAAACTAAGCTCCTCAATTGTTCTAAAAAACTTTCAGATCTCGGATTTTATAAACGAATTTCAGAACATCTTATTCATTTTAATATGATATTTGTTTTTTTTACTTTTCCTTAAGCAAAACTTATTGATATATACTAATAATTTTAGAAAAACATATTCCTAATAATAATTACGGAACGTCACATTATTAAAATTATGATTATGATACGAGAAATATTATGAATTATTTGTAATATTATCAATAATTATTACATGGCATTTTTAAAGATAACTGTTAAATTGCGTATTTGTTAAAAAAAAAGATTATAATTGACTCTTATCACTGAGTTTTCGAGAAGTTCAAGAAAATTTTGATATAATGCATTTGAATTCCTTCCTACCTGGGATATGCAGTAGCCGTTTCTGGAAAGGAAATACAGGTAGGTCCTTTCTGTCTCATGAATTCAAAGCAAAGAAGCGTCTAAAGGTTTTATGAATTGCACAAGGGCGGTGGGACAACCACCTGTCCCAAATCAACAAAAGATCTCAAATCAAAACGCCTTCGCTTCTCAATGGATATCTGAATTGGGTCCAATAACTTTGGAACCTAACTACTAGTCTTGGATTAGTAGCATGGTCGCAGGATGCTCCGGCCCATGTGACTGCCACGTTGCTTCTTCATTTATTAAAAATTAAAGCTGTCCCCATACAGGCCATACAGGCCCACGGGTGCGCGGGAGGTAAGAAACTCCAACGGGACAAATGTGAGGTCGGGTGGTCAGCCCGACGCCCGCCCGCCTTAAACTCCCGGGAAAGAAACCCGGTACCCATTCCACAGAGGGCTGGGTAGGCCCTAGGACCCGTTTGGAGGAGAATTGAGCATGGAAAAATTCCCGCCCTACGCCGAGGCCGCGAATCGAACCCGCGAACTCCAACCTGCAACCAAGCGCCCTTACCCACTCGGCTACCGGGCCCACCTTCTTCATTGATTATTCTAGTTTATGTCCTATATCTGTATTGAAACTCCCGGATTTCTGTATTATGTATTCTGAGAAGATCTTGCGGGCAAGGCGAAACGTTAATTTTAAATATAGTTTTATTCATTTAGTCATGGGTGTCTGTCTTTTCTTTATTTAGTTAATAATTTCAGCATACGTTAAATCTTGTTTAGAACCTGTGAATGAATCTTTTTGAAAGGCAACAAGAAGACAATCTATATTTTTACCACGCTTTCATTAACTCTCACTGTCTGGTTTCCGGGTCAATCTTGTAATCAATTTTTAAGTCACTTCCCATCGGTCAATCATCTAGAAATTTTGCACACTTGCTTATGTCTAATGACAGTACAATAATATATAATAATATACTGATATATTAATATATTCCGCCAAGGCAACATGTCCTTCCGTGCGCCGTTAAGGTACAGTTCCGTTCACTTGCTGCGCAGCAGCGACTGCCGCCCTCGGGCGACAACTTTGACTGCGACTCTTTGGCCCCTTCTATTTTCAAATTCAAACGGTTCCGTTCATTGCTGGCAGCAGATGAAAACTGAGCAGCAGGAGAGCGCAGTCGAGAAGGAGCAATGAAAACTCCTGCTGCAAGCAGCAGATGGTCAGAAGAAAGAGGTTTATCGATGAAAACAAATGTATAGTAAATATTTCAAAATTAAAAAATAACGTTTAGTTAATCAATATGATATTTCTTTAATAATCTATAATTTTTTTTTTCAATCGATTACAGTAAATAAAAATAATATTTTATTATTTATATATTCACATAAAATTAGAAGATATGTTTCCTGATCAAAAAAATCGTTTATAATCAAGTTAAAAAAGGAAAAATCATTAACATCTAAATGCCCAACTGAGCGCTAGAAAAATTAAAAAATAAACTCCTATGATTTCTTAAAAAAATCATAAATAGCGCCCAAAAAATCATAAATAGTGCCCAAACTAAAAGCAAAACAAATGCATTTAACAATTTTAATATTTAAAAATAGATGTTAAATGATATATATGAGAAACTTTAATAAGGTTTTCACATATGTTACTTTTTTATTTTAATCGATTATATTAAATCAAAATAATATTTTAATTTATATAATTATTTATTTATTTATTTATTTATTTATTTATTTATTTATTTATTATCGAACTTTTTGTCCCTCTCACTCATCAGATTTCATGTTTGCGACGTTTGGATTGCCAACTGTGAGGTTTGGAAAATTTTAATTGTCTTTCCCCTCCACCCCCCCCCCCCTTTTTTTTTATAACAAATACCAAGAGGATTATCAACATTCCTCCGGATTTAGCTTTTTCTAGTTGTCCAAAGACTAAGGAATAATATCAGCGAAATACTTGTTCCTAAATTATAGGTATAAAACTTTCATCTTTTACAGCAAATGTAATATAAATCAAAATGTTGTTATACTTTTTTTTTTTAATCTTTATACATGGAACTATAAACTTCAATCATCAGATATCAAGTTAAAATATCTTTATAGATTTTATTCTAAAGTAATAATGTTTTTAATCACATTCCACATCTCACAGTCAGTAACTTACAATAAAATTCATAAGACTTTACAGTTATTATATTTGTTGCAATATGGTGTTATCTCAATTTGCTGTTAACATCCCCCCCCCCTTTTTTTAATGCGATTAATGACAATTATGGTAAACTCTTAAACTTTTTATCAATTTGAATGTTATTTTACTTTAATTTAATATTCCGATAGCATTACATTCGGAGTTAAAAATGAATCCCCGTTTAGCTGTACTGTGAACAATAAAAAAAAATTCAAATATTTCCTTGAAAAAATTTTGTTTCTAAATCTAAAGTATATAATACTGAAATTATTAATCAGAAAAGTCCTTTTGAATATGATTTTTTTTCAGCATTGGTTTGTTTTCCTTTTTCTTAAATACATTTCTTTCATGATATCCTTCGTTTGTTAATTTAAAAAACGCCAACTTTGTTGACACCTATTAAAATATTAATTTAAAATAAATAAATAAATAAATAAATAGGTGCCAATATAGTTGGCGTTTTTTAATTTCCAATTCAGACACGTTTTTAGTCTTTTTTAATCCTTCGTTTGTGTTGAAATTCTTCCCAGAGATTAAACAAATTCAGGATTTCTCAAAATCAGAACTGCTAAAATTGTTATACTGTACTTTCTCCTGTCTTTGCTGACTAATTGAGCAGTTTTGCAACCTACTATCATCTATGCTGTTTGGACGTGTTTAAAATTTCTTGGATTTAAGCAAGCTACGTAAGTATTTTTGGATTTCATTCATTTCAGAAAATGAAAAATTTAAATAAAGTCACACAAACTTGAGAATATAGGATTTTAGTAAAAAATAGATTTTAAAATTACACACAACGTTTCGGCAGTTATAGTATCAACTGCCATTTTCAAGTCCAACACTTTCTTGATTTTGATAATCCTTCTATTGAAAACAATGAAACAAAGAGATTAGCTATAGAATCATATTTTATTTACACCAACAAACACTGCTACAATGACACCCAATCAAATAAGAAGATACCTTCTTATTTAAATAATTAATCTGTTATTAAAAAAATTTCCACTTTTTTTTAATAATTTTTTATTCTCTTTTAATTATCGTGTTTATTGTAAAATTCATCATATCTAAGAAACACCCTCTTTTTTTTTTATTACTCCCATTCAAAACATTTTTACTGTACTCAACGTTTTATAAACCTCATTGTTTTAATTTCTGCCTGGTCTCTTCATTGAATTATTTAATTCCATCTTTTAAATCAAATTTCGTTATTAATTAAGTTTTGTTAACTACATTTAATATTCACATTTATTGTAATAAATTCCTTGTACCTTACTATATCCATTTTTTAGTATTATTTTATATTGTTTTTTTACATACTTTATGTTGTTTTCTCACTGGTGTTTTCTTTCCCCTTCCCTCCCTCATTAATGTATTCGACCTCTTTTGAATCTCAGATTGTTCAATTAATTCTGCTCTGTCTATTATTATATCAGTTGATACTATAAGTGCCGAAACATTTAGGGTAATTTTTAAAAATATTTATTACTCGTACTAAAATTCTATATTCTTAAGTTTGTGTGATTTTTTTTTATTTTGGTAAACATTTTAACACTCACACGTTAAAGTTATTATACTATGAAAAAATGTTAAGATTATTTTTGTTTTCTCTAAGTTTATAAATAAACCGAAGTATTAAAATAATAATAACAGTAAAAAGACCTACAGTCCGTTTCGATATCCGAGAACCACGACAACACAGACGATTCTACCCCACAAAGGGGTGATACGCTGAGATGGGCACTTTCTTAAAACCTGTTTTTCTTTAAGTACCTGTTATTTTTGCAATAGTATTTATTCTTTCCATAATTCTTTCCCGAAAAGCGCAAATAGAACCCTGCCACTAGTAAACTAAAACTATAAAAAGTAAACATCCCATCTTCCTCTCCCCTATTTGGAAGAAATCGAAGGAGACCTGACGCATGCGCAAAAGCGCTGAAGGCTCTTCTAAACCGAAACGAACAGTATTAGCAGCACAGTAAGGAAAACGGGCTTTGAGTTCTTTCAGAATCTCTTGTTGTTAAAAATTTTGGGCAAATAATTAATCGTATTCTGCTTATAAAAAAAAAAAAACCCATAAAGGTCTGTAACAAATTGAAAAATTGTCATTTTTTTTTTAATTCTGCATAATATAAAAAACAAATATTATTTCCTACTTTATTTTTTTTTTTTTTGCATTGTTTTGAAAAGAATAATATAAAAAGAATTTTGGAATTTAGCGACCTATTGAGATGAGATACAAAAAGAAGAAAAAAAAAATACATTAAACGGATGTAATTTAATCAAAAAGTATCAATTACAATTCCCTTCTCCGATCACAATGAAACCAGACAATGACTTAGAGTATAAAGTTCGCCACTGATTCGAAATTGATGTTTACGTCTGTGCAGGTTAATAGTTTTCCGTGGAATGATGGTTCATTTTCCTTTTCAAAACTGACGTACTTTTATTTATTTATTTACTTATTTATTTACTGCTATTGTTTATTACATCAACAGCGTCTGTAACTTATTTGAAAATCTTGTGTCAATCAATGAAACAATTTTATATTTGAACAATATTTTTTTTTCCAACATGGAGTTTCATCACCTTCCTGTGAAACCTCATTCACGTGAATCACGAATTATTTTGTGAAAACCCTCCGCATTCGTTTTGCAGCAGGAAGAAAGGTTACACTGACGTGGCGGAGACCTATTCCAGCACAGGTGGAACTGCTGAGGACAGAATCGACAGCTTTTAAATTATTACAACCAAACGCGTGGAAGTCAGCGTCCTAAACACCATGAAGACAATCCTGCATTCCCTTGTCTTGTTTTCCTTCTTGACCATCACTCTGGCAAAGGTAAGAAACCGTTACTTTACACATCTGTTTATTTACTTCGGCAATAATTCATGAAACATTCGTTTTTTTGTTACTTCCGAATTAGCAGAGAAAAAAACCAACAGAGCAATTCTTCTGCAATCAGAGTGAATCTTATTTTATTTTTTTTAGTTTCGAACTTTACTTCCCATCTATTGTAAAGCCATCAATAAAACGACAAATTTAAGCTTTTATGATTTACATCAATTGCCATTTAATAATAGAAATAATAGTTTTAAATATTAGCTATTATTTTTATACCGGGTGATTCATAAAGTACTGGAAAGTACTGGTGGTTTTCACCACCCCATATCTTTTAAACTACTGCTCATAAAAATCTGAAACTTTTTATATAAAATCGTCAAACATATAAGAGTTATATTTTCATGTTATTATTTATTCATTATTATTGAAATTCATTTTATTTGCGTTCAAACACTCCCAATATATCTTATATTTAAATAACTGTATTATGTTGTTTAAACTCTAAAAGTCTGGATCCAATATTCAAATGATACAGAAACCTAATTAGGAAAATTTAATCTAAACACTTTAGTCATTAATTCCTTTGTTTAATTAAAAAAAAAAAAAACTGTATTTTTTTGAAAATGCATTCTGACAAATGGCTTTTTTGGAACACAGTCGAATAATTTTTTTGGATAATAATTTCGATATAATGAGGGTGTTTGAAGGCAAATAAAATGAATTTCAATAATAATGAATAAATAATAACATGAAAATATAACTCTTATATGTTTGACGATTTTATATTAAAAGTTTCAGATTTTTATGAGCAGTAGTTTAAAAGATATGGGGTGGAGAAAACCTCCAGTACTTTCCAGTACTTTATGAATCACCCAATACAATTTGTTAAGCAATAGGCTTATTGCACATTACCTTAATAACTAGATCAACCAGGGTTGTTGTTTAAAAGGAACTTTATATTGAGCAAAATAATCTTAATAGTAAATCATCATTTCTTAAACTAAGAAAGTTTTAGAAATGATCAAATTTACATTCTATTTAAGTTATTTCTAACTGTCTATTCTGAACTTATTTTATATTCTAATTATTAATTTTTATTTTATATATTAATTTTTATTTATTTTTCAAATACTATAAAGCGAGCAATTCTTGTAAATTTTTATCTTGAACACGGGCCTAAGGGGGATTTTGATGAAATGGGATGAATCTGTTTTCGGGTGCGAGAAAGCGATTTAGCTAGGTCTCGACTTCAGAAAACTCATTAGGGGATAAATGATTCACCTGGGACCTGGGTACGAGGTCATTGTCTACATGGTTCTTACTTCATTTTTGTTTTATTTTATTCTTAATAAATTCGTGTTCTGTGCATTTTTACCTGTAATAAAATAATAATTTTACTTAATAATAATTTTTAAAATTTTTCTAGAGTTGTCCATTTTTGAAAAAGGGTTAATTCACCAGGTGATTGTCTACAGTGTTTTTTCTTTATTTTCGTTTTATTTACCGAGCAAAGTTTGGTCTTCCAGGTACTGTTTAATACTATAAGTAACTTTATATATATTTCTGACAAAAACTCGACCAAATTCAGTACAAAGTTTCATATATCAAATTTATATCGAATAATTTATTTTTTCCTCGAAAACTTATTTCCTAATAAATCGTAGCCGGTTTTTTTTTTTTAGTTTTTGGAAAATAATATTTTATTAACAGTATATATTATAAATATATTATAATATAAATATATATATATATTATTAACAAAATAAAAAAATATATAAAATAAAAATAAAATGTATAAAAAGGCATACATTGTGAATAAAATAATATCTTTACTATTAAAATAATATCTTTACTATTTGATTATTAAATTTTGATTTTTTTTTTCATATCTATTTTTAATAATTGAAGTTTGTTTGTAGGAAAAAGAAAGTAGGAAATTGTAAATGGCCGAGTGAAGGTTCCATAACACGTTGGAGAAATATGGCGATAAGAGAATGGGGCGGGACCCTGGAAAACGTCTCGCATTTTCCTTAATTATCTTTCTTTTTTTAAATATTTTTTGTAAATAATAGTAAATAGAATCATTAAATAGATATGTCGCAGTTTACAGTGTTTTTTTTAATCTTTTTAAAAATTATTATTGACCATATAGGGAATTTATTTAATAATTATTGCCATGAAAACGGTTTTTTATTTTTTTCGTAACTTTTTTTTTTTATTTTCCTTACGTTATTGTATTACCTTTTTTTTTTTAATTTTTTATATTATTATGGGTCGCTTTTAAATTTATGCTTTAGCACAAAATTATATTCACTTGTTCATTATAATTTAATTTAAACTGAATCACTTGACTGAGAAGCGGTGAATTAGGAAGACTGTAATTTAAAAATTTATATAATTTTTTTAGAAAAAGTGATTTTTTTTTTTTAGTTATGACGTGATGAAAATAATCATAATATTTAGATAAGTTTAATGTAGACTATTAAAAACTTATAAAATAACAATAAAGAAATCGAGATTATGGCGTTTAGAAGAATTTGATCCTTAGGCCTTTTCTTATTTAAAGTTATTTGAAAACTAAAAGTTAAAATTCTTGTCCTAAGTTAAACCAAATTGTCTTAATTATTATTACATTTTGAATTAAAACTGGCAGATTAACTTTGTTGACGAAAATTATTTTTAAAATTAATTTTAATTTAAAGTTTACTTAAAGAAAATAGTAATATTTAATGAAATATATTACTTTTTACGTCTCAAAAGCTTACAATAAATTACTTACAATAATTACTGAAAATAATTATCATCATTCATTTAGCTTTCGTTTTAACTGTTATGAACTTCGTAATGTTACATGTTGTAATATTTCCGTGTAGTTTATATGTTTTTCCTTTTCTTTCTTTTCCTCCAGACTAATTTTATTTTAATAAACATTTTATTTTAATTTTCCTTTGATATTCTTTGATATGTCAACATTCCTCTTTTAGTTTTTGTTGAATTTTTATTAAAATATATTTAAGTTTGTAATAATTTCAACTTTTCATTGTTTTACGTATACTTAGCATTTAGGCTTAAACTCTATTATAAAGTTTCATCATTTCGATATCTATTTCTCGATGTTCCAATCAGAAACTGACTGAAAACCAGTTTTTAATCAGGCTTTTAATTTGAAAATTCATTAGTAATAAAGATATCATGATGGAAATTAACAGAATGCCTTCATTATTATTTAGGTGTCTATACGTGACCATTGTAAGGTGACCATCAGTAATATTGATACAACTTTCTATAAAGTCATCGTGATAACTTCGATGTGATAGATAAGATTCGTTATTTAGATGATTTGATAGAAAGAAAGCATACATCCATGTTATTGTTAGACATCTAACCACTGTCCTTTGCAAATTTGAAACTGACCTTAATCAAATAATGAGTTATAGTTACGAAGGTTACTCATAAAGGCATGTATTGAAAAAGCCTTGACTCACCTTTCAATGTAAAATAACACACAGCTTTTATATTTACATCATGCAATAGTTTCGTAACTTTTTTGGCTTCAGGAACGTTCACCAAGATAACATCAAAATGAACCATTTCAATTTAAATTGCATTGATGTAGAGAATATTTCTTGACATCTGATTTACATAATATCTTCTGATATAGAAGAATAGATTTCTTTATTAGTACTCAAATTAATTGCCTCCTTTTGGAATTCAATGCCCAATCGCTATTTGGTAGTTTTGAGGATGCTGAAATCCTATAGGATGGAATTGTCAAAAAGAATGTCCATTCGGTCTCCATTTAATTTCTAACAAGTCTTCGTAATGTTTAAAACTTTCAATTCCCCATGAAATGCACGGAACTTAAGGAACTTTAGGAGGAAAGAAAGTAGACAAACAGGAAGTTTGACACTTCTGGAAAACAAACAATTAGGTAATTTAGGACAGAAATTAAACTGTTTATTTGGATTTTGTTGGGTAACAAATAGTAATCCTTTCTTATACGCCATTGTAAATCCCAACAGAAATGTTCCTATGTAATCTTTACTATCTATTTGATGATTTTTCTTAGGTTTTGACTCGTAACGAAACTTAAACTAGTAATCTGGATCGGATAAGCATTTTCATTTGCATAGCATGGCTAATGTTTCTCGAAATATCATATATATATATATATATATATATTTTTTAAGTGCGATCTCCGAGGTACGCATTTAATGGAACTCAGAAGTTCCCATAGAATATCTTGGGGAAAGATACTGAGGTGGCTTCCCGTTGCCTTCCTCAGGAAGCCATTATGGCCTGGCTTCAGATCCTAAGAGAAAGTGAAGAAGAAACTGATAAACATAGGAAAGGAAAGGAAACATCCATGCCGCTAACGGGATTCGAACAGGTTCCGACACATCTGCTTCTAGGGAGGCCGCAGCCGAAACTACTAGGCCATGTCGGAACAGCAAAAATAATATTAGAAAAAAAAAAAAAACTATTTTTTTTTTTTTTTTGCTAAAAACTATTATAATCAAAATCATAATAATATTTTAGTATTTTTAAAGTTTAAAACCGTACGCTGATATTTTTTGATAAGTAGATTAATAAATAAACACATCAATAAAATGGAAATGGATGACACCCTTATTCTTTGTAAACAAACAAGTGTTAAATCTCTCTTTTTTTTTTACAGTTCTCATTCTTAGATTCTTTTAGACTTAGTTTTAAGGAAATTGTATAAGCCTTACTTTATTTTCACTTGACTCCATTAGTGAGGCTTCCGATTACTCAATGGCATCAATGACGTCAATTGTGAGTCGTCCTTATTTCATGACGTCATATACGTTTTTCATTACTTAATGGCTTTTGGAAATATTTTGCTTCTAGATACAATAGGAATATCTAATTATTTGCAAGGTAGCCTATCTTAATTGGGAGAGGGACTCAGCGCCCTAATATTTTTTTTTTTGAGTTATCATTTCTGTGAAATAATAATCTATTTCTTTAAAGTGGGTGTGGTTGCTAGGTACTTCACTCTAATGTTGTCGAGTAAATTTGTTTCAAAGGCTTATTACGAAATAAATTGCCCCTAACCTTTTCACCCCCGTGATTAAAATCCTTAACTTAAATGATAAAAACCTTAAGAGATTTTCTTTTCAGTATTGCTGACTTGAGTGTTTTAGTTCTTCTGGGGTATATATATAAATATTGAAACCTCCTTTAACGGACACTCCGAATAGCGGACACCTCTAATTAGCGGACATTATTGCAGGTCCCAGTCCCTTAAAATAGGACATTCCATGTTATCCACTCCGAATAGCGGACACTCTGAATAGCGGACAGTTATTTTAACTGTAAAATTTTTTTTTTCGATTAACATTTCGACAAACGCATCATGGTTGTATTTTCATCGGTGTCCCATACATTGACACATTGTATCGGTGTCCTATGATTCAATGCACTAATCTGAGGCCCTTTTTTTCACTGCAGTTGCTTTGTATATATCAATCCCTCGTAAAGCTATCCTATAAACGTGTTGATGAAATTTAGTGCGAATTAAAATGGATTCAAAAAGGAAGAGATTGGCACTGAAAGAAAAAAAATTGATGTTCTTGAAGTTGCTGTAAAAGAAAAGCTGAGTGTGCGTTGTCTTGCTGAACGTTTTAAAGTTGGAAAAACTCAGATAAGTGAACTTTTGAAGGACAAAGATGAGATTAGAAAAATGTGGATGGTGAATTCAAACGAAAATTCGAAGAATTTGAAGTTTCGTAAAACTGAAACAAGCAAAATCGACGAAATGGTGATAAAATGGTTCCGCTTTGCTCGTGCAAAGAATATTCCTATAAGCGGTGTTTTCCTTCAAGAAAAAGCCAGAGAAGTGGGTCAAACTTTAGGATTGGACCCGTTTAAAGCATCAAATGGATGACTAGAAATTAATTTTCTATATACTATAATTAATTTTATCATTATTTAAGTAAGACAAACGGATTAGCACTCATTTAAAAAGAAATATAGTAAATGATTTGCAATTGTGCATATTCTCTCATACCGCAATGATAATTGTAGAAATTTAATTAAGATTGTACGTAATTTTTCATTAAATGACCTGCTATAAGCTAAAAAATAAAAAAAAGACAGTCCTCCCCAATAGCGGACACCTCCCAATAACGGACAAAACTTCCGGTCCCGTGACTGTCCGTTATTCGGAGGAAACACTGTATCTATATATATATATATATACATAATAAAAACTATGCTTGGTTACCTTTTTTGTAGTTGTTGTTTTTTTTTTTTTTTTTTAAATTTTCAGAAATGTTGATAATTTTATAATAATTTGTATTCATTGTTAATAGGTAATCATTATTTTTTTTATAAGTAATTCATGAATCACTTGATTACTTTAATTCCTGAAATAGATACTTTTTGTAAAGTAGAAATTTTCTCTGCATTTCTTAATCTAAAAACCATCGTGGTTTTGCATCAAAAGACAGTAGTGTTGCAAAACCCCTTTTTTTAGGATAAATATTGTAAAAAATTGAAAACTCCTTCCCTGATTGAAGGATCAAAGAATATTGAATTCTTTAAAGGTCCTTTCTGTTTCTCTTAAATTCGCCAACTATTAATTCGTAATGTTTTTAGGTTAAAAGCGCTAAAAAAATTCATAGAGGCCGCGTGAAGCGTGCACATGATTTTTCTCGCAATTTATCCTTTTGGCGAGTTTGTATTGCTTGTTGTAGCTTTTCGGATTCCACATTGGTTCCGAGGTTTTCTCATATAGGCCCAAGTAACGAGACCTGATTGTGAACTGATGACTGCTCCTAGCTGATGATCGCCATATTAGCTGTACCAGGATGTCATTTAGTATACAATTGTGTCTCACCCTTTATTTTATACATCTCAGGAAAGGAATTAACATTCGAAAATATATGCCAATGCTTTCAGAATGTAATTTATTTTACAAATCTGTCTATTAAGAAATTTTTGTCACCAGCATTCATATCAGATGGAAGAGAGATTCAGGTGGATAATGAAGTAAGTTAGATAAATAAAGAATAATTATAGCACAAAGGTACTTAAGTTCAAGATAATTTAAGACCAAATTTACATTACGGGATTTTCGAACTTGGCTGTACTATCAGAATGAAAAACTGTTTAATAATAATCGAATTACAATGTGAATATTAAAAGAAACGAATAAAGGCTGAGAACAAGAGAATGGTCAATAAAACAAATAAATAAAAATCACTTAAATATCGATAAAAGAGATAATAAAAATGTAAATGATTAGATGATCAAAAGTTAAAAATACTAAGAATTCATTATTATTTTAATTTTTAAAAATTATTTTGATTCTTTCCTTTTCGATGTTCATGTGGCTTTAGTTCATTGTTCTATTGATTAATTCATTGTTCGGATTATTTCAATTCATAATTCGCTCATTCTTATACGTCATAATTTGGTTTTTGTATTTATTCATTCTGAGAAGCCTTATTTTTCCGCATAAACAGAAGTGATCGAATTTTATAAGCATTAATATATTGAAGTTCCCTTTCAGAAGATTGAAATGGTTTTTACAACATTGCTGCGGTGCATTAAACGAAGCACCACCTCAGAAGGGAGAAATCAACACATAGCAACGTTTATTAAAACCTTACAAATAAGCAAACTTCAAAAATCGTTTCTTCGAGAAATAATTCAACGACGATTGGAAAATCTGAATTACGTAAATATTAATTTATGTAAATTTTTTTTTTTTGCTTCTAAATAACTTATAACGGTGAAATAAATAAAAAGACAGAGACACGCAATTACAGTCAAGGTATGATGTTATGATGTTTTTTTTTTCTGTCGTGATTTAAAAGGTAACAAAAAAAAACGCATTCAATTTGTGATCATGACATTAATCTATTATTTTTGTATGGTTTCGCCTTGATGTAATCAAATACGAAAAATGCCTTCATTTCCTTTACATTGAAATCATGATTTTTGTTTTAGTGTTTACAAATGAAAGAACAGATCCTTCCTAAAGTGTGAGAATATGACCTTACATAGCTTAAGAAAGCTTAAGCTATGTAACGATTGTGAATGCTAAATTCTAAGTAAATTTCGTAAAATTGAATAAATTAATAAAAAGAAAACAACTTAGAACATGAATTACTATAACAAGACCAATTATTATTGATCCGTACGTTTGGAAACAATAAAATTAACAATAAAAAGAACAAAAAAATATTATTTTTTGTTGTTTTTTTTTTTAATTTTTTTTTATTTCTCCTTGAAATGTCGAAATACCAAAACGCTCTCATTTCCCTTACATGAATAGTGATCTTGTTCTTTTGTTAAGGAGCGTGTCTGCAATGAAAGGACGTTATTCAAAGCTCTTCTTTTTTTTGCGTGATTTGGAAAATACACTGGGAAAATAATGCTCTCCTGTATTACATAAGTAGAATAAAATAAATCTGCTAGGAAGGCAATAAATTCACTGTAAATGTTTCGTAAAGCATTAAACACCTCCTATTAAAGTTGAGTCGAGTCATAAACTGATCCAAAGCTGTGTGGACATTCAGGTATATCTTTATCTGTTTTCAATTTGAATTAAAAAGCCCAACACTTTGTTTTTCATAAGACTGTTTACTTAGATGAATGTAATTGGCACGAAATGTTGAGACTTAATAAATTATTTACTATGTAATAGTTAGGGCTGCACGAAAAAGGTTGTTATTAATAATAAATAACTTTCGAAGCAGTTTAAATATATTTTCTAAAATTAATATACGTAATAATGTCTACTGAGATAAATGATTATCTTGATTATCGCATTTAATAAGTTTATTTAAATATACGAATAAATAACAAAAGTTTTGGGATTCCTTTTCACCCAGTTTCTTTGTCAAAGTCATAAACTGTATATGTGTGCACGCTATAGATTTCTTTTTATACTTTTTTATTTTTAACAAATAAATGAAATGGGAAAGTCAATTACAATACAGGGATCAAATGTTAGTCTGACCTCTATATGACAATAGACTGTTTGATCTTAATTACTTTACAAAAGATTAAAAAAATCAAAGAAACCATCATCACAAAGGAATACGATACAAAGAAGTTATTCCGAAATATCATATGGTATCTATTTCTATTTACTATCAAATGCACTTATGATTTGATATGCTTTTTTTCCTTAAATATTTTCTCCAAGTAAGTGTATTTTGTTCGACCCTTGAAACATACATTGTTTGCGCTTATCTATCACTTACATTATAGTTATTTTTGTTAAAATGTTTCTCCATTTTCTTCTCTTTCCAGAATGATCACCAACATGAAAGTCCAGTAAGTTTTTTTTTTTAATTTCTTTTGTTTTATCTCGTCTCAAATGCATATCTTTTCATATTTCTAAGTAATTTAATTATTTCATCTTATTTTATCCGTAAAAGTTATTCAAATTGTTTATACTGATATTATGATTTTTTTGTTATTTTTTTAGAACGTACGTATTAACTGTTATTATATAAATTATTAGAGTCAAATTTGTTAAAAAAAATTAGAAGTGCCGATAAATTTTAATAATTTGATTTGAACTTTCAATTCTAAATTTTAATCAGTATTTCAAATAACAGTGAAAATTTCAAAGTAAGAAAATTATTTCTGTATTTAATCTTACGTACCAATTCAGAATTGACAATATAATCTAGATGTTTTGATTTTCTAAACATTCAAAAACATTCTATTCACCCTATTAGTATTATTCTTTTACGTTAAAATGCAACTGGCGTCGAAAAACGACACAGGTGTAATGTAAACAAATTTGGGTTTTTGTAAATTGTAAAAATTGTTTTAAATGCAGAAGTTGACATTCGTTTTACTTC
>JAFIDM010002131.1:58547539-58597296 GCA_023159025.1 Thereuonema tuberculata
TTATTAAAGAACATCATCAGAGAAGCAAATTTTCCTAAATTTTGTGAGCAGTGTACTTAAAAAGTTCAGGAAGTTTTATCATTATTTGAATTAATGAATTTATACTTTTTCTTTCTGGTTTAAAAAAATAGTTAGCAAACGTAAGTACCCAGACTGAATATTTCTTGTACATTACTACTAACTGAATTTAGGCAAATTATTAAATATTACTAATTAGTTATCAGATCTTTACTTAACATTTTAAATTATAAAACCTATACATCTGTTATGACATCTAATTTCCAGTTGTAGTACATGTAGCCCTACATGGGCTGTAGTGCCATGGAGTTAGTTTTTCAGTTCATGTAGGGAAATAGAGTAGTTTCTTTTTAATTTGAAGTTAAGGCTGAGACTTTGAAAATGCGGCAAAAGTAGATGCCAGGAGTTAAAAGGTTACTGAAAACAAGGTATTGTTTAAGCATTGACAGATTATTCACAGAAGTTCTTTAAGTCGAATTTTCGTTAACTTTATTACTTTCTGGCTACTTTCAACTTCTTGTTCTTTTAGAAGGTAGAGTTAATTGTATCTAAATCAGGATATACACGCAATTAAAGATATTTTTATAATTAAATTTTCTATCAACAATATCGAGCAGAAGTCATTTTAAATTCAATTCAAAGCAAATTTAAACAAAAAATAACTTATTTTACAGTAACTTTACGTCGTTGTGAAAATTCCAATTAATTTATGAAAGTATAAAGTATATAAAAATATATAGAAGAGAAACAGAATAACAACTTTGCCTTGTAGTTCGAAATCAATAACTGTGACATTCAATATATGCTTCCAAATTTTTAAAAATGTTAAGGAAAGGGGATTTTTTTTCAAAACTTGCACCAAAGAAAAGATGCACCTTTGTTGTTTTCACAACAATGTCTAGAGATTTCATTGGTGCATGTTGTGATAAAAATTCCCTTTTCCTTAACAATTTATTCTAAACGTTAAGCTGACTTCACTTATTTGTACATCGTATTTGGAGCTCAGTGATATTCTGTTAACATTCACAACACAAGTCGAGTGTCGGTAATTCTAAATAAAAATATGAAAACACTGTTAAATACTGAAAATTACAGTAATGAGACATCAGTTGAGACAGATCTCTGAGATATCAGTCTACTCGTCATTTAAATAAATTTAAAATTAAAGATAGAGGATAAATAAAGGAATAAATCTGTCTTTACAGATTTATACAATCTTATTAATCTGTAAGCAATTTATTTACGAAAAGATAGTCATAAATTACATTCAGTAGAAAAACTTCAATAGCTTTACGACAAAATGTTAAGAGTTTTTAGTGTATTTTCCAAAGGAAAAATACACTGTTATCGTTTTGATGCCGAATTTCCTCAGAATGAACATTTAAGGATTGACTCTACTTTTTCCTGCTCCTAATTTTTTTGAAAAAAATATGATCAAATTATTAAGAAAAAAGTTGGCATTCCCTTACGACAAACTTACTGTTACTCTTCATTGTTGCACTTTTTTATACTCATAAAATTACATATAAGATATACGTAAAACTGATAGAAAAAGATAGAAATTTTAGAATTTGAAATTATTTCAATAATTTTAGGAAAATCTATTTTATTATTAAAATCAAATATCTACTTTTAATTGTTTTTGGAAATGTAGTTTCAAAACTTTCTCGAAATGATATATTTAATAAAAAAATGGTATTAGGTCTAATAGGGCTCGGAATCATTATCTTTCAGTTATTCACATTTGAAAGATATGTTATTCATTTTCTTTTAGGCTTTAACACGAGTTCAGTGTGTTATGGATAATTGGGAAGTAATCGCCGAAAGATTGGTAAGATATTTTACAATCTTTTACAAAAATTTTCGCTGTCAACCCAAGCAAAAAAGTAATTGAGATGTTTAACGTTGTGTTTTCTATTTCAGGTTAACGAAGGTCACATGGTTGGCTTACTGGAGTTGGTCAGAAATATGGTAAGTTTCCTTGTTTAAAAACTTTAATAAAAGTTATACTATTTTCTTTGAAGAAACTCTATCCTTTCTTGGCTTTGGGCTTTTCTTGGATAAATCTTAATTATCGTTCTCAAAAAGCTATTTTCTTTTCTTTTAAATGGGTAAAGGTGAGATTCAACATAATTTCGTGAAACTGACAAATACACTGGCGTAATTCTTCATTTGAAATAGGCTTATTTGTGATAGGTATTTGTCGTAGTTCAATCGAGTTGAGTTTATTTAAATATTAGCATAATACTACTAACACAATGTATTAGTTAAAGAACGGATGATGATCGTTAAATAACTGACATGTATGCATCTAACTTTTAAGTTAAATAATAGAACTTGAAACACACACGTTTAAAAGACATTTACATATATCAAATGAAAACTAAAGTTTAGTTTAGTAAATGTTTTAATCTATATCTTTTTCTAGTTTAATTAAAGATTTTAATAATTTGATAGCCAGTTTCATGCTTAGCAGTATATACCATATGAGGGCATTCTTAAAGGCAACATGTACATCACCGCAACTCTTAGTTTTGAAAAAGAAAGAACAGATGTGTTATTAATGAATTGATATCCAAACCCAAGAATTTTTTAGCGGAACTAGCAAAATTTGCAAAACAGGAACTGATTAAATCAAGTTAAACAAGCGTTTAGATAGGGTCAAAAGATTTATGAAAGAACGATTTGGACCGCTCTTTCGCTTATGTTTGAAAAGAAGGATTTTTCTTTTACTATAAAAGATCTTCTTTCGGCAACATTCATTCTAACCAACTAAGCTTGGTATCAACAAAGTTAATCTCATAGGGAATGACAAAAAATGTGATTTAATAATTAATATACATGTTGATCGCTAGAAGAGACAACATGAACATTTATAATTAACTTTAGTTATGGGCTTTTCAATTACAGAGAACAGAATTAAAATTAAATAAGCTACTTATATAAGCAACAAGTACACCCCGGCAACTCATAGTTTTGAAAGAGAAAGGACAAAATGTATTATTAATGAATGAATATTTAGAAGAGTTTCCAAAAAAATAAATCCAAAGAAATATTTAAGCAATTTATTGTTTTTTGTTACTCCTTCTCCGATTTGCCCGAACTTTTATAGTTTTCTTCCTATATTCTATAGTTTTGTAAGGCCAGATGTGTAAACTATTGTTTTTTTCCCCGATTTCAAATTGCCCCTTAACATTTCTTTACTAGATCAATGCCATGTAATGATTAACTCAACAACAGGAAACTATTCGGAGTAGAAGTTCAAGGTTTGTAAGTAGTGTTCATGAAACCAACTAGCACACTACTAACCAACATGAACAAGATGGAGATGCATTCATTTTTGCTTTACTGATTCTTCTGATTTACTAACAAGCAAAGCACAAGATCTCCTGAGAGACTGGGTTGAGTGAAAGCTCTTTTAACAAAATTTCAATTATAATTAATAAAAACTTTACTTAAATATCGTTAGTAATTCTAATTCATCATGCGCCGAATTTAATCAAAGACTTGACAGCAAGCTGGAAAAAGAGTTCTTAGGGTGTAATTCAGAATATATACAGGGTGATTCTAAATTCATTGGACAAACTGTAAGCGGTGATAGGACATACTAAAGCAAACATTTTTTAATAAGCAATGTATGTTCGCAATTGTCGCGTTTACGAAGTAGAGGGTGCTGTTTGGTCGTTGACCTGTCCAAAGGTTGAGAGAGATTCGTTGCTGGTAAGCATGTGGCCATGTAGCGTGTGGATTTGTGTTTACTCACACATGAGCATTGTGTACATTAAACACTCCCTCACACGTAAACAATGCTTCATCTGGGAAGATCACATGTGCTGAAAAATCCGATTGCACAGCATTCTGCTGCTTAAACCAGCCGCAGAAGTTTACGCTCCGAGGATAATCCTCAGTTCTCAATCCGTGAATTCTCTCTAAATGGAATGAGTGTAATTGCTCCTAGTGCAAAATTCTCCATACGGTGGTTTGACTACGCTACTTATAACAGCTCTAATCTTGTGTCGGGACGTTCCTCAGGTGTTGTAGAATGTCTACGCGACAGTTGCGGATATACATTGTTGAAAAAAAAATGTTTTACTGTGCCTTACCACCTCTTAAAGTTTGTCCTATGAATTTAGAATCACCCTGTATATATAGTCCATTATATTACTGAATGCAAGATTAAAATCCCAACTTTTTTGAGAAATGAGCATATATTTATTTTTGCAATTCTGTATTACAATATGGGCGCTGTAGCTGATTGGTAATGTGCTTGACTGAGGGTTGGAGGAGGCAGAGATATTTCTATGTTCCGTTCAAACGGTTCTAGGTCTACTCAGCCCTTTGTAAAATGGGTACCAGGTTTCTTTCCTGGGGCATAGAAACCCGAACTCAACTCAGTCCCATTGATCCTTTTTTAGATCATAGCTTCAATGCCCTTTTGGCTGTGAGCCTTGAGATAAACCTAACCTAATCTAACCTATATTATAACACTGAGTTCAGACGATACAAAATGATATTGTAATCGAAAATCAATAAGCTTTTTTTTCTAAATTGCTTATTAAATTTTATAGTTCACATGAAGAAAAAGAATATTGAAAGTATCAGGGTTGCTTCATGGGATATTTCTTATATTACATTATAGAATTCATACGCTTTGTATGCATTTCTTCTAGTAATGAAGAAGACGTGACACTTTTTTTGTATTTATATACATGGTTTTCACTTTTAATGTATACACTTTATTTGAAGTCGAGTAGCCTTATACGTATCTTATTTTTGTCACTTTCCAAAGAGTTTTCTTGAAGATGCCTTTAGGAAATGTGTTAACATCCCCTAATGATTTTTTTGCACTACACAAGCGGTCATTTCCTTAAATATTAAGTAATAAAACTAAAGCCAAAACATAAAATACCAGTACATGATGTATTTTTATAAAATAATTGTTTAAATCATAATAATAAATCAAAATTATAAAGCTCTCTTGAACTATTCTTACGTTATCATACACTATATGTATGAAATAATGTGACTTTACTACTTTCAATGTTTTTCTTTCTTTAATCTGGTGATAAAATGGAGAGGTAAAATATATACAAATGTATAGCCTCCGATCAAATCTCGAGTGTAACTTTATACTGACCAAATTTCCATGCTCTGATTGATGATGTTGGACTAAAAAATATTCTATTTCCAGCTTGATATCTTCAGTATGAGCTTGTGTTATCGCTACACCTAGTGCTTTTAGGAATGATTTCTTTTTTTTTTTTTTTTTGTTAGTTGGGAAGCCGTCTCTAACTTTCGCTTTCTCTTTCTTCTTAACTATTTCTTCTTTCCATAATTAATCTATTCTGCCTTTTCGAAATGTTATTTTCCAACTAGTCCATTAAAGTTTAAAATAGATATTCTGTCAATGATAAGTGAATGCAATTTCTTAATGAATGAACCATTTAATTAAAACAAGTTCCAATAAAATTATTAACTTAGAAATAAAAAAAGGTTCAAAAAAAGGATCTTAATGATATTATAGTCAATTTAGTATGTTTATCACTGTAATGTTGATATTGCTTCATTGATCTTGATGAATAAAGCGCTCCGACCTCATTTCTTCAAACTCATAGATTTTTCTAACTTCTTCAGAAATAAAGTTAAAAATTACATTAGGAAATTTTATAATCATAAATAAAATACCTTTAAATTACCAGTTTAATAATTTTTCATAGCTGTTTAACACGTGTAGATTTAACACGTATCCAGGCAGTTGAGCGACTTTAAGCTAGGAGATATCATAGGGCTAAAGAGATGATATCACCATATCATCTGGCATTTGGGACGGAGCTACGTGGCAATAGGACGATGTTTGTGCCAATGGATCAAAGAGGGCACAGCTCAGCTGCACGCTAGCAGTGGACGACCGAGGGAGAACGCGAGGATCGAGCGACTATGAGAGTTGCATGAACAGTACCAAATCCCCCGATCATCTTTGAACAGGATAACGCCCCGCCACATACGGCACGGCTACTCCAGGACTGCCTCTGTAATGTTCTCACCCTTCCATGACCAGCGCGGTAGCCCGATCGAACATGTTTGGGCCATGATAGACCTACATCCATCCGGGAAAATTGCCGAACTAACCCGCCAGTAGACACCATCTGGCAAACTGCACTTCAGGACACTATCCGTGAACTATATGCGTCTTTACCATGCCTACATAACGGCTTGCTTAATGACTCTACAACCATGACTTGTGTCCATTCGTACAGCTGTTTTATTATATTAAATGACCATATCAGTTGACATCTGGATTGAATGATTCCTTCCAAACAGTTCTATTTTTAGTCGAATAGTGTATTTAAATTGTAGACTACCACAATGGATAGTTCAGATCATACTCAAAGAACACAAATATTTGGGGTAACGAAGACTGATATTAATAAACAATTCAACTTACCAAAAACTTTTAGAATTGGTGGTAAATTGATGAACCACAAATCGTTGAAAATATTGCTGAAATGATTTATAATTCTGTTGCAATTTTTATTACAGTTCTGTGTTAGAATTCTATTTTTTACACACACCGTAGCACTACTTCAGGATCAGATAAATTTAAGTTAATATTGCAATCATATGATATTTTAAAGTCGTAAATGTATCCAATATTTCTTGTATCGACGTCCGATTTGTCCAATCTTGCGAATTAATTGAAGGCGCCAATATTTTCAAAAACAAGTTTTAATTAAACCAAGTGAGAAACCGACACCATTTTGGTCCATCTTCAAAACAACCTTCCTTCCAACATCTTATTCCAAATAAGCTAAAATAAACTAGAAATGTTCGGAAAAATTCCTTTGTTCAAGTTCTTTAGCTTCTTGATTTTTTTATTTGTAAAATCCCGATCGAAATATATTCGAAATATTTTAATAGCATTACATTAAATTTCAAACTATTAAATTACTAAGTTATTACATACTGTATATGAGTTTTCTTTTCAGAAATGAATGTACCTAATAAATTGGCAACTTAGTGTATGCATATTAATTATTGAAGGAAAAATGACTAGAATTTTTAAACTCATTTAATTATTAAGATAAATTATTAGGATAATAAGATTTAATATTATTTAATATTTTTTTTGTTTTCAGTTGGAAGGATATCAAGAGAAATACAGGCATAAAGAATTATAGGCAAGTTTCTTGTAGATTTGTAAGAAAAAATTCAAAATAAAACTGCTTGATTTTTATCTTAACTCTTCGCTTTCAAATTTCTTGACTCAGGGGAGAATGGGCGAATGGCGACAATTCAGGTAGAAATAACGGAAAAACGATTGATGATAGGATTCCACACTGCAGGATTTTAGTTTGGCGCAGTTTTGATTAGCAACTAATTGTTAAAAAGTAGGCTTATTGCATTTTCAATCTTCAGTAGAATTCACGATGCTGAAGCCTCAGGCAAATCAACTGCTAATCAAAAAGAAATAAAAAAATAAAAATATCATGAACTCAAACCAGCAAATCAAAAATTAAAAATAACACAAAAATCAGTGTAGTTGGAAGCATATTTGCTGGTAGCCGCAGATCATCTCATAAAGAACCAGTATTGCCTATCGGACTTCTTGAAATAAGATCTCAAGACGATTGGAATTGTAAACTTGAATGGAACAGACAAAACATATAGGCAGAGATATAGCAATGGAAAAATCCAGATACAAATTTTCACTTCCTTCTTCAATAGTATATCTGAATCAGATCTACAGTTGTAAAAAGATTCACCATAACATAGATGAATTAAAGTATTGCAATTGATATCTTACAATGTTTACAGAAGTTTTCAAGTTGGAAACGGATCAAAAATATGATTTAACATTTTAAGAGTTTTTTCCAACAAGTAATATTCCAACAAGAAAGAAGGTTTCCAAAAATAATAATACATCAGTACAATTGCATCGCCATTCGCCGAATCTGCCCAGGCAGAAAAAAAAAACAAACAACAATATAAGAAAAATATATAAAAATTTGCTTTTTTTTTATAAAATAACATTTTGACTAAAAAAAAAACATCTTTTTAGTTTTTTAATTAAAAGTTATTTAATTTATTGGTTTACTTTTTTGAAGCCTTATTCGAAATTTTAATGCTGAAATTAATTAGAATTCAAGAAATATCTGAGAAGATTTCTTGAATTCTAATTAATGTCAGCATTAATTTTTTTGCTGTTTAGTTCTAAGGCTAAATTAACATTTTTTAAATCTACGGAAAGTGCCCTTCTGATTCCCACTGCTTCAGAATACTGAGAATTCAAATATAGACACATACTTTTATAGTCTTTGTAAACTGAGATATCTGAAACACAAAATGCATTTCTACCAACTTAACTGCATCACTTTTTAACAAATTTCTGCAATTTTTTTTTTATGTTTATAACAGGAGTAAAGTTTGAAACTATTTTAAATAAAAATGAGCAGAATTATTATATGAAAGGGAAGAAAAAAATCATGCACTTGATAAAACTTTTTTTTTTTTCGTATAGTCATTCAGAAAGATGTGTTCAAAAATTTGAATACGTACTTTTTTTCTAGCGTTTGGCATTGCTTTAAAAAAATTCATTCTTTGTTGGTTCAAACTCAGAAAGAATAATATGACATTCTTTTTTGTTAGAGTTTTCCTTGTGACTTTCAATAGATTCTTGTATTTTCAACCCTTTTCTTTGTCTTTTACTTGAATTTAGATATTGTTTTTACCCAGTCTGCTTTCAGTCTGCTTTCCAATATGAAAGAGAGGCTCATCAAAACAGCTATAAGTTAATCTCCTCCCTCTTCAATTTTGAACTGCGTGACGAAACTTCTTGAAACATGATTTGTTAACTCGAGGGGCAATTTAACATTTTTGTTTGAAAACTTTTCCAAACAGAAACGAGCTCGAGAAGCTCATTCTCATAGAAAACACTGGAATCTAAGCAATGGATTTCTGTCCTGATTCTGTTCATGTCTCAATGTCTTAAACAATGTCTTCAGTTAAGTCATTGCAGGTGGTTTGATCCGATTAAAATTAATCCGATTTATTAATTCACTAAAATAATGCGGATTTAAAAACATCCACAGAAAAAGGAAAATTTGTAATGTTTATATTCAGAAGATATTGTAATTGAAATGTAAACGTAGATTTTTTTTTTATTTTTATTTTTTTTTGTATTTGTCGTCTTCACAACTTTAAAAAAAATAAAGAAATTTTAAGGAAAGTAGGTTTTAAATTAAAAAGGGATAAAAACGCACAACAAATAACAATCACTGAGCTACTTTTGGAATATCCAGACCGTCATGGATTCCCGGTGTCAAATATTCCAAAAGTAGCTCAGTGATTTTATTTGTTGTGCGTTTTTATCCCTTTTTATTACTTGTAAAATGTTTCCACGCACGAGAATTAGGTTTTAAATTCTCTGAAGCTTTTTATAATATTTTTTTTATTTATCCTAATAGACAAACTACGTTAACATAATTGACTTTCTGATTCTAAGTCAGAAGAATATATAGTATTTTGGAAATAAGTCTTCATCTATTGCAATTTTTATTTTCTGGCCAATTTTTATTTGAAATTAATTATCTAATTCAAATTCGAGATAATAAGTTTTTCCATGATGTCACCTGAGGTTATTGAACCTTATTTCATAATTTCACCAAATGGAACAAACACCACATGTGTCAATTTTTAAATAAAGGCAAATATTTTTTTCCTTCTAAACGTATTCTTTTCTTTATTTTCATTGCACAAATGTTATTACTGTTGGTTAAGCAAATGTAATTTTTAAAACTTTATATAAATATTATGTATTTAGTTTTATTTCGATTTCTTTATTACTTTGCTTTATTGTTTCTTAATTTCCTATTTTCTTTTGGTTAAATATTTAAATGGGATTAATGCAACTTTGAAGTTAAAAATTGTTTTGCTTTAATTGTTTCAAGGTTTGGAGAAAAACATAATTTAAGGAATTACTTTTGAAAAACAACAAACAAAATAAATTCTCTGCATTTCTCTTAAAAATTATTAATTTTAGTAAATATTTCATGAAGTAAATAAATTTCAAAATAAAACATGATGAAATGGTTTATAATTCAAAATGCACGTTTGCAATTATTATTATTAATTTGAAAAATTGTTTGAAATTGCATAGGGTACATTTAAAGACTCCGGCTGAAACGTTAAAACTTAATTCAAGAAAACTATGAGAAATTTTTGCAATTTAAATAAATGTTTCTGTTGTTGTTATTCACATCATAGCAACCAATCACATTATCACTACTTCAGAAAGAGGTTTTTAAAGTCTTTTACAATAAACTAAAAACGCTCTATCTCTAAAGATAGCTCCTTTTCTACCTCAGAATCATTGAATTTAGAAGAAATATTTGAGTTATTATTACTTACCATGAAATAGAAAAGTCATATCAATTTGCTTAATAGAAATTCAGCAGTCAGAAATTTATTAGATTAACAATATAAAATTATAATACATTATTATAACAGACAAGTAAGAATATCGAACAGACTTACTTAAGAAACAGTAGGCTTATAGTTTACCAAACACATGTTTCTCTATAAAATATATCTTTTTATATAGTTCATTGAAAGCTAATAAAAGTTGTTGAGTTTTACAAATTTCAGGGTTAAATTATTTAGACATTAAATATTGATAATTTATTATTTTTGAACTAAAATAATATGATATATTAATGCACATATTATATTTGAAATTTACATTTAGATTACAAGTGACGATTTTGTGAGACTGAAAGATGAAAGATTCAAAATACAATTTCCACTAAACACCAAATGAATCAACATAAGTTTAAAATCAGAGACTTGTAAAGAAAACTACAATTGAAAAATGTCAATGATATTAGGCTACGCTCAGTACAAACTGAAATAAAAAATAAAAGAAGTTTCATTTTTTTCGTTTTTTAAATTAGGCAAAATTGTTGTATTTAGGCTACAATTTAATTTCGCAAATTGTAAAAATGATATTTTAATTTCTAGCTGTCATCTTCCACGTTTATTTTATTAAACTTATTAATTAAATAACTTATTGGTTAAAATAGGCTGATATAGTAATTATTTATATCTAAAAAGTGTTCTTTTTGATAGCAAGGTCTGTGATCACTGATAATTACTTGGAATGTAGAAAGGGAGGGATTGGTAGAGGTTGTAACCTCCCCCATTTCAAAATTCTGGGTACACCTATGCTTATAGTAACTGTTTTCTTGTCAATTTGACTTCTTACTATTAATATAATCATATCTCAATTATTTTTCTGTAATATAAAAGAAATTCCACAGGTGCCATTTGATTATTTTTTTTTTACTAGTCATATTAGGATCTTATATATTTAATATTATTAATGTCTAATATACTGTATTTTAATATCTAATTTTATTCTTAATATCAAAAGAATAAAAGCAGAGACAGAGAAATGTTTTTCATTAAAAAACAACAAAAAAAAAAAACCAAATACTTTTTTTGATTAATGATTAAAAAAAAGAAACTAAAAAATAATAAAAAAATAGTAAATCAATTTTAATATTATTATAAATAGTATTTTACTTTTAAATTAATTTCTTCTTAAGAATTTTAATACTGTTATTATTTATTATTTTTGTTATCCTCATTTTCTAAGCGCTTAGCAAACACTATACATTCAGTCTTAAGTTGAGTTTCCTAATTTCAATTAAAACACGTAAATTTGCAATCTCAAATTAAGATACAGATATCTTGAAACTTTTATTCTGTAAGTTACACCAATAAAATATACAAAGAATTATGGTAAATTCTTGGATATAACTGCTATATATCAATCAATTTGCATTTCCGCTGATCAATTTCCTCCTTTCACAGCAATCCAGGATTTGAAACTGTAGCCCTTCTGATTAGAATTCAGCAAAAGTTAAGTTGTGAACAAATGGAAAAAAAAAAAACAACGCTAATGCTTGAACTATTTTTATCACCTGTAGCAATTTGTATATAAATATATCTATTATAAAAAAAGTGAAATAAATTATTTTATTTTCTGTCTTCCGTTAGTTTTCATTATTCGTCCATGCCTTCTTCTGCTTTGTTTCATTCATTTTTTTTCCCATTCCTCTCTTGCTTTCTGTTCAAACTGTTGTCTTCGTGTTCTTTCCTGCGGTCAGTCTGTCTACACATTCATCAGGAATTCAGAACGAATTTTCATGAATAATGTAATTACGTAATCTGTACATTAATGTTGTCAATTCAATATTCTAAATTTTATTAGTTGAGAATTTTTTAATTTTAAACTATGCAAATGGTGATTTCCATCTAAACTGCATTTTTAATAGTACAAAGAACATATCACATTAATTTTATTTTTAGATTGAAGTATTAGAATAGTTAACTTGTGTCGTTGTATTCTTTTCAAAATTGCTACATTTAGTATACTGATAACTGTTGTATAAAAATTTAAATAGGCTAGCATTAAAACTAATCTAATCTGAGAATTAAAATTTTAAATCAGCGACAGTAAAATTATTAAATTAATCTTTAAATTTGTAATTTCTGCTTTTTTTTCAGATTTCACTTGATTTCTTTTTATTCTTTATTTCATTTTATTTAGGTAATTTCAACAAAGCTACACTTTTTCTTCTTTCTTTGAAGACTAATTCTATTTACAAGTCATTTGTTTGTTATTATTTCTCAAATCTTTGCGATCGACTTTTCTGAAACTTAAGTTGAACTTTATACAACTTTTTTTTCCTTTCTTTTTCTGATTGGCTTGATTATTTATTTCTGTTTTTCTTAATGCATTTACTTTAATTTTGAATTCTAAAATTTATTCTTTAATGCTTCTCAAATACCACAACCGTATAGCCTTTATAATAATACTTAGGCCTACAACAGATTACAATTTGCTGTGAATGGTAAAATTTTAAATCATATTATACTTTTTTTTATCTCATTCTCTTTTTTTAATTGTATAGTCTTTTGGGAGTTACCATAAAAAAGCAACATTCTAGCTGTGCTTGTGCAATATTATATATCCTTTTTTTGTGTTTTGAATAGAACACGAGTCGATTTTTGTCTTATGCTTCTGATGCATTTCTGTATAAATGCCAACTATTAAAAAACTCAATTAAACAGATGATAGCCTTTTCCTTTTTTAGAGTTCCTAATAAAATAATTTTAGAATTCTCAAAGCAGCTGGGATTTGAAGTTATAATTGACTAAAAATTGTAATACAGTATAGAGCCCCGATTATCCGCGAGAGCCGCGAAAATTTTTTTAATTACGAATCTTAAAAAAACCAATTTTAATCCATGCCAACAACAGGGAAATACACTGAAATTTCCTACTGTGCGAAGGTCGAAAATTACTGACAGGCTTATTGTGCATCGTAATCCTATAGGCCTTCTCGGAATTTGTGGATGAGTGGCAGGCTCTTACTCTGCAGAAAACTTTCTGCTGTACTGTACATATTTTAAAAGTTTTACATATTATGTTTTTTGTATAATAAAACGTAGTTTTTAATGGTGATTTTTTTTTGTGTTTACACCTCATTTTTAGTCTTTTTTCGGGTTATCCGCGATTTTCGTTATCCGCGAAGCCCTTGCCACTCAATTCCGCGGATAATCGGGGCTCTACTGTAATAATTTGGTAAAGATGATCTATTTCTACGGTCGTGAGAATGAAGAGAAGTATGATCAACTTCATTCTTACAAACATGCTATGTTAAAAATTTAGTTTTCATCTCCATCTATCTCACTGTTTTATTTGGAAACTAGGGAGTTTGAAATATGAAAAAAAACTACACATGGAAAACCCATATCATAATATTTTACTGTTATTTATTTCCAATGTTGTTTTTAAGATTTATCAATGTCATCAAAAAAATTTATAGTTTTTTCAAGCTCAAATAACTTAAGTTGTTTTAAAATTTTGAATTAAAATACGACGTTATTCACTGTGCTAAGATAACTAAATTTCCTATGCTATGATAATGAATTGTATTGAAATCGTGAATGCACGTAATGTCTAACACTGCATTTTTTGTTTTATGATTATTAATCACAATAAAATAAAAATAAAAATAAAGTTTATTCCGCACTCAAATTTAAAAATTCCTGAAAGAAATTCACACAAAACAAGACAAAGAAATACTTCATTTAATGAAAAAACAAAATAATATAATTGTTACATGAAACAGAACTTACATTTTCCACTTACTTACACTTTGCACTTTTTAAAGAAAATCTTTTAATCCTCTTTTATTTCCATATCACATTTTTTTCACGTAAAAAAAAAGTAATGAAACTTAGTAATGTTAATTTAAAAAAAAATATTAAAACTGCTAAGAAAATAATCTACCAAATCACAACATTAACATCAAAACTGAAATAATAAGTTATATAAAAAAATATAAGAGCTGTACTCTTAGAATGTGGATGTAATTGAGAATACAAACTAAAGATTACACAATATTATTATGCTGGCAGTGTTTTTCCTTTAATGTACACGTTTACGATCGCATGGCTCTCATTAACTGAAAAATAAAAAAAATAAAATAAAAATATTAATTACTTATATAAGATTTACATAAATACAGCAATAATAATTTTTATTTATAAAGTTTTCAATAAAAAAAAAAAAAAACTAATTTTAACCATTGAAGTGTTTCTCTTAATGTAACTTCCTTATATTCTGCAAAATACCAATATGAAATCTGAATCGGCTATTGTTTCGTGGGATCTGCCATTCAACAGCTGGGATAATTTGAAGGTTTTTTTCCGGAACAAAAACAGTTTGTTTATGAAATCTTGAAGTGATGACAATGAAGATGTCGATCTTCTATTAAAATATCCCAATTCTGGCCTTTGTTGGATCTTATAATATCTATAATATTATTTAATACTATCCAGATCTTTGTAGGAGTAGGCCTACGAACTAATATTAGATCACCATAATAATAAACTTTATATATTATTATTTATTATTGTGGTAATGTAATAAAAGAAAAATTTACACCTGCCACATTATAATATTTGTCTCAAGATCCTTTTGAAAGGATCATTAAGACATTTTTAAAAAGATTTTAAAACAATGCCCGATATATAAATATGAACATCTTTCAATGTGTAATTTATTTATATTAAAATTTCGTATATCAATTTAGATCAGATTTGTTTAGGGGTTTGTAACCTTCCGGGCAGGGCGAGAAACATTTAAAGTTAATAAATTAAAGTACTAACAATAAAGCAAAATGAACCATTACTAATGCTTATTTTATTTAAGTAATATTATGTCTTGAAATCACAAATGGCACAAATTAGTGTTAGATTTGTAGCTGTTTGTCGCGCCAGTCTCTCTCAAGATAATGCGACATGCTGGATATAGAATTTCATTTAAATGGCATGAGTCAGTTGTGTTCTTAACTTGTTCTTTTTATATTTTATTCATGAGAAGAGTGGCTGTTATTTTTCAGGACCATCACAGGCTGGGGGCTGTAACATTTCGTTTTGGAACTGGGGATAATTTCGGCTGGTGTGCCCGATTCGGCCCAGAGGTCGTAAGTTGCCAACTTCTGGTTTAAATGGTGCTTCGGTAATTCCATTTGGTCTGAAGAACTACTGCAAATTTACCATGCTTAGATTTCTAAGTTAAAATATTAATATTAAAAAGGGATTTGATGGAACTGGACTGAAACAAACAAAAGCTAGAAGGAAATTAACCCTACACAAAATACAACGCATTTGATACTTGAAGGCAAAAGAATCAATTCCCGCAAATACAAATATTATAATCTAACAAAAGGTTGTAAAATGTTAAAATTCTTCTAAATTATTCAAAAATTCAATATATCTAAACTTGTTAACAAAATTTGCTAACTTCAAAATAATAAGATTTGCTACAATCATAGCAAAAATACTATTTCAATTAAATTACACTATTATTAAAAATTCGCTATTTCAGTTGCGCTTTAGTGTATTTATAAATAATTTCTAATTCATATCTGTTTAGCAAGATGAAAGAACGGCGGCTTGTAAAGGAAGCATTGCCACTATTAATAGTCAATTTCTAGTTGTAGTTAAAATTTAATAGTTTTTTAGTTCATGGCCCAATACATGGATTAGAAACCAATCACCGGAGTTTGCTTTATTGGTTCAGCTACTCTTCATGCGTTAATCCCTTACCGTAAGTATTTTTGAGCAATTAATCGTGGTAATTAGGAATGAAGAATAGATCTAATTAAGGAATAGATCTCAAGTAACACTGTAATGAATTGAATGAGATCTTAAGTTCATAAGTAGCGTCTACCCATAAGTTACCATATGGGAAACGACAGGAATGTTTTCATTCATTGAAGGGATTTCATCACCATAAAATAGAAATATATTATATATAAAATATACAAACTATAGTTTTTAATACATCTTCCTATAGAATCCTAATTCAATTTATCCAAACTGAGTAAACAAATATCGGATATCTAGAACCAAATATCTTTAATCCCTAAGCAAAAACTATTTAATCTTATTAATCATCATCATCTTCACATATCACAAAATAAATGTAAAATTAAAAATAAATTTAAAATACATTTATTACAAAGGAATTTTCGAAGAGACTATTTCCTTCTCTTCTTCTTCAGCTACAATACAATAATTTATAACAAATATGGGAAGTGAAATCATGATAGTTATAACATTTCATTGTAGTAACTATCATTTTAACAATTCATCTCATCTATTCTTACCTTATTATTACATCGAGAATTATTGTCTAATTAAATCTCTAGCTAAGTTTTCAATAACATTATTAACTTCAACACCAATGCTTCTATTTATATTTCTATCTTTAGAATTTCGTATGTATAAACTTTCAAATGTTTTTCTCATTTTACAATCTTTCTCAATACATAAAATTTTAATTTCTTTAATAATGCAATGGGCTTTCCTGGAACAATGTTCTGCCATTTCTGATTTATCAAATAATTTGTTTCTAATGTAATATTTAATCTTGGTCAACTCATTGTTTATGCTTCTAAAGTTATAAAAATAACTAAAAATAATTATATTAAATATATTAAAGAGTATATTATTATTTTATATTAAATTGAATTTCATATTGTCGAATAGTACTCATTTAAAAGTAAACGCTACATAATATTAATAATCAGTAGAAATAAATAAGAGAAAAAAAATAGAAATTTCTTTGAATCGTTTTAGTAAGTATGAGATAAATACTGAATAAGTTGATTTATTTCTATAAATAATAATAAGTTGATAATCTCATAAGTTGATAATGATCTTTATATTCAGCCCTGTAAATATTGTAAATCTGATTTTCTTCGATCATCATCCGGCTTACTTCATATCTTGCTGTATTGGATTCTGAAGACTTAAATAGATCTCTTGTCAATTTCTCAGATAATGAACTTTCAAATTTTTGGATCACAACAAAAATGATTGATCCAGCAAGACGTCTTCCTGTGGTATCCCAAATGTCTTCCATTACTCTCCGCTCTAGAAGCAAATAAATTTGGTCCACACGATCGATATCAGTCTGTACCAATAGATTATCAGCTAGCTAATTACGTTTGATGGAGCGTTATTCGGAAAGTATCTTTTGTTAATTGAACTAACTCATTTTATCTCCTGAATCATTGTAGCATGTTCTTTACAATATATGTAGACTGTGTAGATCTACACCGTAACCAATACCACCTAGAAAGTTTATTTCCATCTTATAGAAAGAATTAATATACTCCCATTTTCACTTAGAATGAGAATTCTTCGAGGAATGAGTTACATTTATGAAGCAAATGTGTCGTCAATATTCGTTGCTCAACCAAATGCTTAGTTTCTTGAGTTTAGTCTCTGGTTATCTAACAAAATGTATAGCATACAGACATCTAAGGAAGAAAATTTCTTATTGTCTTAGTTGAACGAAGTCTTCGGTTGTCATAAAAGACTAGACTCATTTTATTAGGATTGAATAGAATGAGTCCCATGAGGCAGAATAATGCACATCTTATTCTAATGTGGATGAGATGTCTTCGTACAGTTCCAGCCGTTTCTAAAGCAATTATTGATGTTTTGGTAATTATTCACCTGTTGCTGTTCTTTGTGGCAGATTCATCAAGAGCCGTTTCTGATAAATCATCTTGTAATTCTGCTGCATGATAAATATAAAAGTAGGGATAGAAACGAGCTACTACACAACATCTCATAAAGTTCAAATGTAATAAGACTAGTTCCTGCGGAAGACTGAGGCTTATTTGGAGAAGTAAAAATATTCCATTGCGAATTGAAAGGAAATTCAGTCAAAAACTAAATTATTATATCAACATATTTCATCTCTGTATTTTTATAGAAATTTTATTGTCTCTTTTTATTTCTATCAACTTTTTATAATTAATTTTATCTGCTTAAAGTTACTATTCCATCTAAATCAACTGGTAACTATGGCCTCAATCCACTACATAAGAATAAAGTCGATGCAATAAGAAGTGCAACTAAATTAATGATAAAAGTAAATGAAAGAGGAAAACTAGTGGTTTCATGTCCAAGTTAATTTTTATAGTGTTAACTTCTTTTAACAGATGGTGCTTGAAATTTCCTACTATATCAGAAACGGGACGATAGGCCCAAAAATTCCTTTTCTGGAAGTACTGCCGGAAATCAATAACCAATTATCTAGAAAAAAATCTGCCTTGTTTCAATTTATAGTTTCGGATTTTGCCTGATTTTCGCAGTTGTAACGCCAATTCCAAACTTCTTGTTATATAAAAATGACTTTTTTTGTTATTGCAAAATAGGAAATTTTTCTGAATTTTTCCTATTTGTTTTCATCAGTCTGAGCATTTCACTTGGAAATTTCAACGTTAATAAACTATTACATTAATCAGTTTTAGTCTTATTCATCTTTAAAACCTATCCACACATTTACTCTAACTACATTTTTACTTTTTTTAAATTTTTCTACTTAAGCTGGTGTAGTTCGTTTTTAAGGGTTCTTAAAAAACATCTGTTGCTATTTAGGTTTAAAGTTTTACTTTTTGATTAATATTATATTGCTACACTTCAAATGCACTTATTTTATAAGTGAATGTTTGGGGAAGAAAGAACAATCTAGATTCATGTCAGTTTGGGTTTATAGTATTTTAGTATTGAACGAAACGAAAAAGGGAATTTCAAAAATCAGATAAACAGTAGAACAATAGACTGTAAACACTGAAAAAATGACTAAATTTTTTAATTTTTGGTTTGTTTATATTATGGAAAGAATTGCATTGTACATTAAAGCACATCATCAATATGAAGAAATCACATCATGAGAAACTGATGTCGAAGCATTTCATGAGATTTATATGATCAACTTCATGTATATTTGTGATGATTAAAATTGAACTTCAACGTCAAGAAAAATTACATCAATGTAATCAGAAATGAATGAGACTGCCATTAAGATGATTCAAGATAAACGGAAAAGCAATGTTACTTAACGAATAATTCTGTAAATCTTATATCCATAATTGAAAAAGAATCACTGCGGATTCATGGATCAAAATCAAATATGGGAAAGTGCTGATAAGTAGTTTTCAATTTACGCCATTGCTAAAAGGAAAGGGAGCAATTCTTTCCCATTACAGAAAAAAACAATTCTCTGTTTAGTCCTTTTTTTAACAGCAGACATCTATAATTCTTTCTATCAATTTGATTTCATTTATTTTTCACTTCTTAATTGTGGATTTTGCTGTCCAAAAACAAATTGCTCATTATCAAATATCTTGATTGAGGCTACGACTCTCAACAGTGTACTATTTTACAAGTTTTACAAAAGTTTTTTTTTTTTTTTAAATTGTGAAAATTTTTCTGAAGATGAATACTTAACAAACGTATCTAGGTTTACATTATGAAGCCTTTCAATATTGGGAAAGTCATCAGATTAAATAGTTACTACATTAAATAAATAAGTTACAGTTAAAGTTGCGATCAGGCCCAGAGGACCGCGCAATGCAGCTGGAGGGTAGGCTCCAGTGTTCAGAAACCTACGGGACAAAGTTGAGGACGGGGGGTCAACCCGTCGCTCGCCCGCCTTTAACTCCCGGGAAAGAAACCCGATACCCATTCTACAGAGGGCTGGGTAGACCCTAGGGCCCGTTTGGAGGAGAAAGAAGCGTGGAAAAATTCCCGTCCTCCGCCGAGGCCGGGAATCGAACCCGCTACCTCCAACCCGCAGCCAAGCGCCCTTACCCACTCGGCTACCGGGCCCACACATTAAATAAATAACTCTTTTAAAAATAAATAAATCATATTAGTCATTTTGGTGAAAAATAATACTTATTTGATCGAAAGAACGAATATTCACATCGGTAACATTTCCATGCATAAATACGTTTAGGTTTTCTGGCGTTTATTTCATATTACGAAGATATTACTTATTAATCATCTAATTTTTTTAAGTGTTGGCAAACTGATTACCCTTTTCTGAAGGTTACATCTCTGGACAAAACCACTTTAATCTGCATTTTCCACTTTAAAATCTCCTTTTTATTCACAGAATTATTCACAAATAATTTTTAACTTTAATCGGAAGAATCGATTTTCATTAGTAATAGATCTGATTCATCTTAACATTCCCTCGAAATTCAATTTCTTGAATGAAGCTTATCGAAAATAGTCCAAATAAGGGCCCTACGCAAGAATCTTTCATTTAAAAAATTATTGCTAAATTCCTATATGGGAAGGAGGGGGTAGTTCCCCCCCCCCCTATCAAATTCAGTGCCCAGGTATCAAATGCAGTAACGGACCGACATTACGATCGAAATCATAGATTCTTCAGCCAAGAATATCACGAAAATACCATACAATTTCATATTTCTCTCTTTTAAACATGCCACACACAGTTATTAGCTTAATTTTTAGAGTAATTTAACACCAATGTCTACTTATTCGACTTAATTTCACTGGTTCTATGTTCTACATAATTATCTAAACTATTTACTTAAAAGATAAAAATTCAACCTGAATTAATTCCGGGAATTCATAAGCTCATTACAGTCTTAAATTGACCATTTTTATTATTTTTTCTTACAATTTCTTTGATTTATTTAAAAATTTGAATGTTTTCAATCATAAAATGGCCTAAAGAAAGAAGAGCTGCTCAATAATAATAGAAGCTCAAGTGTCATGTGACCCTTAAGGAAGTCGTGAATAAAACGTTCTTGCACATAAACCTGAACATCATATCCATAACACTGTATTAGAAAGTCTCGATTGATGATCACCTATTCGGTAGCTAAAGATGTAAGCATGCATGTTCAAGCATTTTGTAAAAGCATGCACAAATACCAGTCGCCATCACACTGCGAAGCATGCTTGAACAGCTTCAGTTTGTGCTTGCTCATGTATCTCATCTGTACCACACCAAGAGCGACGGGAGTCTTTTCTTCTCCCTTCTGTAATTCGTTCTGAAGCTATTTATCTTCTTCACAACGATATTCCGGTCGTCGTTTGGATCTATTTTTTTATATATTCCTAATGATACATTATACGCTGCTTCTTTCTTCGCCTTATCATGATACTCTTTATCTTTAATCCGCCAGAGACAAGGATTACTTTGGTACAACCAAATGAATTCCTCCAATATTTCTGTGTCCTTTCCGCAGATCACTGGTCATGATGGAAACTATGGAGAGATGCGTCTTGGCCGAGAGCTGAGTCACAACTGACCTTTGCTTGCACAAACGACCTACACACTTTCAATATTGCTTGCGCAACCGGGGCTTGTCAAGCATGCAGATGAAATTTCATTCAATCTTCAAGCCGCTTGTACAATCACAATGCTTGCGCAAATTTTCCATACAGAAGCTCAAGCATTCTTTTACAAAATGCTTGATCATGCATGCTTGTCAAGCATGCAGTTAGGTGTGTAGCCACTTTCATGCAGAACCGCTCTATGCAAACATTGTAATGCAGACGGTTAAAGCAAAAAAAGTAGTTTATATAAAATGTAGACATTATTATAAAAAAGAAATCTAGAAGTGATGGGATAATTTCTATATTTTTTGGGGGGTTAAGACTTCAGCCCGGCCCCTTTCCCAGACCCCGGTGCTGAGGGATCAACTGACCTCCCCTTGTGGGGCCCTGTCTATTAGCTAGTAACATTTATCATTCACCTCAATCTGCAGCTTTTTTAGCTTGTCGGTTATCTTAAGCATAAACCAAATATTCTTTTATAAACTTAACCTGTACGTAAACATTTTAATCTTATAAAATTCATCAATATTTGTAACCTTTCTGTTCAGGCTGTGGTATGGAAGTTTTGAAAGCCCGAATTTTCAAAAAAATTATTCTTTTCATGAGGCTATGCATGAAAAAAAGAAAATCTGAATTTTGCAAAATATAATTTATTTATTACAATAAGTTTATTTATGCTAATCTTATATAAGCCTATTTGAGCTGAAAGTCTTCAATTATGATTTAAAACTACTATTATTGAAATTTGAAAAGTCTGCTATAATAAAGAGAGCATTTAAACTGTCACGATTATTCAACGAATATAAGCGTTTATATATATATACATATGCATATGCGATGTATTTGAGGTAGATATGAATATGCAATAGAGTACACATATCGTACATAACTTATCTTCGATCAATTTCTACTGTTTCTGGTAACTTAAAGAATATTAGTCCTTTATGTATATATAGACAGGCAGATATTAAAAGTATAAAGTAATAAGCGATGAAAACAGAAATTTCACAGAGAGATGAATTATTGTTAATAGTGATTGGGGCAACTGCTTTAATCTTTCAGATAACAAAAGAACTTTTTTTATGGTAAGATTTCCTATTTTTTTGAAACTTAATTTTTTTTCCCTAAACATTTGGTGTTTAAAGATAATGAAACTTATCAAAGGGAATTAATTAATCTATCATATATCAAATAGAAAGTTATTTAATATGTGGATATTATTGAGTGAATTTACATTATTTTGATTCTAAATCAGGTCACTCAGATTTAAATGATATCTACATGTTATAAAAAAAAAGGCACCATAAAAAAGCAGTACAGTACTTGAAACCTTTTCACAGAATTCATGCATTCTTTTTCTATATGGTTCATATTTACGTAAACATGCTTTTGTGATGTATCCCATTTCCTGATTACAACTGGAATTCTTATATTTTATTAAAGCAGAATATTTTTTTTTTTTAACATACCATAACAAATGACCTTCAGGAATTTTTTTCTGTAATCCGGATATTACATGCAATAACATAAAAACAGGATTTTATCATACATAAGAAAACTGTAAAATTTGAGGTAGCGTAAAAACTATGAAAACTTATAATAAAAGTATACAATTTAAATAAATAGCTTCATCAATGAGTAAAAGTTAGGTAATTCGGATAATACTGGGATATTTCGAAACTATTAAGTGAAGGCTCTTCGATAGTTATTTTGGGTAAAAATACCTTAAAATATTAAATCCTACATTTATTCTGTTTTGTATTGTATATTGGGAATTATTGTGATGTGCAAAAAGTAATTAAATAGGAACTCTGTCTGTTTTACATTACTTTTATAAATAAATCTGATATGGTAATTTTTTTAAAACGAAACATTTTTGGAATGACCTCAATGGATCAGATCAATTGCTAATCCTTCTGCATTTTAAGACTATATAAGTTTAGTTTTCATACTCCTGACTTTATCGTAAATTCTTATTCAGAGAATCAGACCAAAGATTGAAGAATAGATAATGTTACGTATTTTTAATTGAGAATCAATAAAAATCCTTGCTATACTAGCTACACTAAATCAGTATCTTTTTATATTCTTTTCAAGTAATAGTACAGACGAAAGTTCTGTTGGTCCTGAGGTAAAAATTGGAGATCTGGACACTGTGATCCAGTAGTATAGGTTCTTGGATGAGGGCTGGAGGACTCCCGGATCAATTCACGGCGGAAGTCGAAATTTTTCTACGGGCTTTTCTTCCTCTAGAACGGTCCTAATTTTACTAATTTTTAAGGACTGGATACCGCAATTTCGTTATAGTATTCTACGGTTATTAACTCAAACATACATCAATGTATGCCAAAATCTTTAGAGGAAGGGTGGTGTGGGAATGTAAACATAACAATTACTTCTATTATATATAAAGTTTAGTTTTCTTTCCTTCTCCTTCTATCAAGTAATATTTCAATCGTACCTGTGGACGATCTTCTTCGGGTATGACTTATTTACAAATTCGTTAACTTTGAAATAACAATATTTTTAAATAATATTTTGACATACATCGCATTCAAATTGTTTGTAAATAATATATTTTGTCAAATTGAAGATATGCTATTATTTAAATTGAAGATATATTACTTAAAAATATTGTTAATTCAAAGTTAACGAATTTGTAAAAAGTCATACCCGAAAAAGATCGTCTATAGTACAATGAAAATATTGTATAATAGAAGAAGGAAAGATAGAAAGATTGATAGTTGTAAATATGACGTAGTTTGTTTAGTTAAACAATATATTTATATTGAATATGAAAGAAATGTTAAGTGATTTTTGCATGCGAAGCTGTTTGAAATAATAGTTGATCAGGCTTCTATTGTCACTCACGGAATTTTTTTCAAGGATTTCACGAATCCACCATCCACCTGAGTAATCCTGATTCACTCTCTGGCTTTGAACATTGCAGCCCGGTTCAAAATGGAAATATCGGATATTTATTATATTGACATGTCTCTTACTTTCTTATTTATTTATAGTTTCAAAGTTTGTTTCGAAAAATTCAAACAAAGAAGTTCTATTGCGTCGAACAATTTGGGTATTTTGTGATTTTGACTGTTTGACTTGAGAAGACTTACAAAACGCATGGGGAAACTATAACATCTGGTGAAACTATGACAGACCTACGTCTGGTGAACTTTTCTTTTTCCAAATGAAAATGTCTCCTTATACCTGCTATAAATTGTAGACACGTAATTCATAATTCTAAGATTAAATTAATAAACCAAGAGTTTAAAAATTCTTAAGCAATTCTATTATATAACTATGTAGGTTACAGGTTTTGTTCTTAATTTGGATCAATTCTAATGCCTGAAAGTTTTAAGGTACTCGTTCAAGACTATATCTGAAGCTGAACATAAAACTTTTTTCTTATGATTTAATACAATTAAAATAGGCTTTGGTTATAACAATAAGAGAAAGATGAAAATAACAACTGAACCAGCAAAATTTGAAATTGATATTTGGTTGAAATTTTTGTTATAACTTACGAGTTAAGATTTTAGTATATACTTACTAATAGGTAAATAAAATTAAAAAAAGGAATAAATATCACAGAATTTTGACGTATGATAAGGTTAATTATTCTTAAATCACAGTTGTAAAGAAGATTATTACATTAGATATAACTGAATGACTCTTAACCCATAAATTTTTGCCCAAATCTCATCGGAGCTGTTTGTAGAGAATAAAGTAAACTCATAACAGAAATACTACGGTATTCACTCATTAATTTGCTTACTTCAGCTGGGATGTTTCCATCGTAAGTCTCCAGTAATCTGTTCAAGATATCCATGGCTTCGGGATTTTCTTTCTGAAATAAACATAAAAAAAAACAACAAATGTTTGTGAATTAAATTTTAAAAATAAAATTTTGAATCATAATTTTACTGATATATTGAAAAACACGAATGATAATTTTCAATTTTTTTTTATATGTTAAAATCAGCAAAAGAATTTAAACAATTTCAACTTGAAATTTTACTTAAATCTGACACCGTTAAATTAACTTAAAAGACGATAAAACATTTTAATAATTGTTGAAGAAAATGAGTGCAAAGCAATTGCGATTAATTAGAAGGATATAATTTTTGTATTTAGATTAATGTGATGAGGCCATACAGTTTAAATATACTGCCTCAGTTGTACATTGTTTACATCTCTCCCCATCCTTCCATGACCTTAACGGAACAGTTTGGTTTATTCTTGCCACCTCTATGGACTTTAACTTACTATTTCATCACTATGCCGTAATCATTGTTAATCTTTATATTTTCTGTAATTTTGTTAATCGCAACTAGCAAATTGCAATCCCGAAATTATCAGACAATTTTAAGTATACTTTTTTTAAATGGTTTTTCACTTTTTAAAATATTTTGATTACTTTTGCTTAAACTGATTCATAGCCTTTGTTTGTACTACTAACACTATTTGGCAAAAACAAATTATGAAAATTCAAAAGAATATATTTCAAATAAATAAATATGACATAAAAGTGTAACATACCAATTTTGCTACTTGGCATAGAAGATTCGAATGTAGCTAAAAAGAAAAATAAATTAAATTACAATAAGTTAGATTTGTTTCCGAAATTAAATATATTTTGAAATAAATGTCTTCTGAATTATTACAAATGAAGATGTTACAGATAAACACAATAGGTAGAAGCCTATTCTATATAAAATAAAACTTCATGGAAAGATAAATAATTTATGAAGTGTGGAGCAATAAGGTAGATATAGATAGTTATTATTTTGTGTTTTCTTTGAATGAAAATTAGCAAGGAATAAGTATCCGAAATGTTTGCAAATAACCTTCCATTTGTAAAATTTAAATCTTAAACTTAGCTCAAAACGTGAAAGACGTTTAAAACAGAAAGTAATAAAAATTAAAAATAACCTCTAATCTGCGAAGTTTACAAATGTCTACTAAGTTCAAAGTGCTCCTTTTTACCCTGAAATTGCAGATTACAAGTTTTACGAAGCATCTAGTAGGTAAGCAATAGTTTATCTGATATTTGTTATTTTGAGCAGAGTTTCCTGTACTGATAAGAAATGAATAGTAATAACTGAAATCAACATATGAAAATAAGGAGAATTTCTTAACTTAGAATGCTGGATGAATAGCAATAGCAATTTGGAAAATATTAGTATTTATAGGTCAATTAGAATTCAAACTGTCAAGTAAAATGTATTCCAGTAAAAGTAAAAAAAACCTCATATAAAACTATTAATTATGAAATTATATGAGTATGCTCATCACAAATTATATATTGTCTTAACATTAACTAGTTTTAAATTGACAATAGTAATAATAATACTGTGTCATAATAATGAATTGCTGAACACGGTTCTTAACAAACTGAAAATGCCTTGAAAAATTAGCATTTAACATACATTGAAAGGGAAAGAAAATATTACGCAGAGCTCTACAAAGGTTGATCTTTAGATGATAAAAATAAAAATAGTGTATCCGCATAATTAGAATTATATTCTTAAGATTCGCAACATCTTCTTCCTCAAATCTCATGTAGGCCTATACTTTATTCTGTATGGAAAATAAGTTATAGAAATCGATGGTTTTGGGTGTTATAATTCAAATTCTAAAGTCATATGGCTTTCAGGAAAGCTTTTTGCTGAGAAGTCCCAGTAGTTTCGTTTTTAAAATATTTTTTAAATATTTTTAATATTTTATAAGTTGATGGATTCCCAATTTGCATTCCACTGTTAATCTATAAAAGACAATATTTTTACATAAAAAGTAAGGAATTCTTTAACTTTGGAATGTAAGATGGAACCTTACCTTTTCAGCTCTTATCTTCTTTCTCATGACGCTTTCGTACTGTTTCTAAAAAAACGTTATGAAATTTATTACCAGGAAAATTATCTTGAAAAGAATAATTTATTTATTTAACAAATAAATAATAAACAGTTAATGAAACCGACAAACCCATACTAGGATACAGTCGATAACACTGGGAAACGTTTATATGAGGTGAAATTAATTAAATTAAAATTAAACATTTGCAGTATGGAAAAGTGAATTCGAGATTGAATTAATAATGCCCACATTTTAAATGTATGGTTTGAAATCTTTTAAAGAAAAATTTTAAATACGACCATATGAGCTATAACAGCCTTAATTAATAAACGGTTGACGAGAATGGTTGACAATCATTAAAAAGACTGTTTCTGACCTTACACAGACAATTTTCAGCCTTCAAAATAAAATTTGTTTTACCACAGAGAAATATTGTCAAGGAACATCTGTCAAGAAATCTCAGTAGGAGAGTAAATACATTTCCTGATATTGAAATAAAATATCACAAACTGGAAGAATACAAAGATAATTTACAAGGACTGACATTTGCTAGTCAGGTTTGTTGTGGCTGAAGCCCTGCTTCGCCTTTTTTGTAAATCCATTCATGGTTGATGTGGTTGTCCAATGATGGTTGTCCAATTCTCGAATGTCTGGTTACAGAATCATCTGGTGGGAAACGGAACTAATGGAATTACAGGAGGACCTGGGTCTAAAGATGATCCATAAATCCCAGTCTATAATTAAGTTCTGAAAACAAGTTCCAGAAATAAGAGATATCCGGAACTGAATAAAACTATTGTGTGACTCATCTAAATTTTCACCATAACATACTGCTGTGAATCAATGTATTCTGTTATGAAGTTTGTGAAATCGAAGCATCATGCAGTCCTTACAAATCAATACCTGACGGAGCTACTTCGTATAGCCTTGACAACATATTAGCCAGATTTTCAACAACTCACAGCCAAGATGGAGACCCACAAGGCCTCTACTGGCAGTAAATAGCGGCTTTAATAGCCTGATACTTGTAGAATTGTCTATTAGTCATTAAAATATTATGAGAAGACTAATTTTTAAGGTGGTGTTTGATTAAACTATCTCTAATTTTATATATAAATATATATACTTTTTACATATATTTTCCTCCATGTTTTGACCAGATATTTACTAAGACAAATAAATATCATTAAAAATCTTTTTTTTTTACCATTTTATTTTTATTTTTGCAGTCTAATTTTGTAACTGAAATGTTTCGCACGTTTTTTTTAGATGTTGCGGTAGTTCATTACCCCATTAAATACGTTCAATATAGTTAAAACAATCATCAGCCAAAAATTTGTAAAAAATTTGGTATACATGTGCACTTTGCGATTACTGAAACTAATACAAATTAACAGTTTAAAAATCTGCGAACATGAATAAATATTGTTGCATTTATGTATTTCGTAATATTTATGTAAAATGTATTTAACAAAATATGTATGTAACAAAAAAAAAAAAAAACATGTATGTAAATTTTGTTCTTATTTTCTGGCTCTCGAACATCTAAAGTAGGTAGTTCTTATATTAAGCAAGTTTGCCCACCCCTGTTATACAGTATAATCAACCCTCGAAAATCCCACTCGCAAACTCGCAATTTGCGAGTAGAAATTAGACGCTTGCGAGTGAAAAAAATCATCTCGCAAATCTGTTTTTTCCTAAATTCAAAACCTTGGCTGCTGTGCCAATTCAAATTTACCGCCTATTCAAATTCACCGGGATGTGAACTCCCGCGAGGGGTATTTCAGGATGGAAGTTGCTTCTACCCTTCACCAATCACCATTCGTCAATTTATAGGTAGGTGATGTGCAAAGACGTATATATAATGATAGGTCGCGAAGCCAAATTTTATACACCTACCAATCGGGCGAGTTCCGCTGTTAGTGTAGGTTTATCGTATATATATATATATATATATATATATATATAAATTTTTATCTTTCTTTCCCTTTTTTTCCCCCCCCCCCCCCGTTCATTAGCTAGCGAGTGTAAATTTCCATTTGCGAGTTGGTTTAGACACGAATTTTCGAGGGTTGGTGTAATGTCGTCTAAAAACATACTTACATTTGCATTTTTTGTCGTTTAATGACGGTTCTACAGTAATTTTCAAAAGTGACTTTTAAGGTGGCAAAGATAAGTCGAATTTTAAACATAAGTCGAATCTACTTTCTTCTTTTTTGTTTTTGCTTCATTAACATCCTCTATCCCACAACTTAAGCATTACTGTCATTAAAACTGTAGTTTAGTCCTATTATGAAAAAATTGTTTCAGGTTTTTAAAATCTAGTTGGCTTCATTCATTAGCATTGAATTTCCAAATGCACAAATCCTAAGACTTTTCTTACTGCTAGTTCTTTCTTTATTCTTTCATTGAAAGAAGCGAATAACATTTTATTTGTTCCAAAAGAAATTCAAGAAGTTTTCTAATAAGCAACTTATAAAACAAATCCTACCTCCACACTGTTGGTGCTTGGTCTTTGTTGACCTGGCCGAGGATAATAGGGATTCTGGAATTAAATAATTAATTTAGAAAATTGATGCTATTTTAAGAAATCACATTTTTTTTAGATTCCCTAAAGTAAATATACTTTAAAGTAAAAATGCTGTCTTACCTGTCCTGGTCGACGTGGTTGCTGAGGGGGATAATAAGGTGGATAATTTGGATAATTCTGTGGATTAGGGTAAGTCTGTGGATTGGGGTAAGCCTGTGGATTGGGATAATTTGGATAATTCTGCTGATTCGCTGGAGTGAATTGCCTGCTCATTGCCGGCTGAAAAATAATATTACAAAAAATTCAAATGAATATGGTATGATAAAAAAGAAAGCATTAATTTTAATTATTAAAATTAAATGCTCCATTCACATAAACTTAAGGATTTTTTTTAGAACTTTAGGGATTTGCACGAAACCGAAAATAGATTTCAAGTAAAAATATTGCTTGATGTTTATAATTTGCTTACGGTACTGGTACCGAATTAGGTGGTGCAGGTGAGGGCGCTTTGATTTCAATTATATGCTAAATTCTCAATATATAATATTCTATTCTATTACAGAATGAACTATAACGATTCAATTAGTAATATTTTTATATCGGTGGATGAGCAGAGGCAGCCATTACTGCTACAGTACAATACTTACAAATACATAGAATAGCATTTCATGCTGTAGTCAGTAATTCCATAATATTAAGAATCATCCTCTCTTCCTTTTTTCATTGCAAGCAACTTTAAGAAAAAAAAAAGGTTGCCTGGACTGTAATATTCCGAAGTGATCTGAAGGATATGGTCTGGAATGTGATTTTAGCTTTGTAGAATTAAACTTTCTAATCAAAAGTTTTCCAAAAATTACTAACTGCAGTGTATTTTAATAAGTTGGCAAGTAAAGTCGAAAGCCAGTTCTTTTTAACATGCTTCTTTATCCATTAATTATGAAGACTGATCTTGCATTTCAAAGTTTCGGTATGATTGGATGATAAACTCAACCAGATCGCCAATCTAGATTTTCGAATATTATTCTGTAGTGGATTCTTCGAGCAGATATTATTTTTAGTTCCCATGACAGTATAGTGAAACTATTCCGTTGGAAGAATTCTGTTATAAAATTCTCAATAAAATGTTGCAAGTTTCAGATATTTTTCCATATGCTTCCACATCATAAAGAATCACGAAAACCTCAAAATTTATGAGGTTACATAATGATTAATCGTTTTTTCAGAAAATGGAAAAGCACTTTCAATTTTTTCACTTGCCCCCCCAAAAAAATGTGTGCTAGTACACAAATCAATGAATTTTCAGAAATCCTCACCCATTTTCAAAAAAAAAATTCAAGAAAAATTGAGCTATATATTGTAGTTGCTGTGTCCTAAGAAAGTTCATAAAAATTGGAAATTCGATGCTTCATAAGCCCGAATAGTTTCTCAGTATGACACAAGAAAAAGATGCCACAATTTTAATTCATTTACTCTCTATACGTCCCTGAATTAAATCCTGAGTTTTTTCGTTAATACATCTAATATTCAAAATCAAAGTATGTGTAAGTAGACTGTATAGCCATAGAATCTTGCTGGATACTTTCTTAATATGTCACATTAAAAAATATATACTGTTGTCAACGGCTTAATCAACCAGTCATGATTTAATTAAGTTTATAATTATAATCTTTAGGAAAGCTTTCTGAACACCCTGTTCTTTTAGGCTACATAAACTAAAGTTTAGCTATTCTTTAACTTATTATATTTCACGTATCACAATTTAAATAGAAAATAGTTATCAATTTAAAAACGTGATTTAGGCTACATCGATTTTATTTTTATTTTTTTATTTTTTTTATGTTGACCCATTTGTTCACCTGTTGCTGTGGATTCATTTGTGGAGGCATCTGCTGTGGAGGCATCTGCGGAGGCATTTGTTTCTGTTGGTTCATCTGTGGAGGCATCTGCTGTGGGTTCATCTGTGGAGGCATTTGTAGCTGTTGGCTCATCTGTGGAGTCATTTGTTGCTGTGGAGTCTGTGGAGTCATTTGTTGCTGTTGGCTCATCTGTGGAGTCATTTGTTGCTGTGGGTTCGTCTGTGAAGGCATTTGTTGCGGTGGGTTCATCTGTTGCTGTTGATTCTTTTGTGGTGACATTTGTCCAGGAGAAATCAGCTATATTGAAATGAAGGGAATTTTAAAAATATAAGAGCTGCGTATAATAGAGTGTATGGAAATTACAGCTTACTCCTTAATTATTTATCGGTTCTAATAATTTTAAGACTACGGCTATTTAATTGTAAATTTTTTTAGAAAGAATTAATTAAATATAAGGTAATCCATCTAAAAACTATTTCATTGCTTTTGTTGATTTAATCTTTCGTTGTTTGTTGAATGCTATTGTTCTTTAATGAGAATATATTCTATATATAACGTCTTACATTTGCAAAGTTTAAATAAAAGTATTTATGGATCTTTGCATAGATTGTATGGTTGTAGATATCATCACATACCGAGTCAAATTCTACTTGTTTGAAGGAAACTTAAGGAATTAAGTATTTTTGTGGTGTATTAGACATTCTTATAGATAATCTAATAGGTTCTTAACTATCAACGTTGTTTATCCTTTAAAAATAAAATATAAGATAAATGAATAATTTGAAGTTCTGTGAGGTTGAAAGAAATAAAACTAAATTACAATACAAAAAAGATAACAAAGATTTAAAAATACGTAATTAAAAGCTTGCATTGACTGAATAATATTTCTTTATAATATTCAATTTTAATTGTAATTTTACACTTGAATTAAATTCAATAAAATTTGAAGAAAGCAATAAATTAATTACATTTGACTGAATATACAAACGATCATAATATACTTGTTAATGTTTTCATTAGATTCTCAGATCAATCTTTGCAGTGTCTCTGAAAAGATTTTTAGGTAATGCTTATTTTAAAATAGGCTAAACTTCTCCCTTATCTTTAACATATCTGCAGCTGTTAGAGCATTTCTCTGTTCATTTTTTCACCACATACAGGGTGATCCAAATTAAAGACGAGGTGTTTAGAACTCTATATGTAGGCGAATCGCAACCAAATTTCGTACACATACTGTACTGAGTATGCAGTTTCAATTTCTGAAGAAAAATAATAGTTCATATTTAGGCCTCTAAGGGTGAATTGTAGTGCTGCTGTCCCCGTAATTTGCATATTGCGACCTAATCGAGCAACCTCCGCCTACAAAAGGAGTCACCAAGCATTTTTCACAAATCAACGATTAACGAGTCATGAAGCTTCCTTGTAAGATCGGCGGTTACTTGTTAAACTCTTCTATGAACGAAACAGCAACTGCACTTAAGGCATTTCGGAGGTTAAAAAGTTTACGAAAGATCCACTGACTATTACTAATCTATGGAAAATGATTTTTCGTTTTGAAGAGACAGGAACTGTTGCTGTAAAAACCGGACGAGATCGCAAGCCAATGGACTGCAGAGAACAGATTGAAGTTGCAACTGCAGTAGTGGAGCAGAGAATCGCAAAAGCACATGGTAGCAGTAGTGCACGTGCAATATCACGGAATTGGACATGCCATATATATATATATATATATAAAATATCCCACAGTCAACAATTGGCTTATGATGATTATGCAGAAAGCATGTGCCTTGACATTCGTTGGTTGGATAATGCAGGGACTTGGCGAATATTGTGGAGTGATGAGGCTCATTTCCATTTGAATGTGGTGCAAGCACTCATAAGTGCCGTCTTTGGTTTGACAATAATCCAGATGGTCATCATCAAATCCCATTGCATTCACCAAAGGTAATGATTTAGCAACTTTCATCATCGGTCCTTACTTTTTTCAAGAAAGCACACCATCGGAGCTAGTGAACAGCTCCAGTTAATAGCTCCAGTATGCCGTTATACTCCGGAGTTTTGTAATACCATCACTTCAACAGAGGAATTGTGTTGATATCGCAATCTTCAAACAAAATGGTGCTCCCCCTCACCTAACTTTACCTGCGAAAGCCTTACTATGGCGAACATTTTCAGATGACAGAGTAATTAGTAGATCATTTCCCACGGCAAGATCGCACTGATCTCCAGATCAGAACTCCTATGATTTCGGTTGTGGAGCTACTTAAAGAGCTTCGTTTATCAAGATAATGTTCTGAACTTACCTGGGTTAAAAGAGAGAATTTCGCAACATGTGACACAATTCAACGTATGTCAGTTGCTGCTGTCGAGTGTATTATGCAATGAATGCAATTTGTAGGGCAAGGCGATGGAGAACCCGTTGCTATGATGTTAGTGTTTCCACATGTGATAGCTGTAAAGTTATTGCACATTAATTCTTTTTTTGTCAGTATTTGTTAGCTAAGTTTGGCAATATGCAAATTACGAGGACAGCAGGGCCACAATTTAACCTTAGCGGCCGAAATTTGAATTATTTAGTTTTTTTCTTCAGAAATCGAAACCGTATAGTCAGAATAGTAGGTGCATGAAATTTGTTTTTTTTCCTATAGTAATTTTTTTCCTATAGTTTTTCCCAGTAATTTTTCCTATAGAGGAAATGTCAAAATACCTCCTCTTTACTTTGGATCACCAGGTATATTTACTAATAATTTGTCAAATGATTTACAAAATTTTTCATTTCTTATTTTGTTCCTTATTGGAAATTTTAGTTTAGGTTCATCATCATGTTTTAAGGCAATTAAAGACAGTAGCTTGCAAAAACAGGAAGACATTTGTCATTAGCCTACGTTACAAATTTTGATAGTTCTTATAAAATTTTCGGGACAGTAATATATATTACATACTATGTGCGTTTCTAAATATCAGATAACTTTTCATTACGATCCATGAACTGAAATTTAAAAGAAAAGTCTAGAACATCTATAATTCAGTGACCATTTCAATATATCTATAGAATAAAGGTAGTCATAAGATTTTTTTCTAAAAACTTACTTTTCGTTCTTCAATTAAGTGAAAATAATTTCTACAAAGTCATTAATTTATTTCAAAAAAAATTTGATAACCAAGTAACTTTCTGATAAATAAGTAGCTAAATAACTATCTTATTAGTTTATATGTTTATATATTTGATTTTTTTTTTCTAAAAACTTACTGTTCGTCCTTCAATTAAGTGAAAATAATTTCTGCAAAGTCATTAATTTAGTTAAAAAAAAATCTGATAAATAAGTAACTTTCTGATAACTAAGTAACTAAGTAACTATCTTATTATGTTTATATGTTCTTTTAATATAATCACGTTAGATACATGCTTATGACTTTATCTCTTTCTATTATGAAAGGACTGTGTAATTAATGGTTTCCTCAGATGAAAACTGATCAGCACTATGTCTCTAAACAAGACAGATTCAGAATTTGATGATGTGCATCATTCTTTTTTTTTTGTTACTTGTCTATTCTTAAGATTTGTCTACATTCAAGAAATTTGAAGAAAATAAGAAATTCCTCTCTTATATTTTGTATTAACATAGCAGTGCTTTTAGATTGCTTCACTTTTTATTTGGGCACCACAAAAGATTTCAAATTTCTGGAACTTCGTCAAGAAATGGACCAGAAGGTTTCTGGAAGGACTTGCTTCAGGTTAGATATGATCTACAAAACAGCTAGTTCATGGACCGTTAACGAAGTTACATTGACATAATTTCCTCATTTCCTAAGTGATCGAAATGCATTTATTAACTGGAGATATAGCATAAGCTAGTCTTTATTTTCATTTATAAATTACATAGAATATTATTTTTTATATTCATAAAAAATATACCTTTCAAAATATTTTATGTTAATTTGCTAAATAAGTTTAAAGGGATTTTTCATACCATTTCACCATCAGGATTCTCTCTGTCGAGAGGATTGGTACTTGACGGTCTTGAAATAGTACCAGTTAATGACTCCCTTCCGCACGATTCCAACGCTGTTTTTACCTGAAAGAAAAAATATTAAATACTAAATGATAAATACTCAACACATGATGAGTTGAATTAAAGAACAAAACAATACAGATACATTTTATTTGAACAGATGGATCGGTTGAAAGTTCTTAGATTAAATACCCTCTGTAATTCAAGTATCTGAATTCTTTCTAATGAAAGTTTCTAAGCTTAACCAGCCTCTAAAAGTAAGACAGAGAAATGATTATTATCAGAAGTTTATTTGGCTAAGACGACGAAAGCCTAGTGGTACTAAAATCAGGAGAGAACGCAAAGAAAGTCCTTTAACTTTAGGCCATTATGTATAACATTCTATGATAAAATTTTATATTTACTTTTCTTAAGTCCAACTATTTTAGGATGATAAATAACCCTTTATACATCCAAAAAGATGAGGACATTATAAAGACTACAATCTTGGACAAGGAGGCTGGTAATCAAAACCGCTCAAAATCCGCTCAAAAACTTACGTTGACCAAATAATAGAACGAACTTTTTGTAATGTAATTATCAAACGTTTCCTGACGATGCCTCAAGGAACCGAGTCTAAACATCACACGTAGGAAAATTCCTTATCGAAGCTTACACATTATTTGTATATTTACTCCTCCTTCAGATCGAAATTGTTTGAGAATTAACTTGTTAGATTTTTCTAGTTCATATCGCTTCATAGTTTCACGATGTTAGATAAACGAAACTTCAATGTATATTCAAAAGGATTTTTGTTTAGGTTGTAATTCACCAAGTGTCATGTAATAACTGTCTTGAAAAGTATTCTCGGAATATAGTAGGAAGCTCAAAATTAGTCATGGTAATACTTCGAACTAACTCTGCACTATCTTAAAGAATACAGAAACAATCAACTATTACAGAAATTCACAAGTTTGCTGAAGTGGAGCAAAGTGTTCACAGCCTTAAACTGGATATGCTAGAGCAATATTAATAATGTATAATCGTAAAGATAACGCAGATTATATAAAATTATGTCATTTTAAATATACTGTATGTAATACCCATATTAAGATAATTAAAATAAAGTGTTTTACTTTATTATAAATCTTGGATTATTTTGAAAAAGAAAAAGTGAAAAACCATTTTTACTTATAGAATTAACACAACTTTTTAAATATTGCTAACTATCTTCCCCAAATAATTGTCCTGTAATTAATTGTCACACAAAAGACACATTATTACAAGTTCAAAAAGCAATACAATCATTTCATTTTCCATGTAAACAAGATGGTAAATTTATCAAAAAGTATTCAGAAGATGCAAAGAATCATTTCATTTACAAGGACAGAAGAAAAAGGACTCTTGACTCCTGGTTTCCTTTACTTTAAAAAAAAATAATGAAAAGTATTTTCTTTGTAAAATTAATAACATTCAATCCAGCTGAATCTTTTATATTAGAATTTTAAGAATTTATTTTATTATTTTATTTATATTAATTATTAAATTACCTTATTGTAATCTTCTGTGGACATGTTTCTTAACACGTTCATGATATTCTTCCAAGCATTGTCCTGCTCCATCCATTGTTCTTCTTTCTGAAGACATAAATATCAAAAAAATGACTAAACGGATCATGTAACTATTTGCTAAACTAATCGTACCAGCAAAACAGTTTGCAAATAAAAAGGAAGAAGAAATTATGCCAAAACTTCTGCTTAGAGAAGAAATTATGCCAAAACTTCTGCTTAGAGAAGAAACCGATTCCTAACAATGATTGCAATGTTGGAATGAAAGCTTCGTTGAAGGTAACTTACGAACTGTACACTTTAGGAAGCTGAAAATTTTAGATGTATGTTCATTTGTTGATACCAGGAAAATTCTAATTATTTTGGTAGATATTTAACGAAAGAGTTACGGGTACCAGATTCGTTCTCGTTAAAGCGCAAAACATTTATCTTGGAAAGATGAACTAAAAATGGAAGATCTATAATTAAGTTGAGATCGTATTGGGTTTTAAAAATCAGACCAATCTCCACTAAGATATGATTCTCTGAACAAATGCACCTTTAAAATAAACACATATGATGTACAATGCTTAAAATTTACTTTCACTGTTTGGAAAAGGGCCTTACCGTAAAGATATTCGAAAGTTGGCTCCCCAACTATCGTTTACTTAACAGGAAGATATAAACTAAATTGAAATGGCGATTTTCTCTTTATTTTTATTATTTTACAGTGATTTCTATATATCTCAAAAAAATTCATTAATAGGAACAAAATAAAATTCTATTGATTACATTTGGGGCACGGTCTCGAAAAGGAGCTATGCTAAAGAATGGCAGAAGGATTTTAAATTTCCCCCAATTTATCGAAATTGTTATTAATGAATTTTGTGGGAAATCTATTTTGAGATTTTTTAAGCTTTATGAGCATCAGGGGGACGCAAAATATTGCCCTTATGAAATCTAAAGTGCATTTTGATAGTAGTTTTAAATTACTGATAGAATTTTTATCCATTACCGGTATTAGGTAACTTAATATGTTTGGTATTGAAGGTATTAAATGCCTTCTAAAAGCTTGGCCACCACGTCGTCAGATTAAAATCTACTAGATCCCATATCTGCGGGTCTCATGTGGAACGAGCCATCCCAGCTGCACATTTCCAAATCCGAAATCATGTTACAAATGTAGAATGGCAATAAGTTTAAATAGCCTGTGCAGTGGTTCTTAGTATTTTAACTTGCAAATGGACAGCGTAATACCTCTAGACCTCCCATTCCTGTTAACCTATTATCAAGCTACGGAATGTTATTTGTGAAAATTCTAAAGAAGATCATTAAAAGACTAATTTTTACATTAAAAAAGAATTATAAAGGTTTTTTATTTTCTCTGTCTGTCTGTTTCTCTCTCTCTTGATAGAAAAAAATCCTGTTTGTTTGTTTGTTTTTTTAAAGCACTTTAACATCTGAATTCCGGAGGATAACTAAAATTCGAATGTTTCTCTGAACTTCAGACCACTTAGTTATTATTATTTATTTAAAAAAAGTATAAAATAAAATAAAAAAAACCCTCGGAAATTAAAATTTAAGAAATACAAACAGCTTAAAAATAGTTAATTTAATTCTGTCTTCCATTATTTTTTTTAATCGCGTACCCTTGAGGTTTCCTTTACGTAATCTGAGGGGGCTGCGTTACCACAGATAAAGAATCGCAGCCATATTACCTTATTATAGAGAAACAAAATGTCTAAAGGGAATTACAGATACTTACAAAGTCCAGGGTCGGCATTCTGGGTCTTTGCATGAATGGATTTTGTTGATTGGCCTAAAATTATAAAAACCTTTAGTAGTAAATTCAGACAACTGTAAAATTGTGAAACTGTAATGTTTGACGCATTTACAAATATTATTAACTATTTAATTCTTAGCAAAGTAAGGATAAAATATACTCACACGCCTGTGAAAGTCGAGCTGCTGTTGTAGACATGCTTGAAAATTCTGTAAATAATTTATTATTTCAGAAATTCAGTTTTATTTATTTTCTAATTTTATCCTTAACTATTTTTATTCTTTAACTATTTTCAGTCAAAAAAAATGAATAAGAAATTCTAATTTAGTTTATATAAAATCAATAAAAGTTAGTCACAACCTACTTTTTTTTCTTTACAATAAAGTTATTTAAAGATTTAATTTATTAAGTTTGATTTCAAGTAAAAGCCCTCAACGCCTTTATTTTCAGTTTATCAAGCACGTTATTTGTATTTTCCATTTTGAACATTAGTTACATAGAAGTAAATTTGAGTAACGTAATATTTTATTATCTAATGGACCACTTGAGAATAGGCGGGTCTTCGTAGTTCCAAAATATCCCACCAGTCTAATTTTTGGCTTGTGGGATAAACAAAGCCATGTGCTTTGTTTTAACCCTAATAGATACAGAGGCTGAACCAAAAGATTTGATTTGGATGCAACGATTGTAAGCCTTCCAAAATTTTCAGATTGGATATAGAGTTGATTATCGCCTATTGAAGAAGACGACAGTAATATATTTTCAAAGAAATATATAATTTAATGGATCACTTGAAGATAGGCGGGGCTTCGTAGTTACAAAATATCCCACCACGCTACTGCTTCGCATGTGGGATAAACAAAGCCACGTGCTTTGTTTTAACCGGAGTAGATATAGAGGAAATATTATATTAAAGAAGGATATTCCAAGCGTTTTTACAGAATTATTACAATAAGGATCTGCACAGTACTGAACCATCGTCTTGAAATATCAAATATCGACGATTTTTTAAGTAATTCAAGCAAAGTTATATGTTTGTTTATCGCACAAGTTCTCGCCGCATGTGGGATACACGTCATACGTGACGTCGATAGGGGCGTAAACCTCAAGTGGTCCAACCTAATTTTAAAATTACTTTTAGAGCTCAAAATCCTGCTTCAAAAAATTTTTATGTGTGAAATTTAATATTACGATTTAATCAAAAAGTTAGCTGTAGTAAATTTCTACAGCACTGATTTACATTTTGAGTTACACATTTTTATAATATAAATATTTTCTAAAACTTCGATTTAGTATTGATTTATATCTTATTATTATAGATAAGAATCCATTGTTCCAGAAAGAAAGATTTACATCTTACACCTAAATATTCATTCTTTGGTTCTTAGCAAAAACACAAAAATGTTGCTTTTCTTCTACATTTATTTGACATTCCTTTTCTTTCTCCTTTTGTTTATCAATAGAAAAAATAGTGCTAATCCCAATATTATTTACTATCAAAACTTTTCATTCGAATAAAGAGAAACACACATAAAAAAAACATAAAATAAAATATTGAAAATTTATGTTTTCAAATACATGTCCTGTGAATATTCGTTACAATTATAATAAAATATTATTTTGGCAGACAATAGAACTTTATAAATCGATATGCGTTTTGTGTTTATTTATTAATTTTTTTTTATTTTTTTATATTATTCATTTTTTTTTACTTGTGATACTTTTCATTTGTTTTTTATTACAAATATTGTAAAAACGTCAAGGATCAACTAAATTAAGTTAAAAAACATTTGATAGTTTTTTTTTTACATTGATTGAGGTATAAAAAAAAAATAGTGAAGTGATAGCTTATGATAGTCACTTATGATATCCACTTTTAAGTGCCGTGAAAGCAAAGAAAAACTGAGAAATAAAATAAATAAAATAAAATTAGGTCATAAAATTTCTTTTGTATTGAAATACGTAAGTCAAGGAGAAAATAACCCAATGCAAGTATTCAAATAAAAAAAAAAACTGTTTAGGAAAGTCATAAAAATGATATACATAGTATTAGAAAACAGTATACTGTTAAATATTTTTTCACAGTATTTACTTAGAATTGGGAAAATGACATAAAGATTTCTTAATTCTCTTTTTTGTTTAGGAGATAAACTTTGAACTAATTTAAATTGCAGGATGGTTAAATAAGGATCAAAGGAAATAGTGAGGTCATTTTAAAATTCTTATTAAATGACGGAATGAGTGTGCAATTCATTTCAGTTGATCACTGTAGTTTTATTTTTGAAATGATAGAATAATCTTTTTCATTTTAAATAGACCTACAACTATCAATCTTTTTCTAAATAATATAATGCTCACTTTATCGATATGAACTTGTATGGCATGAATATAATTCTGATAGTCTTTAAATTGACTCTTTGACTATATTAAGTTGAATTAAATTCTGTAGTAAGTCTAATTCGATATAAGTTTTTATGTAGATTATCTTCGGTGATACCTTCATTTTTATTCGGAAAATATAAATTTTAAGTGGATTTTGATAAATTATATTCCTTTTTTTATACTTGTGTATTGAATAAGTTATTATCTTCTTAAATAGTGCAATTTTTTGTGGGGAAGGGATAGTTAATGCTTTCAATATTTCATCCCCCATTTATTGATGGCAACGTATTCAGATGTGATTAAAACTTTCATGAAGGTTAAAAAAAGCAGCAGAAACTAAGATTTTTTTTATTATTTGTACAAGAATGGCCTCAGCAAATAACTAAAAATCTAGAATATAAGTACTGTAGTAAGAAGATGGAATTAGATATTATTTGTTATTTATCATAATTAAATGGTATAAAACAAAGAAAATTTATGTTTCAGATTGTATTTTGTGAAATCATACATCTATTTATAAATAGAAATCTATTTTATATTGAATAATGCTTTGGATTCAATTTAATTCTAAAATTGATGTTTTGTTTGTTATAACATAAAATACTTTTTCTGTAATGTTTAAAGACCTTAAATTAAAATAACTCATTGATAATTAATACATCGTATTTCTATGTATTTTTATGGTAAAAAAGATAAGTATTCTCCGGGAGTTGAAGACTAAGCAGTAATGTTTTCAATCAATTAATATAACTGATAAATAATCTACCGTTACTAAAAAAAGGTATAATTTGCAAAGGAAGAGAATTTACGATCTTCCCAATGTGACACGTAACAGTTTTAAACGGAACTCATCTCAACATAGATGGCAGTTCAGAACATGTCTACAGCTACCCAAACATATATTTCATTCTTTTATCAACATAATACTTTACATATTGCTATCAATTTTCTGATAGCATCCTAAAGGCATTTGATTAACTAATATGGAGTAGAGTATTTTTTCAAAATATAGATACAAAAATACAACATTTTCCTGCGGATTACCAATTCACTATTTACATTTAAATATTTTTTTTAAAAAAATTAAGTAAATTCAGAACTTTATTAATCTTTTACTTACTGGTTGCTCAGAGCACTGTTGAAACTGTAAAGAAAAAATGTTCTTTATTAGATCTGAAAGTTAACTACATTTCGACTCGTAATTTTTAAGAACAGACAAATTTCCAAACTATAAAAACCAAAAGAACTTACATTACTGGGTAAAGTCTTGATGCAACTATCCAGTCCTTCTGGTAATGGATTTGCATTCTGTAAGACATGTAAAAAGACATTTCATTTATGAATAAAACAATGTTGAATTTTTAACACTTGGTGGCTACACAATCTATATCCGAATTTGATCCAGAAATTTCGAATGATGCCTACTTACTCAAAGAATCATAATAACAGATAAATTATTTTTAAATGACAAAGAAAAGATTCTATTTTTTGCAAAGTTAAGTATGAGAATAGATTTGTCTTCAATACTAGATTGGACATTAATTACAAACGAATAATCTTTTTCTGTCAACAATATACCTTCCCAGACTGTCATCTTTGGTCAAGGAGTCTGCGTTGAACTAATCTGATCAGAAATTAAAGAAATCAAGTAATCTTACTATTAGAGGCTTACTGGAAAACCTCACACCAAATGACATAGAATTCTAAAGTTAAGTATGAAGGAATCGTTAAACAACAGGTTCAGGTATGAAATATAACTGATGGCTTGGACTTTCTAAAAAGAAAACAATCTGTTGAAGGTATTTGACTGAAATTCAAAAACGTTTTTCTACCCTATGGATTGTGTGTAATTATTCCACATTTGTTCTTGAGAATGCAGATCATTTGCAGTCCCATTAGAAAAGTAATTTTCCTGACAACAGGTGATGTATTTAGTCCTTTAGTCCTGAGCTACTCATTTTCATAAAAGCCCCTCCAGTCTCAACCGACTGACTTCATCAAAAGTCAGCAAAAATTCAAATTAATTCAAAAATTGGATCAATGTTAAAAAAAAAAAAAGCTTTTTATATTTAAGATGAAGCAAGACTAAAGTTAAATCAATTCGAGCTAATAACTTAATCATCAAATCAGAAAAATGAAAGCTAAAATGTTAAGATATGTTCATTGATTATACTCTTGAAACATCTGTTCAAAAATCATCAGCTGGATAAATCTTAAATATAGCAATTAATTCATAAATATCTGCTAGCTCTAAAAGTAAAAAAACGAAAAATAAAAAAATCCTAAATATTGATAAAAGAGAAATTATGTTTGTTTATCGTTCGCTTCTAGAGGGGATAAGTAAGGGAAAAGTACCTTCAGTTGAGTTCAATAAGTGCGAAATGTTACCCATAATGCTCAGTGTCAAAAGATAGCCTTTCCATTTGCTTTTCATTGTGAATTTGTTTTTGCGTTTCTAGTTTAGAAAGCACCAATTTATTTCTACGAATGGTCTTTTGTTACTTTTTTCCATGTATGCTATTGTATTTGATTACGGCAAAAATTGCTAGTTCATCATTGTCAAAGTTGTATAAAACAAGTTCTCATTTTTATTACATGATACATTGTATTTTAAGCTAACTTGACAAAAAAAGGGACAGTAGAACATTCACAACACGTCATGTGAGAAATTCCTCAAAATTATCAATATCTTTATCAAGGAAATATTATCATCACGCAAATCTAGTCACCTTTTCATTTTACACTTTAACCAGAATTTAAACAAAAGATTCGTTTTCCTTTTGTTCGGCTTTTATAACTACCAAAGATTTAGTGAAAATGTTCTCAGAATGACTGTTTTGTAAATTCTGGGAAATTACATAACAACGTCTTAATGCTAATTTTATTTTAATATTTATTGGTAGGTCAGGACGAAATTTTAATAAGGTATAATTTTGACAATAACCCATCTTCGGAGGTATGCAAAGGAGAAATTTAATGCATAAGAACAGAACACTATCCAAAATTGAAAGACTTTTTAATTAAATTGAAATATTTTAATGATTCTTAAAATTTTCCTGTATATAATGTACTAAATTCAAGAAAGAAAAAGCATCTCCAGAGCATATCCTAGGCTGTTCGTCTGTGTCACCAGACAAGATCTTCTCCGTCCATTCAAGGCCATTTTCACAAACTGAGAAGTTTTTGACTTTGTAGAGATAGTCTGAAATTTCAAACCAATTTAATACAGCAAGTTTTTCTTTTTTCTTTTTCAGTTCTGGCTGTAATGAAACGAGTATATTATTATTCTATAGTGCTAGACTTTCCACGAGGTAGATGTTTAAAATAATTTAGGATTTTAAACTCCGATAAATATATAAAGACGAATTGAGTCTTTAAAGAAAGTTGTAGTTTTTAATTGAACATTAATAATGAATAATTAATATTAAAATTAATGACTGCCAAGAGAACAATTCGTAAATTAAAACTCGATGATTTAAAGAATATGATCTAATATTTTAAAAATTAGAGATTACTATTAAAGGAGTTAGAATACGTTTTATCATGTAACATGTTCCAATTTTGTGAGACAATTATTAATGAAAGTTATTTAAATATTAGGTATTGTAATAAAACTTTATAAAGTTTATTTGAAAACCTTCATTATAGTGCTCGCGCTTAAAGTTGAAACTTTCAGGATGCAAAGCAGATTATAGATTGTCCTTTCCTGGCCGTTCGCTAACATTGAAATAGAAGAGAAGTGCCTCTTCTATTTCAATGTTAGCGAACGGCCAGGAAAGGACAATCTATAATCTTAATTGCTTAATTAAATTTGTTTAATTTTCATTGATTTTTACTTTTGCTTTCTTCTACATTAAAATTAAATTCTATTAAATTCAATATTTGTTATCAAAAATAGATTTCCTTCCTGCATATTTCAATGACAAAAGAATTTGTCAAGTTCTTACAGCTTTTCAACTAATGACTATGAAAACTTAATAATGAATTTCAACATTTAAGCAGCAAACAAATAATTCATGATGTAGAATAGACAAACGAATACTTCAGTTCCTCCTAATAATGATTTCACACAAAGAAAATACTCGTAGTTTCACAGATTCAGATGAAAAACATTTGTGAAGTGTTAATGGAATAAATAAATGGTAGTTGATGCAAACATCAAGTTTTTATAGCCTTTTTATGGAGTTGTATTTTCAAATTACGATGTTTTTTTCTCACATTTAGAAATGAACAATAGTAATCCAGATACTGTTTAATGATGTGTCAAATATTAAGTGTCATTTCTTGTAATTTCTTGTAATTGTTTAACAGTCAATACAAACGTGAAGTTCAAATAAATCCTCACATTGACAAAAACAACACGATTTATGAACAGGAGTCGGGGAAGCTATTTAGTCCTTATATGAACTCATCAGTCAAATTTACGCAGATGGTGACTATCTCAAAGGATGTGAGAAGTTGTGAATCTCACTCTAGCTCCTGCCAGTTGGACCGCAAAGAAAATAAATAACAAAAATTTTACTGTACAGTAGAAATTTAAAAGCTTGGCTAGAAATTCTATGGCACAAAAGACATAATGAAAAGCAATTTATTAAGATAGAGTTAAAGGGAATAATTTCAGCTTATTAAAAAAACAAACAAACATGGAATGGCTTCCATTTGCCTTAAATAGGTTTTACATTAGACAATGACATCCGGTCTATAAATTCAAAAGCTGACTGGAAGAGAGATCGCGTTCATATATTAAAAAGGAAGTTAATACCTTAAATCGGAATCAATAAGTTAAATCTGGCAGATTTTGGCAGTATATTTTATTATTATAAAATTAAGAAAACTTAAGATATACCTAATTATGAACTGTTTGGAGCAAATAGGTATTAAAACTACTAATGTTATGAAGGTATATCAGAACAAATAGTAAAAAAAAAATAAACAAATTAAGATTCTTAGATTAGAATAAAATGTAAAATAGAATGTAAAAACTTACAGGGGTAGTGATTCCTTCCGAAATGTCCGTGAAACATTGAAGACACGACTTATACGACTCCTGAAAAACAAAACGAAATAGGAAAATTATTAATACAATTAGTGCACATCTCTCACAAGGACTATAAAGTTATTAATATGTTACTATTTCATACTTCAAAAGCTTATAAGAAATATATTACATGTAAATTAACACAGTTTGGTGGTTAATGTAATAAATTCAAAACGAAGAGATCTAGAAAACTCAAGCTAAGCATGTAAATAAACTAAGGGTGGACATCTTGGGTTTTTGTATCTTTTAGTAATTGTTTTAATTCCATCATATCCACCACAAGAAAAGCATGGGAAACTGCTACAGTTTCTAACAAGACTTCACAAAATTTCATCTTTAAATTGTTTAAAATTGGAGAAACGAACTCGTCTTGACAGTTTTATGTCGAAAGCTAATCAAGAAGATTAAGTTTTTGAAATATAACTTTATTTTTGAAAAGGCAATGTCAAACAAAACTAAACAATTATCTTGACATCAAAGTAATGGATAAACAAGATACAAATTACTTTGTGAAGCTCTACAGTAATTAATTTTACAAATTTTAAAAACCTAATAGCACATTAACAATGTTAAAATTAATGAAAAATCATTCATAAAATGAATTTTATTAAGTCATTTTCTGTTGCTCTGTAGTTCTAGACGGTGGCTTATCGTTCGTTTATAACATTTCTATAAACATTATAACGTTCATAAGTATATACCGATATTATATTTATATGAGCTTAAATCCACATTTTTTTATACGGTTAAAATTATCTACATCAAGTAAGTTTAGGAGCTCTTTAGAATTCGAAATGATCATCTAATACCTTTTATCAGGAAACTCTTTAAAAGAAATTGATAATTATCACCACAACATCATTTAGAATAGGATTTTTCTCAACCTTTTGAATCTTATCTTATCCTAACAGAAACCGAATCTCCATCGATCCTAACTACATCAGTAACTGTTGCGACAGTCATCAGCAACTAACAAGCAACATAGAAATAAAAAATGACAAGCTAAACTAAGCAAGCGACTATCTTATTTTCTTTATATCTCTCCATTTTCCTTGATTTTCGTATTCTAAGGTTTCCGGATATTCTTTGCTAGTCTTCCGTCGCCAATTCTTTTGCGAAAGACGATTTGATCCACATCGGCCTTCTATTCGAAGTCCATTAATTTATGAGCGTATTTTCCATAGGTTTTTTTAATCTAATCTTTCTTTTTAGTCGTTCAGACATGGATGCGAATCAATATGCCTGTTATCCACACATTTGATACCAATGAGAGTTAATTTCATTGATGCAGTATATAGCATCACTAAATAAACTGAAAGTGATAACTTAAGTTGTTTGGTCCTAAAGTTAACAGTATATATTTTGGACTATTTCACGAATTACCCTTGAAGAGACACTGGGAAAGCTCATATTATCCTCCCATGTTCGCTACGTAATTGCAGGAGTATATTGTCTGTCTATGCCCGAAATGAGGACAGACCAGCAATAAAATATATAGCAGTTCCTAGGCTGATACTTAAAGAAAAATTCGAATTACCATTTTTTTTTCATTTCATGTGAATTGAATTTTTTTTGTTAAAGTGATGTACGATACATATCTTGTCAAAAAAACTTTCGAAATAAAAGTTTCTGAAATAAAAGTTTTTTCAGCATCTGAAAACATGCTGCTATATATTTTTAATAGCCAATAATGCATCAAAATAAAGCCCATTAGTGTCTCATTCCAAAACAGCATGGAAACGTTCATGCCAATGCCTTTCCATCTTTGAACCAGTTCATTAACATTATTAGGTTACTGGAGGTCCGTTTTTTGAGGGATTTCCTCACTCCGGGATGAGATGTGATCTCGATATTTCGGCCCCGTGCCTCGGGCCTTCTTCGGGAGATGTTTTAAAAGTCAATCACATGAAGGTGAGCGCATAATGAACGACTTTCGTCATTAGATCCTCGGATGAGTTGTTCATCGTGTCTGATTCCGAGGGAATGTTGTTTGCACTGAGAAGCAGAGAGGGTGGGAGGAAAAGGAAGGGGAAGAGTCCTTATTAGGACTAGGTTATTATTAGGTTATTTCTATCAGCACACATTTCCCGTAAAAAGATTCTCCAACAGTACAGTACGGGTAAAGCATAGAAACAGTGTGGTTATTCCATCACTGAAACTCTATTAACTGAAAGTCATCTACATATGCTATTGCCAGCATGCTTACATTAAACATTATTTTCATTCATTCATATTAATGTAAAGATTGTTTTGTCATGCTACTTCAAACCAGTTCACACCATGACAAAGCCTTTTCTCTCTCTTGCTGCAAAAGCAGCGTGCGAACCTCGACAGCTTTCCAATATACAATCTTTACTCTAGATTACTTATTTTCTTTCCTCTTTCCATGTATTTTTTTTCTTTGGTTATTGATTGTAGATTGTTTGATGATTTTAATGTCCCTGGCATTATAGAGAAAAGAAGAGTATAACAGATTCACATCAAACGCAAACTGCAAGTGATAAGACTTTGACAAGGACTTTCAATGATGTCCAGGCTTTGAGCTCGACAGAACCTTTGCAGAACCTTTGGCCTGAGAAATACATGTTGCTGTAAAGCGGCGTAACAATGTTAATGAACTGACAGCTCATTTTGAGAAGAAGCTGCCATTAATATTTTCCATATTTTTTGGAAATTAAAGTAGATTTTATTTTAAAGTGATTCATAGATAAGCTATTAAAAATAATTGGCTTTATCTTTTTGAAATTTTGTAAAACCACTTTTACTAGCTGTAAAACAGAAACGATTGAGTGTCATCAATCAGCATTTTATTTTGAATAGGTATCATCATAGATTAAAGTCATTATGCAAATATCCACAAAACAGAGTGGTTTTTGGACAAACCTCATCTTGTATTGTGAAAAAGGAAACTGTCAACTTTCATTCGACTTTAATTAGACTTAACACTAATTCGATGAATGCTACAATGTTGTTGACTTATGTTCATATTTTCCAGTGTTA
>JAFIDM010002131.1:58597306-58616875 GCA_023159025.1 Thereuonema tuberculata
GTACTTGCTAAAGCAAACTAAGCGTTTTTCCTGTTATTATTAAACTTTTTTGTGGTTATTTAAGTGCGTGAATGATTCATGTCATTACAATAGCGATAGTGAGGCTATTATGAGTCTAAATTTACACCATATTTACAAGCTATCAGATCTGAACTACTTTCTGCAGATAATTCAAAAACAGTCTATTTACACGAGAAAGAAGAAAGAAATTAGAATGTTGTTTTTTCCTACTTCACAATTGATAAACTTTTGGTTTGTTTAGGGGGTGTAGGGTAACTTTTCATTTTAATATTTGAAGCCTCTTTCTTTTGAAGGAACTATTTTTTTTTTGCAAAAGAAAAACAGCAAAACACTTCAACTTCTGAAAAAGACATGTCTAACATCAAATACTCTAAATTAAGTTTAGACTTATTAATAAATTTATGAGAAAGGTAAAAAACCTGGTTTTTAATAAATCTAGAAAGTCCTACTTACTTCATTGCCTATATGAACTGAGCATAGATCCGTGTACGGAAAAGGAGGGGGGGTTGGTCCTGGTCGAGGATAAGGTGAATAAGGCGGATACTGGGGATAAGAGGGAGGTCTCTGGCCTGGATACTGTGGGTAACCTCGTTGGGCAGAAACTGGTAACAGAGAAATAAACACCTAGAAAAAAGTAAATAAATAAATAAAGAAATAATTGTAGTAATTATAAAACTTACATTGAAACCTTTTTTAAAAAAAAAAAAAAAATTAAATGAATTTTGCCAACCTTCGAAACATTACTGGCATTTTTTTTTAATGCGTGTTTTCTTTTCAGATTTTGTTATTTTACGTTGATTTTTTTTGTTTGTAGCCTATAGTAAATACTGTATGGATTTTTCAATTAGCTAACTGAATATTTGAGAATTTTCATTTTCTATTGTTTAATTATCCATTCTTTTCATTGTTATTTTAGATATTAATAATTATTTAGAGTTCATTTATTTAATTTGTACTATTTGGTTTTTAATTTAATTGCATTCGTTCTTTGAATTCGCTTAATATAATTTACTTTTTATTTTTGATTTAATTGGTCTATTTTGATTCTACTTGACTATTTTATTGGCTGAAGTATTTTGATTGGTATTATTTATTTACTTTATCTTCTGTAATGAAGTATTTTTTTTCCTTGGGGATGCTTCCATTCGACCGATCTTGTTCAAATGCAGTCGTCATCCGAGTCGAAATTTTTGACAACCATTTAGACTTTTTCTATATCTAGAATCCTTCGCGAAACCAAGACATACCTCGACTGCAGTAAAAATTCAATTTTTTTAAACAAATATTCCACGCCCAATGAATGCAAAGCTTTCAAACTGATTCGATATTTGTGACATTAAGTAGCCGTAAATTTATAACCATTCGTAATTGAAATGCAACGAAAATTCAGAAAAGCTATGTTATGAGACGAACGTTCTATGAAATCGAAAACATATTATTTTAGTTTATATAATAACTTATATTATTTTAGTTTATATAACTAACAAAAATAAAAAATAATTCTAAGGCTCTGATTAGCTATTTCTCATTCTTATCGGTTGATGATCTTGTAATATTGATAAGAAAGCTGTAATGACTCTTTCATTTGAATTTATATTTTATATTTATATTTATTATTATTCTTCGGCGACAGCGATAAATCCTCCCAAAAATCCTTCCACAAGATTAAACTAAATTCAGATTTTTTATGAAAGTGTTCGATTTTCAATTGCACAGAATTGGCTCCGAAAAGTCGATTATCCCCATAGATTCCAAAATTTCATAATAAATATTTTTGTCTTTGATATTATTCTTTATTTTTTTAAATTTTTTTATGGTTTAGTTTATTTTTTTTTTCCTTTATTATTTCTCTTTTTAAATTAATTAAAAAGTATAAAGCCACTTTTGGAAGCTCATTAAATTCAATACGAAATCATTTTTAATGCAATTATTCTTTTTAAGTTTAATTTACTTAACAAAATTTAATGATTGCTAACTAATTTCTTCTCAGAAATTTAATTCCCTTTTCTCAATAAATAATTATATTTTATAAATTTTATAACTGATCTTTAATTACACATATGTCAGTTATTTCTTTAACAAAGCATTTCCACTTTATACAGAACTTTTTATTGCAGTATTTTTATCTATGAATTTTTCTTTTTTTTTTTTGTATCGAAGTGAATAAAGTGCTTTTTTGCAAAATATTGGTATGTAGGTTACTAAGTTTACTTATATAGACACGATATATACAGGATATCAAATATGAACTAGTTTCTGCAATCCTAAATTCACTTGTATGAAAAAAAATCATAATAAAACTAATTTTATTCTTCTATTTTAAATGATATATGCTTTTAATTTCTTTCTTATGATATTTTTAATGTATCTTTTTAAATAGAAATAAATAAAATTACGGTTAATTTGTATCTTTAAATTCAGAAATAAAATTATTGCATAGAAGTCATATAGAGCTTTAAAAAGAAGATCTTTTTATCAAAAAATATGATTTTGCCAAATAAATGAGATAATCAAAGAAAATAAAAGAAAAAAATAGAAGTAAATCTTTATCATTATATCTAATTAGATGTATTACACGTTCCTTATCATTAGCTAATAATATTTATGAAAACATTACAGTGTTAAAATAAATTTAACTTGGTAGTATTCATTTTTTTATAGTATTAATTTTCATCATCGTTTATAATAAAGAAAAAAAAATCCTGCAATATATTATAAAGACATCATTGAAAATACGATTTTTAAATTACACTATTTAACTTAAACTTAGTTCCACATATAAATTTATTAATACAAAAATTTTTATCTCTGTATTGTAATTTGATTTTTAATCATATTATAACTCGTCATTTTTAATTATTCTCTAAATAACCCTAAAATGAAGATGAACTATTTTGGACTTAAAAGCAATATTAAAAATAAAATAATGATAACGATATTTTTAACGTATCTTTATAGCATTATTTTATAATACGACTTGTTTTGCATCGATTTGCAATTTTGTTATTTTTTAATTTATATTTTAAAATTTAAGAAAAATTAATTTACTTATTTTTTTTATGAAGAATTATGATGTTGACGCAAACAATTTCTAAGACAGAAATAATAAAAATGTAGAAATAGAAACAAAACAAATTATAAAAATAAATATTTTTTTTTTCTTAATTATTTAAAATCGATTCCCGGAACTTAAGAATTACGTAACGAATGCTTTACAAAACTCCTCTATAAATAAAACCGATGACGAAATAACTTCCGGATTTAACATTAAAGAAAGAATTGAAATTATCTCGTCATATTCATTCAGGTAATATTTCCCCAAGACTGGTTTATCAATGCAACAAAATATAACAGTATTCAATAGAAAATAAGTATAACTAATTTTAGATTTTCTTTAATAATTATTAATTATTAAAACATATATCAAACGCTTGAATTTTAAAAATATTGAACGTCAATAGTTAATTTTCAAATTCAAGATCAAAAGAAAGTTTTCAAATACTTTAAAGAACAAAATATATGTAGTTTAATTGAAGTTAATTTACGATATTTTAAAATACTTCGACATTATGAGTTATTTCTTTAAAATAATGGTTTTTTTTTAGTTACTTATTCTGAAGTAAAAAAACAAAAACAGTTACGAATAATATTTTTTTTTTTTTTATAAGAAATTAAATGCAATTTAAATGACATTAAGTAAATGCAATAAAATAGCAAATTAATTAGTTTAATTTGAAACAAATTTAATAAATTTACTTTCTTTTTTGATAATCAGAAATCTAATGTATAATATAGAAAAACTTATCTTCATAATGACAGTAATAAAATCAGCAGTTTTGAATATTAATTCTTAAAAATAAATTTTAATAGAATATTATTATATCAAAAGCTTTTAAAGTAGCAAAAAAATAAAATTAAAAAAAAATTAAAGTCAATATTACATTTTTCAAAAGAAATTGAAACTGATCAAATAGTTATTAATGTTATTTTTAAATTAATTCCATATATGCTATTTCCTAACATCATGAAGAAATCTATACAATCCTAATTCAAATTCGGTTTCTCAAAACTATTACAAAAATGAAACAATTCGAGCTAGTAGTGAAGTAGGTTTTTTTAGGATATAGATATTTAATATACAAAGATATATGATATTTTGCAATGATCTAAACATATTCAAACATCATTGCAAAATTATAATGATAACGTGAAGCTGTAAATGACATGTTTATATGTATCTTTTAAGGATTATAGCAAAGCTTGGGAAAAACGTTTTCAAAATTTTTTTCAGAACTTAATAATCAACGTATTTAGGCATGCTTTGTAATTTTTAAGCCTTGTGAAAAAAGAACTTCCTAAAAAGGATTCTACATTAAAATAACTACTTGTTATTAAAGTTTTTTTCTATCATATATTTTTCTTATATATTTTTTATTTTGTCTTAACGTATAAGTATGATAAGTTGATAAAATAATAAGGTAAAGATACTCCTCATTAGTAAGAACTAAAGATATATCTAATGAAAAATCTGTAAAAGGTTTGAAATGTCACAGAAACTGTCTAATCCCTACTTAATAACTTGTGCTTTTCGTTTCCTATACTGTTTGCAACAGAAACACCAATTATTCGTTTGAATTATACAGAGTAATATAAGCATTTTTATAGTTAAAAAGATAGTTTGTGATTAAATTTATATCGTTTGAAATAAAGGTTAAAAAAATCCATAAAAACTCTTTTTACCTGACTTATTACTGCTGCCACAAAAGACTTAGAAAAAGTCAGACAAATCATTTTTCCCAATGAGTCGATCTGTGTACATTCGGTGCAGGTGAAGTCCACTCGGACACAATGATTCCGGAGTGCAGCGAGATGCTTATGAAATATTTGATGCGGGCCTAATAGCCTTGAAGATAAGCGAAATCAGGTGAAGCCAGGCTTTGTGAATTATCACGGGAAAAAAATACCCCGTATGCAGAACGGAAGCGCACGCATTAATATGAGGAGATGTATCACGATTTCCTCTACAAATGGAATTCATCCTTTCACACTAAAAGCCCGTATAGACTCAAGGTTTGTGTGTGATAGAGATCTGTGTCACAAGCCTTTACTTAAGACTTCGCTTGGTACTTCTTCAGTAGCCACTATACATCGTAGAGAACAACCTCTAATTTGGAGACAAATTTACGAAGAAAAACAAAGAATTATCTTTGTTTTTCAACTATAATTTACATGAATTAAACGAGAATTTCTTTGTTTCGAACTATCAGAAGAATTTTTATTTACTCTAGTGGAATTTTAATCGAATACCTGGAACAAATCAAGTATTTTTTTTCCGTAATTTTTTTTTTTAAATTTAAAATGTTTTCTTTTTGATTTACATCTTGAATTATAAGGAATCTATATTTAAAACGTTTTCTTTTTTATTTCCTGAATAAGATTTACTCTAATATTATTTAAATTCTTCAAGTACAGTACTTAAAATTATATTAAGAATTTGAAATATATTTTAAATATATTACATTTACCTGAACGAAGATCTCTTTGATATTCACAGTCAGAAAACAGAGAATAATAAAGAATGTACTTATAAAGAAATGAGAAAAAAATGATTGGGTCTGATTTATTCATTAACTCAAGGTGTATGATTAAAATAAGCCTTTTTTCCTAGTTCTTTTAATTAGCTAGCATGTCAGTTATACAAATTTCCAGTTTGTACCAATGAAGTTTTTCAAATATTCTTGGTAAACTTTCTCAGCTCAGTCCAGATGCTAAAACGCCAGATGTATTTAAATTTGGAAATTAAAAATGTGAGAATCGTGACATTAGTAAAATAACTGTGCAGTACTTCATAGAGCAAACACAGTTTATTATAGTTATAAATTCCATATTTTAATTTCAAAAATGAGAAATAATGACATGATGATAATTATTTCAATATGGATAAATCTAATTTCATTCAAACCCACACTTATCTTTGCAAGCCTGTGAAAGGTTTTGGGAATTGTGGGCATATTAGGTGAGGCCGAAGATGTCCTGGTTTCTTTACGCCCCTCGAAAATTCTAAATGTAAGTGCAAAATTCTTTTTTTTTTTTCCTACCTCCTTCAATCATTTTCTCATGTTTGAGATATGATAGCGATCCGATAGTCAACTGCATTTATTGCTGGTAAGAACTCAATATCCTCTGGATACAACACTAATTTTAAATTCAATTTGGTAAATCTAATTTATAAGTGATTTTGTTATTAGTATATGCTCAGCTTCCATTACATAGTGAGTGAGGATCAGCAACATTAAATTTAGCTTTCATTAATTTTTTTTAACTCACCGTTGAAGAGCTACAAAATTATTCTGATTCTAATTACCTTTTAAAATGTAGATTTGATTCAAATTTAATCGAATTAAAAGAGATATTGCTTTAATTTAGACTGTATTTCCCCCATTATCCATCTGAACTCTAAATATTTTAAATGAAGTATTTTAATTATTTGCAGAATCACTTCAAATTCATTTACATAGATAGCAAAGTTTCCAAATAACACCAAACCAATTTGTAAATCTATTTTAAGGTTCTTTATAAATAAAATGGTTCTTGAAGGATGAGGAGAGGAAAGAAAAATTTTCATATTGAAAGTTGACAAATAAATAATATTCGAGTGACTTTGAAGAAAAAAGTAAGTTCAACCGCTTTTGCATAGGTGAGAGAAATGGTGAAGACCAAAATAATTCTGCTTAAATAGATTGAACATTGTACCAAATTTAAGGAAATCGTCTAGAAGTTTCGGATAGGGAAGATCATTTTTGAGGAATGGATTAGGTAAAGACCAAAAAAGTACACCCTCATGTGGGATATCATCAGAAGGGCTTGCCTAACCTTGCATGTTGATGTCTAATCTCTGACAAGAATCTGTGATGCTCCCCAAAAGTCAATATGGTTTTAATGTTACTGAGAGTTCTATCCTCTAATGTATTTCTGCATCTGACATCAGAGGCACCTCTGGTTTTTTATTTCGGAAGGGGGGGAAATGAAATGATAATATAAAAAGAAAATATATACTTTACATCACAAAATTATATAAAAATAGTTTAAATAAAATAATATTTAATATATGATACAGGAAACAAAAGGATCACAATTATTCATCAAACATTGCAATATTTCACAGAAAGTAACTTTTTCTGTTTTTTCAGGCATGATTTGTACAAAGCAAAATAGAACAAAGATAGGGTAATTTAACAAACAAATATAGGCAATGTTTACAGTCATTGAAAAGCTTCATTAGTTTTTCGATGCTTTTCGAATTTTTCTAATAAAAGTGGATTTATTTCCACACCTTTAAATGTTTATTAAATCAATCAAAACTATTGATAATACAAGCTGCCATTATAAATCTTGTTGTCGTGTGTCAGATAAATTATTATATAGGACCGTTACTAATGGATCTGGATTATGTACATGTGTTATATAATGGTTTGCCCAATCAGATATTTCAGGATATCTGTCCTGAAGATGCTTCCTGAAGAAGCAGATAAAGCTACTTTCTGTGAAATACAGCAATGTTTGATGAAGAATTTGTGTTCCTTGTGTTTCCTGTATCATAATTATGTGGTATAAAATAATAATTAAAAAAAAAAAACAACCTTATCATTTCCTTTTGTCCATCAGTTCTCTTGAGAGGTGGAGGGGAGTTCACATGGGAATTCTCCTTGACTAACTTATATAGTGTTCCAATGCATTACCTATCTATATTGTCAAGTAATAAGATTCCTATCCTCTTCTACATCTGATTTCTGTAATATCTTCTTTTAATTTTAATTAATTTTATTGAATTTCAATTAAAATTATTCCTATGAATAAACATTTTACATCATTAATATTTCATCCAGAAAGTATAGATTAGTGTTTCACATCTTGTGATTAAAATTTAGAAAACGTCCCTATGGACTACACTTACAAGGAGTGGTCAAAGGATGTATAAAAGAATTTTAATGCCCTTTTGTGAGATGAAAGTACTCATGAAGTAATACTTCAAGAATATATCGGGATTTGGGTCCAACAACCTACCGTTTTCGAGATATTTGATTTATTTTTGGGAGTGTTTTCCTATGTTTTCTTAATACCTACCTGTGTCATTTGAAAACAGCATTGCGATGGTGGCTCAGTCTGTAGTGTTCTGGTCTACCGTATACAAGATTCCCGATTCAAGTCTGTTGTCTGACGATTTTCTTTTTCTTTTTTTTTTTCTTCCTGTTTCTTTTCTTTTATGTTAATGCAGTTTCTTTTCCTTTTTTTTTGTTAATTTTTCTTTTATTTTTTTTCTTTTAAATTCTCTTTTATTTTTTTTCTTCCAACCCCCCCCCCCCCTCTTTTATGTTTCTGCTTCTTTATTTCTATTTCGTTTTTTTTTCTGAGGCAGAAATAAAAATACAATTAAAAATATATAAATATCTTTTAATTTTTTTTAATGAAAATTACTTTTAATTTAGAAAGATAAAACCTAATATCTGTAGGCCTACATTTATTTTTTTTTATTTTTTTGTTAATGTTAAAATTAGAAGAATTGGTAGATAGAAATAACAATTCTAAGGTTATTATTTGAAATTTACAATTAATACAAATAATTCCCATACATCAATGGTTCTTTTCATTATCACGATACAAAAGACAGAAGGGAGGGTAAACGGAATGGATGCTGGAAGGCATTAAGATAGCGGTGCTATAAAGTTTAGAACAAAAAGACTGAAAGAAAACTGCTAGGAACAGAGAGACAGACAGGGGAGAAAGCGTCAAAGTAAGCTTGAAGAGATTTAAAGGATTTAAATTAAACCTAACAGGTGTCTAAAATTGTAATTTTAGGACAAGGAATTTTGTTAGATAAAATCAGTACAGCAATGCATCAAATCTACTGATAATGAAAAGAACCAAATAAATAAAAATTATTATTATTATTATTATTATGTTTGTATGTTTCAAACCTTGGGTTTCCCCAGCAAAAACAATATGGCGGGTCCAAAGCACATATTGCCAATTATTATTATTATTGTTTGTATTATTATTATTTTTATTATTATTATTATTGTTATTATTTTTTTATTTTCAAACCTTGGGTTTCCCCAGCAAAAACAATATGGCGGGTCAAGGACCAAAGCACATATTGCCAAGCGTGTAAATTTGAAATAATAAACTTAGAATTTTTATCTTTCTTCAATTAATTACAATATTATTAATAACTAAAAAGGAAAAAAAAAAGGAAAGTTCTATTATTACAAGAAAAGGAGAATATAAGAAAAAAAAATAAATGTATTATAAATAGGTTTTATTTTTAAAAGTAAAAATTAAAAGCATTTTTCATTAAAAAAAAATTAAGAGATTTATATATTTTTAATTGTATTTTTATTTTTGCCTAAGAAAAAAATAACGAAATAGAAATAAAGAAGCAAAATCACAATGGTGGGGAAAAAAAAAAGAGAATTTAAAAAAAAGAAAGAAAGAAAGAAATAAAAGAAAACTTAAAATAAAAAACTAAATAAAAGAAACTGCATTAACATAAAAGAAAAAAAAAATTAAAAAAAAAAAAAAAGAAATAGAAAGAAAAAAACAAGTCATCAGCCAGCAGACTTCAAACAGGGATCTTGCGTCCATAGTCCAGTACAATATACACTCAGCCACCATTGCACTACTAGTCGACACAGGAAGCTATTAAGCTAACATGGGAAAAACATTCCAAAAAACATCGAATATCTCGAAAATGGTAGGTTGTTGGACCCCAAACCCCGGTACATTTTTGAAGTACTTTATAAGTACTTTCATCTCACAAAAGGGCATTAAAATCCCTGCTACTTAAGGTTTGTCCTCTTCTTGTTAGTAAAACTTGTTTTTGTTTTTTTGGTTGAATAATTACTGTGGAGTTTGCGATAAAAACGGAATAGATCTGCATTTAACGTGTGATAATTATCTATATTATAAAACAAAAAGTGTGCTGTTTGTTTTATAATATAGATAAAAACGGAATGTTGAAAGGGTTCGCGATGCAAAAATGATTTGGAGCCCACTGTTATATTTACATTTCCATACATTTGGAAAGTAAATGATGGCATAAGAGGAAAAGTTTTTAATACATTGCATAAATATGTTATGAAATCTTAGTGGTATACTATGCTTCAAAGGTATAACTAACGACGATTCTAACTTAAAAAACTTAAGTTAAAGTTCCAGTATCCTGAGACGTATACCGGGATACGAATGCAATATTGATTATAGTAAAAATTATCGGAAGATTAAGTGAACTTAAAATTTATACTATAGGTCAGAGGCGTCACTAGGGGGGTGCAGGGGGTGCGGACCGCACCGGGTGACACCATCACAAGGGGTGACACCAAAATGCTTCTATAACTTATTTCGTTGAAGAAAAACAAAAACGAAACAAAAAGCAAAATCTTGATTTTTTTTTTTTAATTTTTAACGATTTCTAAAATGAAGCCAAAACTTTAAATATATTTTACTTGATTATTAGATTGTAAGATTCTATTTCTATTCTGTTGTACATTAGCTCGAGGGATACACCCTATTTGTACTTAGATTCAAATCGTTATTATGGTACTGAAGATAGTGATGCTACTGGTTCCGATTAAGAAAAAAAACAAACAATCCTTTGTTTTCTTTGGTTTCTGGTTTTTCTGATTATTCGTGTTTAAACACTATTATTTGAAGGTTTTTATGCAAATTCCTTCGTTCCAAGTAAAGACAAATATTTCAATGTCATGTTTTGTCCTTGACATAATAACCATCCAAAAAAACTGAATTGAATGAATGAATGAATTAATTCAACCAATGAATTAATATTTTCAATTGATTCCAATAGATTTATTCCATATTTCATTATAAGTCAAAGCTTTTATGGACAATAACAATGTAATTATCAATTACAATAAACCAGTATTTTCCCAGGCTCAATTACTGGTCATAAAACATGATTCTCTGACCAAGAGACTGCAGTAGGTTTTGTGTAGCCAGAGTAGAATTCAAGAGAAATCAAGAGAACTGCTGTTTAAAGAATTCTTTGTCTTCAGGCTGAGGTAAATTAAACAAAAATTTTCAAGATTTGACTGGAAATTAAATTATACACAAAGTCAGTCTAATTGGCAACCTGATGATAATTAGTTAATATAATATACACTGCCAGTGCAATAATAATGTGTAAGATATAATAATAGCAGAAACATTTATGAATTATAGGGATATTATCATTTTTAGTCAGATGATGTTTAATGTCTAATATGTAAATTTCTGCACCTCTCTTTGAAAAGAAAAACTTTCTTAAATTGCATTTTTAGTTTTGAAGCCAATGAGAATACTTACGACTATGGTCTTAAGAAATAATATAGAAATTATTAAGTTATTTTTCATAATCATTCTAAATGGTGATTTAAAAGAAAGGCTTCTTAGGAAGTAATAACTAATGGTATTAACTAATAATTAAGAAAATATTCGTTAAATTTAATGAAAAGTAATGGATCACTTGGGGATAGGCGGGGCTTTATAGTTACAAAATACCCCATCAGGCTACTGTTTAGCTTGTGGGATAAACAAAGCCTTGCGCTTTGTTTTAACCCGTGTAGATATAGAGGGTGAACTAAGAGATTTGATTTGGATGAAACGATTCTAAGCCTTCCAAAATTTTCATATCGGATGTAAAGTTGATTATAACCTATTGAAGAAGACGACAGCAACATATTATCAAAGAAGGATATAATTTAATGGACCACTCGAGGATAGGCGGGGCTTCGTAGTTACAAAATATCCCACCAGGCTACTGCTTGGCTTGTGGGATAAACAAAGCCATGTGCTTTGTTTTAACCGGTGTAGATTAGACGAAATATTATGTTAAAGAAGGATATTCCAAGCGTTTTTACAGAATTATTACAATCAGGATCTACACAGTACTGAACCATCGTCTTTTAAATATCAAAAATTGACGATTGTTTGAGGAATTCACACTAAGTTAAATGTTTGTTTATTCCACAAGATCTCGCAGCATGTGCTTACACGTCGTACGTGATATCGGTAGGGGCGTAAACCTCAAAAATTGTTACTTTCGTATTTTTTTAGTATTACATTTTATTGATATAACAATACTAGAAGACTAGACAATACTCGCAATTGTTTTCGGGGTTTCACTAAAGTTTATCTTGATTTACACGAAATTCTATTCTACCCACTGAATTAAAATACATTCAAACAATAAATAGTTTTAATTTACCTAAATGTTTTCTGTTTATTAAGTGTGAACTTAAAAATTGTAAGCCTCAACATATAACAATAACTACTAAAAATTATTATTACAATTTTTAAAGTTATTTTATTTATTTTTTCACTTTTTTCTTTTTAAATTTTTAATTTAAGTTCATTTAATTATTTCATAAAATTCGCTGAAATTTTTAACTCTCCTCCAACTTTAACGTTTTATCCTTCGAAACCCATTGAAGTACACGTTATTTGACTGAGGTAAATTCTCAATTTTTATATATGTCATAATTTTGAAGACCGTACTTGATAAAGAAATGGGTATCGCAGTTTTCTTTGGAGGCATACGGGATCCTTCACACTAAGATCCATCCCATTGCCTTTAGTGAATATTATTAAGCTTATTATCCAAAGCAGGAAGTGACGTTTACATGTGCGTCTTCATTTGGACGAGTTAAAAAATTGTGTTTTCCGTTTTATATGATCATGGATGTAACAGGTATGTTAGAATGAATGTATTACTTCCTGCTTTTAGGTAATTTTAATATAATTTTCACGTTAATAGTAGCAAATGTACTTATTTTCTTCACAATCCAGACATGTGTTTTATGCGCGCCATTTTGCATAGCGATATATGATTGGAAACAACGTTGCTCCGCCCATGCGTGTAATATGAACCGTGCGCTGTTGTGTAATATGGACCACTGGTTGCTAAGCATATTACTATGAGCCTGAACCTTGTTTTATTTAATACATTAAACGAAAAGCACAAATTAGGGCTTGTTTAATATAATTCAAGTCGTACAATTTTTATGATTTAAATTTTTCAAAATTCGACCCATAAGGGGGGTAAAGAGGGGCAAATTTTAAAATCACCATATCTCATAAACCAATCCAAATAAAATTGTGAAACTTCACATGCCTACAGTATGACTACTGTTTAGTGCATTATAATGAAAGCTTGTTTCTAAAAATTATTTTAATTAATTTCTTATGTTTTGTTTTTACTTTACTCAGTTCATATTACACGAACGTATGTGTAATATGGACCACCGACAAGAAAATAAAAAAATTATTTCCTGCAATTATTAATAAGGTGGGTGTCCCTAATATGGCCATACTAAGGTTTGAGAATTTTTCTAGGCGCCATTTTGGAAAAAATCAAACCATTTTTTTTTATAATCGTTCTCAGGTTAATTGATTTCACAAAAAATTTTGTCATTCCCAATAAAAATAGTTTTACTGGTCCAAAAAAACAAAATTCCAAAAGTCTACCTAGTGGCCATATAGGAACATGTGCACCTGATATGGCCACCCTTGTTTTATATTCTACAAATCGTGTTTTTTTTTCAGTTTCATAGTGCAGTTCTACTAAAATTACATAATTTTTATGTAAATGAATAAACATGATACTAAATAATCCTTTTTTTGTTATTTAAAAGTGGGTTCAAAACAGGATTCCCACTCTTCACACTGTTCACTGCCTTGGACATGGCTTCTTATGTCCATAACCCCTTCTTCTTCACGTTATCAGACATTATTTTATATCTAAAACATACAAAAAAGGATTTTATTGAGTAATTTTGTCAGGAGAAAAAATAAACTTGAAGTGAACTTGATACGGCCATGGTGCACTTAATATGGCCACTTGGGTGGCCATATCAGGAGCAGGTCAGCTTTCACGAAAATTGATTATTATGAGCAACTCGTAAAAAGTACGCCGTCAGCGACAACACCATTCGAAAGAGCATTAAAAACTGAATAGAGTACGATGGTTTTCATGAAAAAAGTATTTGAAAACATGCATAAAACAAAGGAGACTCATTAGAGAAACACAAGAAGCAGTCACACGATAAACACAAAACAGACAACTGACGCCATATTGCTCAATCTGGCTGGATGGTAAATTTTAATGTGACACACTAGGAGGCCCCTCACTGGATGGTGATCCCATTTAGCGGAATATTTGGTTAGCTAACTCACAATAGGTGGGTGGCCATATCAGGAACATGGCTATAACAGGGGCACCTACCTTAGTTACCAGAGTACTTTACCACGTTTGAACCATGTAGCTATACAATTGTTATGAGCAGCCAACAAATTAAATCTTTTTATTTTAATAATTTAAGTTTTATTACGAGCATTCGTGCTTAGGGGGTCTATAATACACGGATCTCCCCTGTATGTAGAAATAGGTTCTGGTAATTGCAATGAATTTGATTTTCAAAAACACATGAAGCATATTCATATACAACGATTTCTTATATTAATAAGAACGACCAGATTGCACTGTGAATAAAAGCATTTAAAAAAATACAAAAATAGCTTAAATCTATCGCATCCTCTGCCGCCTTGATAACTGTATTGAACATCTTTAAATCCTAAATTTAACGCATAATTTCTGCCAAGTTAAAATATTTATCTTTGTAAACCCTTTAATTTGCTTCTATTATATGGATAATTCATAAATTTTGGTCCTTTCGTACTGAAAACTATTTTACCAAAGATAGAAACCGACCTGGCTCACACCGGTCTGAACTTAGATCATGTAGGATTTTAATGTTCGAACAAACCACCACTTTTTAGATTCTGCTCCAAGAAGGTATTCTAATCCAACATCGAGGTCGCAACCCTTACTGTCGATATGATCTCTCAAATCTATCGCATTTTATTTTATTTATTTGTATTTTTATAAATCCTTTTTTTCACAGGTCGTTCTTATTACTTTTTACATCTGCACGTTAAACATCTTCATTTTTATATTGTTTTACACTGAACTTTAAGTCAAAAGTAACATTATATTCATTGCGTTCAGTACTAATTCAGTTTCGAAAACGAATATAAAAACAATTCTTTGGTACTGAAATATTTAGAAATTTTTAATACTTATGGCTTTGAGAATTTAATTGATACTGCAACTAGAGAAGTACAGACAATAAAATCTTATACTTCAACATGCTTAGATCACTGTTTTATTAATTCAAAAAATAAAGATACTAAAAGTAATATTATACAAACAGAAATATCAGATCATTACATAATAATGTTAGAAATATTTAATCAAAAATTAAGTAAAAGTAATCAAAATCTTAAAAAATTCAGAAGACACAATAATATAATAAATGAGGAATTATTTATTGAAAAATCAGAAAACTTACTTAATAATATAAGAAATAAGCAAATAATTGACCCAAATAAAATAATAAATAAATTTGTAAAAATTATAAATAAATCTAAAAAACACATAAGTAATAAAGAAAAATATAGAGAAAACCATGAATATCATTATCAAACTAAAAATAATAAAAAACAAAATTATAAACATGAATGGATAACAGATGAAATATATAGTCATATTAAGGAAAAAGATAAGTTATATAAAAAACATAAAAACAATAAAACAAATAAAGAATATAGAGAAATTTATAGAAAAAAGAGTAATTGGTTAAAAAACCTAATACAAAAAACAAAGCAAAGATTCTATCAAAATAAATTTCTAAACACTTACAATAATAATAAAAAGACTTGGAATATAATAAATAATATTATAAAAAATAATGAAAATAAAACTATTGATAAAAACAAAATTTGTAAATTAATAGAAAAATATAATTACAAGCAAACTGATGAATTATTTGGTAAAACATTTAGTAAAGTTGTTAGTACATGCAATTGTAACACTAGAAGTAATAATACAGATATTGAAACTTCAATAAATTCAATAGTGTTTAATATACCTAGTATTGAAAATATAATAAATATAATTACATTAATGAAAAATAAAAATACTGTTGGTATTGATAATATTGCTGTAAAAGATATAAAAAAATTATATGGATATATTTGCAGCAATATTGCATGAACTTATAAAAGCCATGTTTGAATATGGAACTTACCCAAGTATTTGGAAAACTGCGAAAATAACTCCAGTATACAAAAAAGGAAAAATTGATGATATAAAAAATTATAGGCCAATTTCTGTTCTTTCCAATATGTCAAAAATTATAGAAACATGCTTAACTAATTCAATATATAACTTTCTGTATAAATATAAATTACTAAAAAAAGAACAATTTGCATATCAAAAAAATTTAAGTACTGATAAACTCTTTCAAGATTTCCAAAATATCATAAATTGTGCATTAAATAACGGTTATTATATATATATTATTTTTATAGATTTTGAGAAAGCATTTGATAGTATTAATCATAAGATATTGATAGAAAAATTATTTCATATTGGAATAAGAGGCAATATGATAGAAATATTAAAAAACTATTTAAAAAATAGAAAAATAAGAATTAATTTAAATTCAAAATTAGGTAAAACATATAAATTAAAAATAGGAATTCCTCAAGGTTCAAACTTAGGACCACTTTTATTTATTTTATACTTAAATACATTATATAGTACAATATCAACATCAAAAATTTTTGCTTATGCTGATGACATCATATTGATAAATATAAATGAAAATTATGAAACTGCAGAATACAATATACAAAAAGACTTTAATAAATTAATTATTTGGACACACAATAATAAAATGAAAATAAATAGTGAAAAAACAAAACTAATGATATTGAAAACAAAAAATAAATTTTTACATACAAATCCAGTAATAAAATATCATAATTATAATTGTTTATTAGATGATGACATAAACTTCCAAAGTTGTAATTGTGAAAATATAGAAATTATTAAAACAATTAGATATCTAGGTTTATATATTAATGATCAATTCTCTTGGAAAACACATTATTTATATATATTAAATAAACTTAATTCATTAATATATATGTTTCAACATATAAAGGGTATCTTTTCTATAAGATACAAGATGTTAATATATAAATCATTTATAGATTCATTAATAAATTATGGATTATGTTGTTGGGTACATTTAGGTAATACAGACACTAATAACATAAATAGAATATTAAATAAAATAATGAATTACATAATACAAGATTATTGTATATTAACAAAGAATGAAAAAATACAGATAAGAATAAAATATAAAATTTTAATGCCAAGAGAAAAAATATTATATTCTTTAATAATAAATAACTTTTATAAAGTTAGAAATCAAATTAGAAATTATAACTTAGAAAATATTACTAGAAATACATTAATAAAGATTTTATATTATGAAAATCCTAAGAACAACTTTGGATTAAGAAATAAAAATAGAATTCTATTAAAGATTTTTATGCAAATTACAAATGAATTAAAACAAAATAAATTTAATAAAATAAGTATATTAAAAAGGCAAATACTGAAAAAAATAATATTTGGCGAAATTATCTGGAATATTTAGGTATTTTTGATTATATATACTATATTTATATTTTGTGTGTTTTTGGTCTTGTGTATTGATATTTTGTTTATATATTTTTTAGTTGAATAATTTTGGCTTGAGAGATTGTTATTTAAAGTTTTATTTTCACAATTAGATTTAGAAATTTTTAATGTTATACAGTATAATGTTATACAGTATAAACATTTAAAGAAAGAAATTGTAATTAGAATAATAAGTAAAAAATAATTTGGCAACCTTTAATTTTATTGTAATGAATGATATTTATAATAATTTTCTTTTTGTATTTGATTTTCTTTTTGTATTTCTGTGATATATTGATTTTTATATAATTATATAATTGAATTTAATTTAAGTATAATTTGTATAATTGCGTAATTATATAATTTTTATATGATTTTATATGATTAATACTTTTTAAATTACAAATATAAATTATTTATACTTTCAGCACCTGCATCACGGATTTCATTTTGAAAACCTAGCAGGACTGTAATTTTAAATTTAGAATTAAAAAAAATATATATATTTGTGATAAAATGAGATATTGATTTATCTTTCTTCAGAACTATTCCTTATCACGATACTGTCATAAAAATACGTCCTTTGATCCATGTTGTCCTTTGATCCATGTTGGCTTTTGTTTTATTTTGTTTACACCTTATCCATTGTGGAATCCCCAGTCTTCGAAAGAATAGGTATTGATATAAAGCTCCTATGATCTTGAAATTTATGCATATCGATAATCAAAATATTTCCTTCCACTTTCTTTGTATCCTCATTCTTCTTTATTTGAACTTTTTGATGTCGATCTCCTATCATACATCTTCTCTTTTCTTTTCCAAAATCCACAACAAATTCATAGATATCGTCCTTGTGATCGTATCACAACTATTGCTCCATAAATAATGGTTTTGATTCAACATTGTATTACTGAATGTTCTTATTATTTAACTTCAACAAATATTAGTAAATATAAGGGAGTTAAAAACAAAACAAAAACGAAACATGAAAAAGGGATAAAGAAACTAGTATAGTATCAAAACCGGATGTGCATTTTCGTTATCCCGTTTTCATATTTCGATTTTAGCAGGTTAACTCCACTATATTTCGGCCCCTTTGGTCCTTGTCTCGTTTTGTCCCTTTATTAAATGCCTTTTAATTACAGTGATTTTCTTGTTGTTGTTTGTTTGTGTGGGGTCGCACTCCCGGGAGCGGAGCGATCCTAATAGTCTTTCACACCTTCGAGTTGATCGTCAGTATGGGTACATGCTACTGATGAGTCTTAATGAGGACCGAAACAGCTGTCCCAGATTCCCGTTTGACTAAAGCTCAAGGTGTGAATGAAATGAAAAAAACAAACAAACAAAAAAACAATTCTTTATCCGTTTTTCAAATATTACCTTTGTATTCCCTATCATGCAGCTGTAGGGTGATATACTCACTACATTTAATAATTAAATTAAATTATTGTGATTTAATTATTTCGAGATGATGATGATAGTTCATCCATTCACAATAAGTAAACATGTTACGTCACACTACAAAAAAACAAAAAAAAAAACAAAAACAAAACAAAACAACAAAAAACGGACATTTCAAATTGGTAAACAGATTATTATTATAATGTACTTGCATATTAAAATTTCAAGCGGGACTCGCGATGTTTCCTAATTAAATGAAATAAGGCTTCAAATACATAAATCTGTATTGATCAAGCATTCTAATTAGTGGCGGATTTCCCATTAGGCGCAGGAGGCGCGCGCCACGGGCCTCACAATTTAAAAATTATTTAGCTTATTTCCTTTTTTTTTGGTTGGAAAAGCAAGATTTCCTTTTTTTTTGGTTGGAAAAGCAAGATTTCCTTTTTTTTTGGTTGTAAAAGCAAGATTTCCTTTTTTTTTTGGTTGTAAAAGCAAGCCTAGGGGGCCTCACCATCAGCCTAGGGGCCCCATCCACCCAAGTATTTCCTTTTTTTTTTGGT
>JAFIDM010002131.1:58648239-58678603 GCA_023159025.1 Thereuonema tuberculata
TTATATTTAGGGCCCCTTCTCGGGCCCCCCCAAGTCAATTGCAAAAAGGGAAAACTTCACTTTCCTATGGGGGGCAGGGACACCACACATGGGTGGGGGAATGGCGACACAAGGGCCTAAATGTCCCACCCCCTATAGACACCGGGACCTTATATTTAGGGCTCCTTCTTGGCCCCCCAAGTCAATTGGAAAAAGGGAAAATTTCACTCTCCTATGGGGGGGCAGGGACACCACAATTAGGTGGGGGGATGGCGACACAAGGGCATAAGTGTCCCACACCCGACCGTCACCGGGACCTTATATTTAGGGCCCCTTCTAAAACCAGGCGGAAAATCATTATGATTTAAATAACATCGAGTACATTGAAAAGGGTTCAAAATCGGGTTTAAAAAACTATTTCAATAAAATCAAAACAAATAAAAGGATTAAAAAAAAATTATAATTTTGTAACTCATTTGAGATTGTTTTTTTTACTCATGCTTCCTTCCCCTTTCCCCCATTAATAATGAATGTATTTAACCTCTTTTTTGAATCTCAGATTCTTTATTTATTTCCGATCCGTCTGTTGTTTATTTGTAAATTGAAAATGGCAATTGGAACTATAATTGCCGACAGGCTGCAATATTTGAAATATATTTCTTACTTAACTTTTCTTACTTAAGTTTGTGTGATTTTTTTATTATCTGAATGAATTTTTACCTCTCACATGTAAAATTTATTATACAATTGGAACTAAAATATTATTCTGCACAATAGCGCTACATAGCAACCTGGTGTCGAACATTCGGGTAGATATAGATTTGTAATGATCAGATGATTTTTTAAGAACTGGTGAAGATTTGAAGTGATAGTTAGGACTTTAAAAAACTTCGGAACTGTGGGTGTACACGGGAGGGCGGCGAGTGGATAAGCAAACATGGTTGAAGGATACTTCTACGGGGTTTTCGGGTAGATATAGATTTGTAATGAGATCAGACCTTTTGAGTTATTTTTTTTTTTTTGTACCAACCGAAAAAGTTTTGAAATGATTTCGCAATTGCAATTTCTTTATCATCCACATTAGGACATTTGTTTTTTGTAACCCGAACGAAGAACGGGTCTTTTTGCTAGTAATATATATATTATTTGTAAGATATTGAATTTTTTTACCTGATGATCTTCACCTAACTTTTCTTTCATTTCTTGGAACATGTATTTCATTGCTCTAACTTCTTGAAATTGTTCTTTTTCTGTCTGAAATGGAAAATTATATATTAACAGATCTGTAAAAAAAAATAGATTAAATTTGATATAAATGGCATTTAAGAATAAGTCATTATTATATCATATCTCTGTAAGGCAGCTTTTTAAGATCGCAACCACATAACTGTAGTTATCTGCTGGAATTATTCAAAGTTTTAAAGAAATTGCAAGTGATACCCTACCCATCTTTTTAAGATTTCACCATGAAAGAACTTTCAAACTTGTTTAATAATACAAAATAATGCAAATGGATATCCGCAGAAAATTTTAGAAAAAGAGTAAAATGTTAAAAAGAGTAATTACTTTAACATTAACATTTACATTTTGTAAATTATATATTATTCCTGTCATTAGGGGATTGGTCTTATTGGGATTTTGTATATTTAAGAAAATTTTTTTAACTTATTAAAAATCTTCGTATATGTGTAGTTATCAGAAATACAATCAATGAAATTTTCACCTTTGTTAAAATATTCTTCCATCTTTCTAGAAAGGTATTCTTAACAGACTAAAACAAATATTAAAAATCATATATTAAAACATTGTAATTTGATTATAATTTTTAAGAATTAATTGAAAGAAAATTATTTAAAACCTTAAACACAAAAAACAAAACAACAACAATGGGGGTGGGGGTGAGGGGCGAATCTTTCTTTTTAGAAGACATAGTAAAAACAAAAAAAACAAAAAAAAAAAAGTCGGGAAAACTCCGAACGGCAGTCCCAAATTATGATGGCGGTCCCAAATTATGATAACCTCCGAACGCGGTCCCAACGTTGTTATTAATGAAACATTTGTCTTGTTATTAATGAAACATTTGTCTTGTTATTAATGAAACATTGTATCAAGTGTAATGACATCGTTATTGTTGTTATTAATGAAACATTGTGTATTGTTGCTTAAATCACTTTAAACGTGCCATGGCTGGTAGACCGCAAGCACCAAGAGTAATAACGCTTTAGTCATAAGTCACACATATTCGGACAATACGTATTTTTTTGGTAAATATGTTGAGCGAAAACTATATGATTTGATGTGTAATAACTCTGGCTGTGTGTTATTTTCACAGTCATACTGTTATCTGTCATTAAAAAGGTTTGTATAATTTGGGACCGCCGTTCGGAGGTTTTCATAATTTGGTACCGCCGTTCGGAGTTTTGCCAAAAAAGTCTTCTAACTGCTGCAGAAAGAAAGAAACAGACAAACACAATTACGATGTTAGATATATAAGAAACATTATAAAATTTACAAAGACTGAAATTTATCTTTTTCTTCATTATATAAGGAAATGTACTTATTTGATAATACGTCTCGTTACAATTTAAGATCTAATTTTCATTTATCGTTGATTAGATTACGATATGAAATGTAGATTTATTAGTATAAATTAGAAGAAATGTTCAGCTTTAGAATTATTTTGTTAAAATAAAAATACGTTAAAAAATTAAAAAAATATACTTAAAAATAATATTTCGCTAATTTTGTTAATAGTTTAGAGGCTTTTATTTTTCATTAAAATGACAAAAATTAAACATAAATAATTATATCTATAAAAATACAGGGTGGAGCACATAAAATCGACCCCAATTGGCTTTCTTTTTGTATTGTATTATTATTTTGGGGCCGGTTTTGTGTGCGCCACCCTGTATAGTGATAGTTCAAATACTTACTCCCATGAATCTTTTAAAAGTTTTAATAACACATTCCTTTGGTTTCTTAAAGGAAACAAAAAGAAAACAAATGAGTAAAAGAATAAGAAGTAATAATTGTGCAAATTTTGAATAAATTACTTATACGCTGAATTTATTTTTCAAAATAATTTTTAGAACTAATAGGAAAAGTTTGAGGTAATTCCTTTCTCATTACTTACATCTTCACTTGGACAGTTACGGAACTATAAAGCAAAAGAAGAAATGAAGATTAAATAAATAATGAAGTAAAAATTATCGTAAAATGTAATATGTTTAAAAAAAAAAAAAGGAGAAATTGAATAGTAATACTGCTACTTTAAATACTGCACATCGATTTTAATTATTTTTAATATCTTAATTATTTTCTAATTTTTAATTTAGCTTTTCTTTTTCTTTACAATTAACTTTCAATTAAGAAATGAAAACTTCAGTTGTCGGTCATATAAAAATATTCCGAATTATTCCGAATATTAAATACCATTTGTGAAACGCAAATTACGATGAATGAAATGAATTGAATGACAGGTTAGTATTGAAAAACAAATAGAATGATAATTTTTAATTATCATTTCCAAGTCATTTCATTATTTTTTAAAACGATGGAAAAGGAATTTCTTGTGATTAAAGATTTTTACATTTGCAATATGACAAATTTCTTTATCTACATTCTGTGAAATCATAAAAATTCATAAACTTCTGCAGACAAAAGTAACAATTTAAAGCCAATATTGGAGCTATAATCTATAGAATTACACAATGTAAATGTTTCATTTGTATTTTTATTAAGAACGTAAATGTCAATCTCTTCCTTTACTTTAATTGCATAACGAAAATCTTGAATTTGTTTTCCGCCAAACAAGTTACAGGTAATTTTTAGGAAACCTAGAATTTGGAAGCCCAAGGATACGTGACATCATTTCATGAATTCGTTTGCAATCCGTAAAGCCAAACAATATTATAGTTGAGTGAAGATTTTTTCATGTATTCTTTTCACTCTTAAGCTCTTAGTATTCCAATTCTTACCATGATTCCCCGTTTCATCATCAGTTTCTATGTTATTAGTGTTCTTAAATTTTTATTTAGAGAAAGTTTCCAGGTTCAAGAAATTTTAATTTTATTTTTTGTGTGTTTTCCGTTCAGTTGTTCTTGTGGGAACCTTCCCTGCATCAGACAAGGGTGATTTGACTCAGGGACAGAATATGGAATGTTTAATAACGGATCCTACATCAATAATCAACCGTTGAATATTTAGAAAGTTACTGGTAAATTTAAGGTAATTTGTTCTATTCAATGAACTGAAATTAATGCCTTTTAAAGTTGCTAATTTAATCAAAAAAAAAAAGAAAAGTTGAACTAAAAGTATGTGATCTAATGCTTTATAAACACTGTATGGTGAGAGTAAATGCAAATCAGTGGATAAGAATTCTGTACTTACACTTTTCGGTAGATGCTGGAGGCAATCTGTTAACCCTTGTGGCAAAGCTCCCTGAAGAGAAAAGAACAAGAAAACTATGATTGCATACCATCATCAATTAATTGTTTGGAGAACAAAAACCGACTTCGTAAACTTTGGGAGAGCGGAGTGGGAGTGGAGAAACAAATAACCTAAATTCACCTGTCCCCATTATGAAGTGCAAATTTTTTTCCCAGGTTATTTCTGCTCTAGTAGGACCTTAAAGTTTACCTAGCCGTCTATGAATTGGAAACGGGATTCTTTCCCAGGGTTTACAGGCGGGTGAGCGTTAGGCTGATCACCCATCTCAACTGGACTCGAAACTTACACCTTTGGTGCAGCCACAGCCACAGAAGCTCCTATGATCAATGACTCTAGGATGGATAATTAATTATTAAAAAAAATAAACCGCTTTTGTTAGTTCATTTTTTTTTAGTGTTATCGAAATTTAAAGTTTTTACATTAAATAGATATGTAAAATGTAAGGATTCTACTTCAAAAATATTAGTTTACACCAGGCGTTTAGACTGGCTCCTAAATCACACGCGGCTCTTTATGAGATGATTTGCGTCTGGTAGCATCCACATTCTCGCATTATTGAGTCTTCTTTGTGTTTGTGTTGGTTAATGTGTTGGTACATTGGATTTTATTGAAAATTGCCAAAAAATTTCTCTCAGTTCTTAGGAAACAAATGCGAACTGAGTAATAAGAACAATGGTGTCAAAGAATAATATAGATTTCTCATTAGATTGTTCTGATTATTTCGTTAACACCGATATTAAAAAAACAAGTCAACACCGAAGTCTTAATTGAGGCGTAGTTAAACACACATACATTTTCCTTAAAAATCATACAGAGGTGAATAACTTTTAAATGAATAACTTGATTGAAATACCTTAATGATTGCTGTAAAAATCGATCAATATTACCATAAAGACACTTTACATCTTATCTGAGTGTATTTAAAGGAAATCTTCCATGAATTTCATCAATCCCAAAATTGACTGTAGATATTGTAAATGTTGTGATTGTAAATAATTCTCTGTAGTTTAACAATTTCGAAACACTACCCATCGAATCAAGACCATTATACCTTAAATAAGTGGTTTTGGTTTGTGTGAGGCTCTAGACATGTGAAGACTTTGAATCGTCCCTTTTAAGTATTAAGCCAGTTTGAATACTGTAACTAACATACCATTAAAGTTGACATGCAATTCATTTAAGTGAACATTACATTAAATGCTAGAATTAAACACATATCATTTAAAAATAATTTCTTACTGAATTCTTGTCATAATTATCCAAGTTCAAAGCTTCAATACAAGACAGACAATTCGATTTGGCTCCCTAGACAAAGAAAGTAATTATGATTAATTCATAGATATTTTCATTTATTTTATTCAGGAACAGAAAGCAAAATAACGTTGATATCACATCGGTAGTTTAAAATTAAAATTAATTTATTAAAAAAAAATCGAAATAATCTTAATACTAAGAATTAAGGAAAAGAAAAAAACAAAAATAGAAAGAAACAATGTTTTGATTAATTTTAAAAGATAAACAAGAAATTTGTAAGAGAAAAAAATAATAAAATGTCACAATTTTCATTTTTCTTAATTTTTTGACAGTCGAGAAAGTAACACAAAACGAAAGGTCTTGGGTTTTTTTTTTTTCCACTGTAATTTACAAATATCTCTCGAACACAAAAACACAAAACCGAACTTAGAAATCCAATACAACTCTTCCCTTTCTTGATCTCTGCTTTTAAACCGTGGATGATACCCATACGATTACCCAGGATTTTAGAATGGGAAGGGTTACTCGCTCAAAAAAATAAGTCGTGTACCTTTTTCATATTGGAGGCGGGAATAGTTACAAAGTAATCAATAAATCCCAAAAAGAAAAGGTCCAAATCCTAGATTTCTTCCATCTTTCGGGTGGAATGGGAGAGGGGGAGAGTTACAACCCCTACCAACCTCCCGTCCCGCCTAGATACGCCAATGATGATACCATTAAGCAAATCAAAAAGGAAAGCTTAAAGTAATAAGTAGATAGATTCAGTTATTCCACTGAATACATTTCAGGAGTAATTTTAGATCTTCAGAAAAAAACATGAACGATTCAGAAACAATTACAAATAAATAATTCGTGAAAAATAGTATTCTACATTTTTCTAATGCACATCTGTTCAGAAATAGTTGCTTAGCTATTATTATCTACCATATTTAGTTATTTTTAAGATTTTTTTTTAAATCTTTATAGTTTACAGGAAGGATTAGTTCCAAGTTCCTATTTCTATAATCAGGAAATTAATGTTTCTTATTCATTTTTCTGATTATTGTTATTATTTGTTATTAATTGCTTTTTTTTCCTGAAATCAATCCGAATGCTGCTACTTCGAAGTGACATTGATACCTTTCAATAAATAATTCAAAAATAGATATTAGGTGACAAAGACATCCATAAAAACTTTCTGCTGCATATCTTAGTAAACAATATCTTAATTTATTCTGAAGCAGATATATATCATTTTTTTCTCTCTCATAGGCTCAATGTTGATCTTCAACCCTCGGATATAATTCCTGAATAAATCTTGGATTTATCTTTTTTCGTTTCTCTAAGATGACAAAATTTAACAACTTTTCCCCCAGGGAAGTTTACGAATAAATTAAATTCGTAATTAACTGTAGTTTCAACATGTCTGCTTGATCAAAATTTACTCTTATTTTTTGCCATAATTTATTCTCTTTGTATGACTATTTTTATTTTGCTATTATAGACGATGTACTGTTCGTTTTCGAAAGCCATACCCACCACTGGCGGACGATTTTACTCCGCAGAGGGGTGATACGCTGAGAAAGGCACTTGCCTAAGAAATTCTTTTGGACATTTTCGCTTTTAAGAAAATTACGGAGGAGCATTTTTGCAATAGTATTTATTCTTTCCATAATTCTTTCCCGAAAAGCGCAGATAGAACGCAGCTACTAGTAAACTAACACTGATAAAGTAAACATCCCCTTTTTATTTCTCCTCACCTATTTGATGAAATCTAAGGAGATCTGACGCAGGCGCAAAAACGCTGAAGGTTCTCGTAAACATAAACGAACAGTACTTTTTTAATATTTTGTATTAAAAGCAAAATGATGGAAATCGTAAAATCTCATATTACTGGGTTATTTCGCTTGTCATTGATTATGTGCGTTTTCATACAACATACCGAACATCATATTTAATGTCGTATTTCTATGAGAATCAGGATTAAGCTCCGCCCTTTAGAAACATCTGGTTTAAGCTCCACCTTTTCAATGAGCCAATAAAGTTGACAGCACAGCGCATGCGTTCTAAGGTTTATTTATGAATTGAATGATTTCAAAACAAAATAAATATTAACAAAAGAAAAAAAATCTCTACGGAAACATACTGAACACGACTTTCATCAAACTAATTAATTATGATCATTTCATAAACGACACGTAAATGATAAATAAATTAAGCAGCTGTAGAAATTATATATGTCTAATTTACTTACTTCTTCTCCTAAGTACTCAGGAACACCACATAACCTTAATAACTGTGCTCTAGTTTGAGTCTAAAATTAAAAATTATCATTACTTAACTGTAAGAATAAAATTTGTTAATTTATCTTGTGTGGTAATTTATATAAAAGATTACTGTGTTTAAAGCTATTTGTAAACAAGCTTTTTTTAAAACTTTTCATTGGATTTTATTATCCAACACTATTTGAATTTTATATTATTGTACAATGACTGTAAAATTATTTGTTTTGTGTAATAAATATACAGTAGGCTAATGAAATGTAATTTAAAATATTCAATGCTTTGATGAGTATTTATTCAATCGTGGTTAAAGAAATTTTGTTTAGCTGTAATCTGAAGAGATTATACTGATAGTTAGAGTGGGGAGATTTTAAGCAGGAAAATAATTAATATTAACAATTAAAGTTCAATCCAATCGAACAACTTTCTATTTCGTACTATAATTACAGCACTTGCAAATATGTATAATTTTCAAAACAAAGCAAACGCTAAATATAATTTTCAAAACAAAGCAAACGCTAAATATAATTTTCTTAATACATGATAATTAAAATATTCTATGACCCATTTTGGAAAGGTTTCGGAACTTAAAAAAAGAAAAAATATTTTCACGATACTAAGAAATCACAAAGTGCATCTTTTGATGTTTGAATGTACAAATAATGGAGGAGGAATGTTTCAGATTCTTTTACAGCTCTATAGAGTATTTCAAATATCGTTATTTGGGTTTAAAATTTTAAGTTTATGAATTTTAACAGCGTTATCTGATGACGCCAGAACTTATGAAATTATTATAAATATAGTTCAGTGAATACTGAATTGGTTTTACTAAAATATATAAAAATATTTAAAATAAAAACATTCATTTAAATAAAAGAATTACTTTTCAATATTTTAAAAACATTCAGGTAAGAACTATTTCTTTTTTTCATTCTTTGGGCTTATTATCTTATTTAAATTCATAAAATGAAAAGTACTTACCTTATCATCGCCACATATTCCGGAGACTGTTAAAATTAAAAGAACTAAGATAGTCCTGTATCTTTTCATTATTTTATATCATTAGTTCAATTTACGACATTGGACATCTGCTTTTCATTATTTTTATTGAAAAATCTATTCCTAGCTGACATATGATCTCATTCACGGACACAGTTTTCTACAATGATTTCATTCGAAAGGAAAAAGGAAACACATTCCAATGCCTTTTTCACATCAATGGGTTTCGTTCAGCTGAATGCAGCTCTTGTAATAAAATAGGAAAAATTACACTAGCGATCTTATAGGGGATTTTTAGCCAGTATATATAGCTCTTGGGCTTAAAAAAATTAATAGTTACCATAAATAATTTTAAGATGTAAAAGAATTAAAGGGATAGTGAAATTCAACTCGCCAAAATTAAAACAATCAAACAGTATGGAACACCTGATAATTAAACTTCTATTTTTATAAACAATAGTGAAATGTCATAGAGGCAGCTATTATTTAAACCTTTTGTTAGAATATGGATTTATGTAGAATAATTTAGAATATTTTTAAATGATTAGCAAGATAGGCGTATAGTTGCCCACAAACTTACGAATACCTACATGGTAACAGCATAAAAAAAAGAAAAAAAAGTTTATTATTATTATTCAGCCTACTACCCTGGCACTCGTCAATAGCTAAAAAATATTAATAAAAATGCAACGTACGTTTACATTTTTTAGCTATTGACGAGTGTCAGGGTAGTAGACTGAATAATATTGTATTCAAGGCACGTTAAACTTTTTTATTAGAAAAAAAAGTTGTTCATTCTGTATATTGATGGCCCATACTGGCTAACTTATTCGACAAAATTTTAATTTAATCTTAAATTTACAATTTAATTTTAACTTAATCTTAATTTACAAAAACATTTACGGATCTACCTAAGAATCATTCAGATAGTCTTAGTAAAGCTATAGGAAACAGTTTTGAGTTATCTTGAGTAATCAAGACGGGTCACCAGTCGACACCTATCTTATCTATTGGTTTGTTAAGTATGAAAATCAGTAAGAATCTTCCTTGGAAATTTATATACTTACCTCTTAAGATTTCGTCATAGTTGGAGATATAGATTTTCAATTGCAATAAATATTGTTTGTACTTATTCTATGTACTCTCGATATCTCGAAGTCGAAGGGACGCTAAAAAAGATTCGAGATAGCGAGTTTTCGAGATAACAAGGTCAAAATTCACGTAAAAACACAAGATACGAAATAATATTCTAAAAATTAAGAGTCTTGATTGATGAAAATAAGTATAAATATGATAGTTAACAATAAGTCTAAATACAGCAATGATAATTTTAATTTTTAAAAGTAGTCGAAATTAATTACATTAAATTGAAAAGAATTAGTAAAATACCATGAACTTACATTGCTAGAATTTCTTAAGAAAATGAGAGATTCTTGGAAAAATACCTCTATTTGCTTCGACACAACTGAACGGCGATTTTTCCGGAAAATTTCGTTTTTTCGAAAAATATTCGACATAACAAGGTTTTGAATGAAAACTCTTCGACATAAGAATTAAAATTAACATTAGATGAATATGTAATATCAAGGGGAAAAATAATTTTTCGACAAATCACGGTTTTTGAGATATCGAGAGTATTCTGTAGTTAACTACAAGTACTTTGGTAATTTTTCTTAATGCTCTCAGATCATCATTACCTTCTGGTGGTATATTCATTAGGAATCTTCCTTGAAACAGCCTATATCTAAATCTTAAGGCTTCTTGAGTTTTCACAGACAGACGGACGGCCTTACATGTGTATTTCGATTATAGTTCCATTACAATTTTTTTTTGTTCTAATCTTTTTATTTTTTCTTCGACGCATATTAAGGGGTGACACCAACCTTAGACCAAATCTGCTTCCGCAGTGAGTAGCTACCCTGCTGGTATAAAAAATGCAGTGTCATAAAGTCTTGTGAATCTTCACCTGTTCTTTTATTTGTATAATAATTGTCTATTACAGAACCGAAGGACAGACAAAAGCCTACTATGAGACAACATGACTACATTGGTATTTTGAATCGTTATGTTTTCTAATTTAAAGGAGATCTCTTTAAGATATTTAAATTTCTAGATTTTCATAAAAACAAATTTCTAGATTCAGAAAATAGAAATAATAAGTTTGGAACATTTTGTTCTTTTAACTCGGATATTTCTTCTTAAGAGAATATTACCCACTTGTTTATCAAAGTTTTTATAATAGCAAAGACATCAATAATTTTAGGAAAATGCTTTTTAAGAGAATATTACCCACTTGTTATCAAAGTTTTTATAATAGCAAAGGCATTAATGATTTTAGGAAACTGCTTATGGATTTTAAGCTATACATTTGCTTTTTAACCACTTTAATTCAGTTATTACAATTCATTATTCTTTCACAGAATTACAAAGAATTTCGTGTGCATTTTAAATTATTTATTTAATGTCAGATCTTATATCACAGACTGAAATAAGTTGAAATACGTTGCGTCAGAATTGCGTGCACAGGTCTTATTCTGTATTGAGACACATATGACAACATTGCTGTACATTTTACGTAAGTAAAAGAAAGAAATTAAAATGCAAAAATAAAATGTAAAGAATTTAAATTTTCAGATACAAGGAAGAGTGAATCAGAAATGAATAATTGGTAGAATATTGGCAGTTTTCAAAGCTTTCATCTGAAAGCTGTTTTGAAGATATGAAAAAAATGCACAAAAATATTAACCGAATGATGAGCTATAAGGAACTTGTGTTGTCTCTAAACTACTTCTGTGTAAAAAAGAAAAAGCTTTTAGATTTACTGAAATTTCTCCGTTTTTGAAAGACTAAAGGTTATTTATAAGTAATTTTCTAACAAAGGACAAAGATTAATATTGATTTTAATAATATTATGTTTGCATGACTTCACTCAGTAATAATAATAATAATAATAAATAATAGCCATTAATCTAGAATTCTCTCAGCTTAGACAAGTTATGGGATAGTTAAAGAAAGTTAGATTTATATCAAATCTTTGTTTTTTTTATTTTATTTTTTTTATTTTTTTAAATACCGGTAGTTCAATTAAGGAGGGAAACTTTTACTTAAATAACATAATATATAAAAAAAACATGTCTTTTTATTAAGTAAAATTACATTCATACAGATAAAAATGACTCTAAATTCAGATTTATAAATAGTATTACAGTAAAATGGAAATATTTAAAATTTGTGGCTTCCATGGCTAAATCTGGAAATTGGCTTTTAGTTGATGGGGAAAATGGCCCTCAGGAGCTGAAACAATAAAAATTTTGAATATATTAATTCAATATAACAATGAAAATATTAATATACTATATTAATTAATTCCTAAAACATTAAATTATTTTGATAGCTGGCATATCATAGTTAACTGCACACTAAATAGTTAAAAAGTGAATCGGTGGTCAAATGGTAAAGCACTAGTTGCGGGCTGGAGGAGACGGATTCAATTCTCGGCGGAAGTTAGGGGTTATTTTCATAGGTATTTATGCTCCAGACGGGTGCTAGGTTTTACGCGGTTCTATGTAAAATTGCGACTTTCCCGTTGTTCCCCTTGCGACCCCAACGACAATGCAGAAATGTAATGGGATACTTTAACATAGTTAAAAAATAGCGGTTGATTCGGACAGTAGCTACATTACTTGAAGCACTGACGAGAATTAATTCTAAAAGCTGTTTTCGAAATAAAACCTACATACTCTCATAATGAAAGCTGTAATAATTAATTAATGTTTTGTAAAAATACAAAGATGCCGTTATCACGAATTAGACATTCATAGAACAGATGAATAACTCAAAGTGAAACTAATTTCTGTTGGTTAAAATGACGTTTGAATTCTAATAACACTTCAGTACAGGGGCGTATATAAGGGGGGGGCCGAGGGGGCCCGGGCCCCTCCCGAAATAATGAAGATATGTCCTCCGAACGTTTTTATTGGTTGAACAGATAGATTTTCATTGTTTTTTTTGTTTAGTTGAATAGATTTTTTGGCCCGGGCCCCCCCCCCCCCGAAATGTCCTCCCAACGTTTTTTTTTTTTTTTTGGTTGAACAGATAGGTTTCCATGGGGTGTCGGCCCCCCCCGAAAATATATTCTATATACGCCACTGCTTCAGTAAATACATGACATGAGTAAATAATCATTGGGATAAATATATCTTTAGAGGTGATAATATAACAAAATAAAGTATAATATTGGGCAATTCCACTTCCTGTTTTTTATTATTATCAAGATTATATTTTAACAGAATCAGACTTAAAGATATTAAAATTGTTTCATCTAAACTTTTAATACTTTTTTTTTATTTGAATTCTTTTATTGTTTAAAATTAAGCATTTTCATTACGGTATAGTGGCTTTGAAGGTTAAAATGTGAACCATGACAATACTGCTAAAAAAAAAAAAATAATAGGGAATAATCTTTAATTGTGCACAAAATCTTTCTCAGTAATTTTGCAAAATGTGAAAGCACCCTCAACGAAACTGAATAGGGCTGAGTTTATTATTGAGTATTCTTATCGAATATACTGTTAGTGCAAGAAGTCAATTGAAGCCGATATGTTATCGCAAATTCAATTAGATTATTGAAACCCGAACATATTAAACATTTATCTTATATAAAATACCAAATGCTTATATTTACTTATTCGCTATATGTTTGAGAGAAGAGATCTTTATACACACTAGGAATTTGACTGTTTTGAATGTTTTTTTAAAAAAAAGTTAAATATTATTGATGGGTCCAAAATATCTAAATTTCGAATATGTCGTTGTACTAAGGGTGAAGGTTTTTTTTTTTTAAATTGATGAAATTTGTAAAATTATAAAATATTTAAGCACTCTTCACATGTACGAGTTAAATGTTTATCTTTGTTTCTTATACTTTTCTTACCTCAGCAGGAACAACATCTCCGTAGGTCTTGAGACTCTGTTTTATGATCTCAATTACTTTGGGGTTTTGTTTCTAAAAAAAAGTAAAAAAAAAATAATGTTAGTTTTATACAAAACGTAAATTATCAAAAAAAAAAAAAAAGGCGAAATCGTTGATTATCTTCTTTTTACAATAGCCTATTTGAATATTTACACTCAATTTCCCCATTAGTAAAAGCTTTTTGAAAAAGAATCATATCTTAAGAGAAAGAATAACAAACTAACTTAACATTTGATTACTTACAATTGCATTAACTTTGCATTGGAAAACCATAAAAGCTTTATCCATATATCGCTTTAACCTTTTCTGCTTCTTCCTGAATGCTTCATCTTCCTTCTTCTCGTCTTCGGTTTCTTCTTTCGTTGGCTGTTCCGTCACAGAAAACTGCAAAAGCGTTAATTGCTATTAGAAAACCTTCTCCTTCTGGAAAGTAACTTAAAAATTCAAAAAAAAAAAAAAAAATTCTGATTCCTAGCCTTTAGATAAATTATCTACATCCAGATTTTAATTGCAAATAATTCTTGTGGTTTAATATTCAGTAATTTAATTTTAGTGCTTAGTAGGTCATTGCTGTGGTTCTGCTAAGTAAATCAAATTTATCTACTTTGTTAATTCGATACGCAATACTTAACTGAGTACATCCATAATAAACAGTTCGATAAGTAGATTTATTTATTTATGGCCTCTTGTTTCAGTCCAACGCTGGACGAAGGCTTTCCCAATAACTTAGGGGAATTTTGTCATTATCACCCCTACTGACCAGGTGACTGGGGTGGTGAGAAAGGGGATAGAGAAGAAGTAAATGTACACAGGAAAGAAAGTAAACACCCAAGCCGATGGCGCGATTTGAACCCAGGTACCGACGCATCGGCCTCATGGAAGACCGCCATCGAATCTACTAGATCACGCCGGCACGGCGATAAGGAGATAGATTAGGTATATTCCAAAATAAGAATTCTTCTCTAAGACAAAGGAATAGAGAAGACCAAGAGAAAGAACCAAAAGTGAATGAAGTTAATCCAGTCAATTCGGGGAAAGAAATGAAAAAAAGGTAGGATATTTTACAAAGATAAGTAAAATTCTTTCAGTACTGTTTCTATGAAGTTGTATGCGAGTGATTACATAATTTAGTAATGTAAGTAACCAAATTAGATTTAAAATTTTTTAAAACATTACATTCAAATCAATGTTCTCAGGTTTTTAGAAATAAAAATAGCACTGTAGAAGAAAGAAGAAATATACGTAGTAATATGAAGATAATATTTTACTAAGTAGGCCTATCCATTGAGATCATATTACAACAAACAAATCAGGCTTAAACTAAAATTCTTCAACTAGGAGAATGGATAATCTTTCATTTACAATATTGAAATAAATAAAATTTCATTAAAGCGAATTATTGGAGCCGTAATATATGGAACCCTTCATCAAGCTCCTAAATACAAAAATAGAAGAAGAAAAGAAATATAGCAATCATTAGTTCAAATTGTTACTATACTTCGCAGCAACTGAACATATCTTTCTGAAAGACGTATTGTGCTTATTAATTTTTCACAAATACATGGAATTCCGAAATTACGATAATAAGAAATAATATAATACTTCTAGTGGAGGTATTCTGGTGGAAAGAATGTAATACTACAATTCCGAAATATGGATATGGGCAGAATTTGGATGATTGTAGTTTAAATAGCCCAATAAAAATCAAATGACTTTCCTAACAACCAAAGAAAAAAAAAACCAGCAACATTTCTTTCCTTTTGTTTTCTCTTTTCTTTCCGCAATTTTGTAATTGCAATATGGGGAGAGGTTATAACTCCCATCAACACCTTCCCTCTGAGCGCCAATGTTTTTAATTATTATCATTTTTTGTTCATTAATTTATGATAGTGTCTCAAGCGAATAGGATTTTGTGAAAATAAATAACTTATCAAAAAGGATTATATTAATTTTGGATTAATGGAAGCAATTAACTTCTAAGAAATAACTAATTGATTACATCTCAATAATAGATTATTACCGATTCGTCAGGTTTAAAGTCAACATCTAATTCGTCATCAGTGACATCATCTGCTCTGTCAATGCGATTGCTCAGTTCATCATCTTCACTTCCTTCCTAAAAGATTCAATTAAAAAATATAAATCAGAATATAGGCATAGCTATTAAAAATGTATTGGTTAACAATTGTTTAAAACAAAATCCACTAACAATTTTTTTTTAATTCTGATGAACGAAATCCTTCTAATATTCAGATAGCTTTAATCATAAAGACTTTAATAGAGTAATTTATAAATAATTAGAAAAAAAATATTTTGCGCTATTTCAATCAGGAAAAATTATGGTTGTGTATAAGCATGAACTTAACGTGACCTGAAACCGTTTCTTTGGCAATATTGGTAAAAATAGATTTCGTATTTCTCAGAAATATCAATGACGATCTTTTACAGAAACACTGTTTTTATTTCAGCAGTGAAATAATAAGTTTGTAAAATCTCTTACAAAACTTAAATAAGAAAATAACTTTCATTTAGTATGAAAATGTTGTTATTCATGGCATTATTGGTAAATTGTATTAGTTTAGTTATTCTAACATTAAATAATAGTTATAAAAGCGTATTTAAAATGGAAGTTCCAAAAACAATGAAATAAATGATAAAATTAAAAATGGACTAGTGTTCAGTATTTTAAATAACTTACAGTGCATCATTTCAATTTAATTTATGAATTGAAAGGAATGAAGTTTTGAGATTTTACCAATTGTCGTTTTCTTTGAAAAGCCTTTTAAATTTAGTTGCCAACCACTTGCAGGAACTAAATATCAAACAGTGACATTTACATTCAGGGTTATTTCAGATATATAATAGTGAACTTTGGAAACAGAATTCATGAGGGGAATAATTGGCTACGAATTAAAATCCTAAAAAAAGTGCCAAGATAAAAATAACTGTAAAAGCTGAGGCATTACCTAACTTGAGAATTAAAGTTTTAATAGAATTCGATTAGTGAATACTAAACATCAAAAGCGCACTTTCATATTAATTTATTGATTTATAATCCATATATTGAATTTGTATGATTATAAAATCTAAAGCATGTTGCAAATTGCCATTAATATAATTTATTAAAATTCTAAGAGTAACGTAGCAGCCAATTAGAGATAATACTATTACTAATACTGCATACCAGCGCTGCTGCATCGAGGACATCCAATCCACCTGCTGTTCGTCCTTCTGTTTCATTAGAACTTAATTTCGATTTATTGACACAGGGAGCGAAACTTTCAACGACCTGAAATACATAAATAATTATAAAATAATTATGAAATAATTATAATAATAATTAAAAAAAAAAATCCAAACTGAGTAAGTAGATACATTTAAACGATTAAGAAAAATTGTTAAGGTTGTTTACGAGCAAATGAAGCAGTTAAACACTGAATATTCAACTATTAATATTACTAATATAAGAAGAACAACTGAATTAAAGACACGTTTTAAAGTTTTACGAAGAACTTTGACAAATGATATCATGAACACTTTTAAGTCATTATAAGAATAAGAAAAACATATTCCAAGTTTTTAGAAATAATATAGAGACAAGATTTGATTTTTGCTTTTCAAATCCAGGTATACATGCTATTAATTTAAGTTCATAAATGGGACTACATTTCTGGGAAAAAAGTCGTAAGACATGATTGTCTGAAAGTTATGATATATACTACTTTATGATATATATATATATATAAAACTACAGCTAGTTATGCTCTAGGACATTATCGTTTTGGAAAACTATAATCTTTAATTGCCCTAATTCCTCCAGAAATCCTCCGAAGCATATTCAATAAATATTTAGTATTATCGTTCTACGGATGATATGCATGAGATTAATTTGTCTATTTATATCGAATTGTTGGAATTACTTTCGGTAGTAGAGTCAATTCTAAGGCTTTCCGAAATATCAAAAAAGTTGTTTGGTAATGAATTTTTTCTAGTTTTTAACATAACTGGCATGTGTAGGATGAAAGTTTGTGTTTGTATGAAAATTTCAGAAAAGTATATTGTTATATTGAAAAAAAGCATTTAGTCTAACACAGAAGTTCTCAACCGGGGTCCACATCGGGGTCCATGTAATATTTTTCGGGGGTCCACAGGGATCTCATTGAATCACACTTATTTTAAAATGGTTTATTATGAATTATTTACCAGTGTGTAGAATATGTATTATTTACCACTACAGAATAATTTATTTGCATTAAATTAGTTTTCATTCAAGATAAAGCATAATCATTTACTATTTCGTTGATTATTAATATAATCCCTTTACTTTTTAACTATGAGGGGGTCCACCAAAAAAAAAAAGAAGGGAAAAGGGGTCCATGGGTAAAAAAAGGTTGAGAAACCCTGGTCTAACAAATCGAAGGCGTTGGCTAACAATCTACTTTCTCTTTAGTAACCTTGAACTATGGCTGTAGTGGTACCCACAGGGTAATTCAGACTCAAAAATTAGGTTATGAGTTCTATTGAGGTTGAAATACCATTTATGTCCAGTTTGTTTGTAAACTTACATAATTCCTAAAGCCCATGTAGGCCTAGTACTTCATAACAATAATTGTAAATTATTTATAACTACCGATCTATTAGCAGATCAAATAAACAAGTTTACTCCTAGAAATCCTATTAATATAATAACATTCTTTTTAAATACCCACAATAGTCATAAGATATATGAAAGATGGTTATATAAAGAATGAAATTAAACAAGTTACTTACAATTGCTAGATTTTCTTTTGAATCATTTCCCACTTTAGCGAGTAACGTTTTCATTGCAAACACTTGATGAATATGTCCTCTTTCTGCCTATATTAAAAGAAATAAAATACATTGCTTAATTGCAATTGAATCTTTTTTTTTATTTATTAAGAAAAGTTAATTTAAATAAGTTTGAATGTTAATACTTACGTCAGTAAATAGATCTCGCCATTTTTTCCAGAATCTATGAAATCGTTTTCTCTATCAAAAAAGAAAAGAAAAAGAAAGTATATGTCTTTATTTATTGATTTCAATTCAGATTCATGAATTGTGTTTAAAATTCTTATAAAAAAAATAGAAATAGTTTTTTTTTTTTCGATTTTTATAGATGAAAGTTGAAGTCATTTAAAAAAAAAAGAAAAAACAAAAATCGTAGTTAGATAGAATGCGAAATATTCAAAAATTTCAGTTTCAATGTGGTCTTAACTAAAATTACTTAAACAATATATTAGATTTTTAAAAGCAAAGAAAACAAGAGCAGCACAAGAATAAACAAAACAAAAGGAAATCGCCTTTCTGATTCATTTTATGGGAGGGAATTGGGACAGCTGTTTCGTGCTTCTGCGCACTCATCAGCCCAAACCTCGCTCTCCACGATAAAGGAATCATAATTTTACACAGCACGTTAAATGTTTTATTTATCATATAATAGATAATTACATGAAGATAATCTTACTACAGAGTGATAAAAAAAGTCTTTTTTTCCCTATTATATTTTCGGTATTAGTTTTTTGTTTCATTTATATTTCAGGAGGCTCGTGTAAGATAATATATTGTGGAAAAAAAAAAAAAAAAAACTTCTTCAAGTATGTGTGCCCACATTATTCACTGGCAGATAAAACTGCAACATGTGTAGGATGGTTTCCACTTGTAATTTCCGTTGTCAAATCAAATTTCCAGATTGATTAGTTCTGGGTGAATAAAATGACAGGATTTACCATTAACCAGCGGAAACAGTGAAGATATTAAATTGTATGATCTAAATTGTTGGTTTCTTCTTCTTCTTACGAGTTTGGCCTACTATGGACCGCTGGAAACAATTGACTAGATCAATTCCTCTCCTCCCAGTATTTCTTCATTCTCTCACTCTGCTTCCGCCTTCTATCATCTGACCAGATTACCTTCGTCCTCGTAATTTCTTTACCCTGGAACCCACTGAATCCATTAACTCTCATTCTAAACATTTTCCTATTCCAGATCTCTTCTGAATTAATCCCAACTTGTTGCATGTCTCTTCTAGTTTCCTCAACCCATTTAGTCGTCGACTTTAAGTTGGTGATATAGTCGAAGATCTTCTTAGTTAATCTAGATTCGCTCGTTCTTACGAGGTGACCAAACTGTTGGTTTATTAAATAAATAAATAAATAAATAAATAAATAAATAAATAAATAAATAAATAAATAAATAAAATATAACAAATAAAAAACTACTTATTTCGTAGTATACTTACAAAAAATATTTTTACTTTCGCTTTCAGGCATTCTAAAGGTAACTGAAATAACAAGGAATGTAAGAAGAAATAATTAGGACAAGGATTAGAACACGATTTCAGTGTAATTGAAACATTCTACTTACAATGAAATTTATTAATCAAATTATTCTTAACTAAATTGTGTACAAAGTGCCATCTAGGTTTTGAAAAAGCATTCTAATAAATTCAAGAATGTACACAATAATTTTCACTCTCGATTAGTTTTCTGTCATTAAATTAAGTTTTAAACAGCAAAAAAAATAAAAGTAAATAAATGACGAAATAATATAATTTCAGCATAAATGTGTTTAATAAATAGACAAATATCTGTAATTGTCATAAATATCTGATTTATATTCATTTTATTTTTCTTGAATTATTTGAGATATGTTTATATTTAGTCAATTCCTTTCTTATCTAAAATATCTTTATATTTTTAAAATAACTAATGAGAATCAACGAAAAGTACAAGAACACCTTGATGGTTTAACTCTATAGAAATAACTATTGGAATATCATTTATTTTTTTATAATTAATTACTATTTCCCAACATTGTCGCTGGTGAAAACTTGTATTCATTAAAATATCTGATACATCATAAAAGAGATTCAGTGAATTGTTACGACTATCAGATATTTCGTAACTTTTTAGAGAAAAAGATGTAATGTCCAATTACCTGCCATGCGTAAAAAAAAAAATATAATTTAAAGTTTGTTCTATTAAAGTAAGAAGTTTAAATTGAAAATCTGTTTTTACATACCTTATCTCTAGAACAGGCATGGAACTGAAAATGAATCAAAATAACGTAAATACTATAAATATAAATTTCTTGAATTTTTATATGAACAGAAAAGGTTCAGATTCTAATTACAGAATTAGTAAATAAGAATCCAGGAATTAAGAAATTCGATAATAAGTGTTGTGTATTAATAATTAGATTCATAATGTTCTTTTATTTTTTTTTCTTTGGTTGGATATTACTAAAGTATTAACTTAGTTTCAAAGATTTATAATTAATTACAAACAAACTAAATTAATACGTAAAATATAATGAATAAATTAATTATTTATTAAATAATAAATTTCATTTTAGAAGTACAGTAGTATAACAGATCACTAATTTATGTTTCCTCAGTTTTTTTTCCTGAATTCATGTTAATAATGCAACTCATTTCAATGCTATAAAGCTTATTTTAGAAATATCAGTTGAAGAATTGGAATATAAGTGTTCTCACGTGGCAATTCTCAAAATATCTGAGATAAGAAAATAACTTACTGTTGGAGGTAAAAGGAGAATACATGCTCTGGTTTGATTAGAAATTGTATTTCCCTATACAAAAGAGAACAAAAAAAAATATTTAAATAATTTTTACTTAAATTCTGTAGAAAAAAACAAAATTTAATAAGTTTTGAAATTTGATATTTAAATACTTTTAAGAGAGCTGCAGATAGATAAGTATTAACAGAAAGGCGATCTCAGTGATTTCTGAGATCGCCTTTCTGTTCATGTATGTTAAGTTAAAGTATCCCACTATAAGCCTATGTAAGTCCTTGGGGTCGCGGAAGATAAGCTCCTGACGTTTTCGTGACCAGCGGGAGCGCGACTAGAGGTCTAGTGGTCAGCTCGACGCCCTCCCGCCTTTAACACTTAGGAAAAAAAAAATGATACCCATTTTACAGATGAACCCTAGGATCCGTTTATCTGTAAAAGATGGAGGAAAATTCAAAGTGAAAAAATTCCCGACCTCCGCCGGGGATTGAACCGGCTCCTCCGGGCCGAAGTCAAGCTCTTTACCATTAGGCTACTGAGCCCACCTAATAATGTTTTAAGGTCCAAACTAATTAAAATATTTATAATATAGCCCCGTAGACACGATTTGTAGTGATGCTACTGAATTACAATCACGAAACGGTCCACTTTAATATCTCTTGATATCTTTACAATTAAGGCTATCTATTTAATCACCCTTATAACTCAATTCTATTTACTCTAGCACAGCAGGAAGCATCACTGCACATCATACTCTTTAACACGTGTTTTTAAATACATGCTATTATATTAATAATGACTGCAGGGTGGAGTAGATATAAAAGTATTAATAAGCTATAAAATTATCATAACTAAGATTTAACGTGTGTAAAAGTATTATTTGGATTAAAATTTAGGCCAACGCATAAATTAAAAGTAATAAAAAAGCATTTAACAATTAAAATTACAACGTTTCAACTGGGCTAACCAGCCGTTTACAAGTCTTGTAAACGGCTGGTAGCCCAGCTGAAACGTTGTAATTTTTAAGTGTTAAATTAAACTTTTAATTTTTATGATGGCCTACATTTTAAGCAAAAATTATCTTATATTTTAATTACTATCAGATAAGCTTTAAGAAAATAAAGGATACTGTATTTGAATAGATAATGGGAAAACAGCTTCAGATAATGTTTGTTGACATTTTCTTAAATCGACATCTGATATTAATTTAAAAACAAAACGAAGGTTCTAAATATTATTTTTATATCCCATTAACGATGTAAATTTCATATGAATATGACTATTTTCTGATACAAACTGAAATACATCCTATAATTTACCGAATATCATCACATTTAGAGGAGAACTATATTTTCATTATCCAATCTTTTTGCTTACGTATTTGTACGTGTCATTCTTTAATTAATATTCTGAATTCAAGTAAATATGTAGAGTTCTTTTCAAACATTGACTTTGGGAATTCATACTGCCTTAACACTGATTTTAAATAAATGCTGTAATACTGTATTAACAATAACCTTTAATTTAAAGTATACCAATTCAACTTCTACCCCAATCTAACATCTCCAATTCAACTTCTACCAACCTAACATCTACAATTCAACTTCTACCAATCTAACATCTACAATTCAACTTCTACCAATCTAACATCTACAATTCAACTTCTATCAATCTAACATCTACAATTCAACTTATACCAATCTAACATCTACAATTCAACTTCTACCAATCTAACATCTACAATTCAACTTCTACCAATCTAACATCTGCAATTCAACTTCTACCAATCTAACATCTACTATTCAAAATCTAACCAACGTCATACCAGACTAACATCCAATTCAATATCAACCAATTCAACTTCAAAATGCGATAAGACGATAAATAAAATAAATAGACGATTAGCTCCTGAAGAATAATTATAGCTTAAATGTCCCTTTAATTAAGGAATCCTGTAAGTAATTACACTTGCCTAAGATTGCAATGTAATTACTTTATTGAACGATTTGGAAAATGTAGTAAGAACAACATTCAGCTTACCTGAAAATAAATATCGAAATAAGAAAAGTATTACATATTACGAAAAATCCAAAAGAGATTTCAGCCATTCACTATTCACGTGAGGTTCAATTTCTATTGATGTTTTATTAATAAATTCAAGTTTAATTGTAAATTAGAATATTAAAACATTATTTACTTAGAAATCCTTCGGGTTACTATCTATCGAATGTTGTAACATTTCAATTACAGTACATTATATTCATCAAATTTTTTCAGGATTTGTTTTTTTTTAAGATTCATGATAAGAGACCAAAAACTTGTATTCTAAACCAGTTGATTAATCAGGATCTACATAAAGCGGAGGAACTGTAGGAAAAAAAAAAAACAAAAAAAACAAAAACGAAATATATTTTACCTAATAAGCTTCATATTCTTAAGGAAATATTAAAAAAAAAAATATGCATTACTGCATGACTACTATTTTAGTTTTTACTTAATATTTTTATGTTTCTCAACGATGGGTGAGGGATTCACAACCCTCTTCTCTTGCATTTCTGAACTTCTAAAACATAGATGTGACAGCTTGTACATCATTATTGCTTTAAAATATTGCTACCATTGTTATTTATCTTGATCTCGGAAGATGGTAATCTTGCTTCAGAGTCCCACACCTAAATGAAATGATTGATGACGACTATCTCTTCCGGTTAAAAAAAAATCTTGACTGACCAGTGAGAGGTCACTTTTACCACACCTACTTCTTTTTGACTCTTCACTAAGTAGCGACTTCCTAAATTACTTCAGTTCCTCCCACAGATAATGATGATAAACTTGAAATGTATGACCTTCCAGACTAATGCACAGGACACAAGTGCAAACAGAACAAAAACAGAAATCTATAGAGACTTAAATAATAAGAGTCGGAAATAGCTGTAGGTGAAAGGTATTCAAAAGGATCTAAAGAAGAGGAATAGTTTATCCTGGAAATAATTACATTAAGTGAACAAATGAATGAAACACGCAGAGAAATACGATACCTTTATTAATAACCAAAATATTTTAAATATGTTCATCAATAGTTATGTTTCTGAATTGAATAACAAACCCATTGAAATTACAAGTCATTTACGACAACGAAGTCACTATATATACTACAGAATACTGTATAATCCAAGTACAGAAAATTAAGTCATCAAAAAGTGTTCAGAAAATCTTAAATTTCATTTCTTTATTTCGTCTTCTACTGTCTTTTGTTGATGCTCTTGCTGTGCAGAATTGTGTTCTACAATGAAGTGATGTAAAGTAACATTTACCTTCAAGAAAGATTATCAGTTGCTATCTAGAGTATTTTACTATTTCAAGCTGTAGAGAAAAGAAAAGTCTTGTTTCCAAATAAACCTGAGATCATAACTTAAGTCTCAAATAACGAAATGGGATAAAACATGCTTTGTTTTCAAATATCCTGAAAAACTGGGTAAAGGTTTGCTGGTCCTAACCATCCCAATTGTGAAATGTGATATTTATCGAATGACAGAATACAGAATATTACCGAATACCGATATCTATCTTTTCCAAATGGCGAAGTAACCTTCGAATCGGTGAAGAACAAAAGAAATGAAAGACATTATTTTCTTATAATTCTAACAAATTTTATTTTTATTTTTATTTTGTAGGATAGATACAACGGGAATATAACCAGTTATAATATTTGTGCCCAGTTACAGGTTACAAAGGATAGAGTCGCACTATTATTTCCTTAAATTGGGAGCTAAGGTTGAATTGATGTAAGAACTCATTCACGTCTTATGTGAAGGGAAGATTAAGAAAGATAATAATTGACTTGAATCTTAACACATTCTACGATCAATGATTGTACGCGAATATTGCCAGTTATGGCAGATGAGATTGTCAAGTTTTGAACCTTTAGTGTTAAGAAATTCACCAAATCAACAATCTCTGGATTGCTGATAAAACCTTAAAACCTTTTTGTTTTAAGTATTTTTTTTTTTTTTTTTTTTAATGTTTTTGTTTAAGGCTCTTAAATGAAAACCTTAATACATTTCTTAATAAAATAACAATATTATTATAATATGAATTAAAATAATAATTTGATTATAATAAATCATATGTATATGTGTATATATTAATAGAAACGTTTTGAAATTAAGGTGAAATACGGATGTTTATTATTTTATATTTTCAGTATAAGATGTAGCCTATTTTAAAAATATTGCCAACAAATAAGAATTTCTTAATCATTTTTAATTTATTGGAATTCACAATATCCATATATAGATTATCCCAATATTTAACAAAAAAACTAATAAATAAATAAATAAATAAATAAATAAATAAATAAAAACAACTTACTTCATCAGTGACATTGCTGAAGCAACTTTCACATTCTTCCATTTTCGTCTAGAGGAAAACAAAAAAAAAAAACAAACAATTGAAAACCCAAGTTAAATTCAGATGTTAACATTTAGAGGAATATCTACATTGACTTATCAGACACGTTTACAAATACATTGTATCTTTGTTGTTACTTGCTCGTCTACGTTTTTTGAGGATTATCATCGTAAATAATATCATTACAATTGTTTTAGGTGTGTTAATATAAAGTCAACAATTAAGTAATCATTAAAACACACATTTAATAAAAGTTTCTTTTTAAATTAAAAAACATACATACTTTAAAATAAGGAGCTTTCGAGCCAGTATTATTTAATTATTGATAATAATATCATCAACGATTCAACTTTAACGGAGTCCTAAGTGCAATGCAGGATTAAGGAGTGATTAAAAAAAAATTAGTTTCTTATCATGTTTCGTTATTATAAAGCAGTCCTTTTCTTTTACAGCTACTGTTTCGTCTTTTTAGTTGGGAAATGGTTATAATTATATCAATTGGTAATATACATTTTGCTAATAAAAATTTCTCTTTTAATAATAAGAAAAAATGATTCAATTAATATATATATATATATATATATATATATATATATATATATATTTATCTGTATGTATAATTTATATCAACTTAACTATAAAATTATCTGTACCAAGAGTCAAAGAACTGTCTGCAATCAATTTATCATCATTTTTCCTTTATTATGCCTCATTTCAAGTCCTGTTATGGTTTTTCCTTTTAAAGAAAGTTCTTCATAAAAGCGTTTTTGTTGTGATTTGTTGTTGGAAAACAAATTGAAACTTCTTAATAAAAAAAAACAAACTAAATACTATTTTTGTATTTCATCTATTTTCCATAAACAACTGAAGAAAATCTACTTCCAAGAAGCATTGAATTATACCTTACAAAAAGATAAACATGAAAGTAACAATTGATACTCACCACATTCCTCCCATATACTTTGCAGAGGTTAATTATCTTGAAGTCCTTGCTTATTTTCGCCTTAAAGAAATGATGAAGAGGATAGAATATTAGGGGTCAATATACTTTTAAATATATATTTTTGCATGCTAAAAATAACGTCAGTTATTGTACATTGATTATACTCTTAAATGCACACTTAATCATCAATAATTCTATTTAGTTTCAAAATATAAATATCTTTATAAAATAATGCCAGTAAGTCTTTGTAGAAAAAATAATTTATGTACGAAAAGAAGCTTTCTAATATTAGTCATTTTGATTCAAAAACATTCGAAATTCATAAAAGGAAGATTATTTAGAAAATCATCAGAAGTCCTCAGATTGTCAAACTTATTATTTTCAAACAAACTGAAAAAGTACTTTGATAAACTGTTAACTAATTTAAAAACAAAACTTAAGTTCTGTATTTATTTAATAATCAATTAAAATAAGACAGGAAAGCGTATTGTAGGAGGATAAGTTTAGTAATTAATGTAAAAAAAATAATAGTTTTTATTTTCAATAGTGAAGGGAAAAATTTTTCGATGAAATATCCCCAAAAAAAATATTTTTAACAAATGTCTATAAATTTCACAAAACCAACGGAGGCGATTAGGCTATGATTTCACCTAAACTTAGTAATTACTGAAAATTGGCTAAAAATTGCCTCAAAATATAGGTCTATAAAAGCCAGAAATCAACGTTAGCCAAGATGACCTTGCCCACGTTTAATGAATATAAAACAGTTTCAAGTACTATATTAAATTTTCTGGTTTTTAAAGGCTTCATGTGTAATGTTTACGTATTAAATAATGAATGCATTATAATTTTACCTTTTATAATTTTAATTAAGTTCTTTTTGAAATCCATCTATACATTATTTTTATAAAAGTTAAATTACAAAATTATTTAAATTAAATTTACATTAATATTAAACAACTAATACCCACCTTTAGAAGAATAAGCATAACAACTTTTTTGAAGTATAATTTTTTTATAGGATTAAAATATTCATTTTTAAGATTTTAAATTTTGATTTTTAAGAATATTATAATTCTTTGGATAATTCTATATATTCAAAAATTATTTATTGCTATTTAACTAGATTACTTTTGTTTTTAAATATTTATGAAAACCTTTATTAAAATCTATATACAAATCTTTTAAATGATATAAAACATTAATAAAATGGCAGCTCTTCAGTTGTCTGACAGATACAAGTATTTAATATACATACAATTTTACAAATAATCTTGTAGTTTGCAAAGAAAATGTTAAAAAATCAATGTGATTACATTTTTTTTTATTTCTTTTTAATAATTTTGATGTACCAATCCTCGATTTCATCATATTGTCACTTGACCTTATTTCCTTTAGAGATTTATAGCTTTGGAATAAGGGCTTTAATGATTTGCAAGTTTAGTTTATTGAATGTAACTTATTTTAAAAAGAGAGTTCGTAGGAGCTGAATGACATTAAGACGATATTTCAATAAGCGTGAAAGTGTTAATTACAAATGATTTTTTTGAGCATATGCTTCGAGTTCTACTTTCATTAAACGGCAAAGAAGATAGCCTTGACGAGATTCCTGTGTCTTCTATGAAAATTTAAATTCCATTCTTGGATTCAGTGTTTATTTTTGTGTTGCTTACCTTTCCTGGCGCAGCCACTGCAAATCCTACGACGAGGAAAAGGCTCATTACGAGCACGACTGACTTCATCATTGTCCGATCGTCCGCGAGCACCTCTCTGCAGTTCCTGCCGATCCCCTTGTCCTCAAGGCACCTGTAATAGTCACATGACGCGAGCACACCTCAAGGTTGGCGGAAACCCACCAGTGGACTGTTGAACCTAGTTTCGCTTCAGGCAAACTTCGGAGTGAACTTGTGGGTCCAGGAAGAGACATATCTTATATGGAAAAAGACCGGCCAATGCCCTTCAAATTTAGAAATGAAAACAAACTGTATAGTTTATATAAGTAAGAAATACAACTAAACAACGTATTAATTCAAAACGGATGACATTATTTCACAAATTTTAATCTTTAAAATCAATTAACATAATAAGAAAAATTGATGATTCGAAAGATCTATCATGAGAAAATGGAACTTTATTCGATTTTAGGTATATTGCTTAAGTCAAATATTTGGATTTTAGCTAATACGATATCAACGATTTTTAGGATTATGACCTACGATACCCACATCTCCATATCTTTTAAGACATCTTCCTCAGCTAAACCAGATGTCTATATTAGTTTCAATCAAGTATTAAAAATTCGTAAACAAATATTTCATTTCATTCTACCTAGTCTTATTTCCTGGGCTTCGAAGGCATTTTTGTGAAGCGCCACAATAAACAAAAGAACAAAAGAAATTTAAAAAAAAATCATTAGAGTTCTTTGTTGTTGGTTTTTTTTTTTTTTTTATTTTTTAATTTTTTTTTCTTTGATTGCAAACATTCCGCAATGTACGATTTTTAAGTAGCAAATGCGACAAAGGTTAAACTGCGCCAGAAACAAGGTGAAATTTAGAAAAGTATTTGCAAGGAAGAGTTATATACATGTATATGTATATATATGTAATATACAGGATAGAGAAGGAAACATCCAAACCCCAACTGGGACTCAAACCCAAGTTCTGGTGTATCAGCCGCATGACACAGTTACAGTAACACACATTAAAAAAAAAAAGGATTAATTTTTTTTTCATTCTAGAGTATTTCCTCGTCATTAGAATAATACATTTTTATTTTTAAATATTTTCATATGCTGACTATATTTTCTGGTTCATTTTTGAGATCATTTCAAGGCGTGGGTGCTTTGAATTATATCATTCCACTCAGAACCGCCCTGAGATACTGTGAGCAGGGTTTCCGCCTCGGGCGCTGTGTTTAAGGGTCCCTGCACAAAATATTCACATGATAAAAATATATATTAACCAGAAAAATTCCCCGTGCTTCGCTCGGGTTACAAAAAAGATTTGTCCTGATGTGGATGACGAAGAAATTGTAATTGGTTGATCACTTTGAAACTTTTCCAGTTAGTAAAAAAAGTCCCGTGGTAATTAGAAATTAATGTTATATTCCTAATTTGTAACTTGATCAACCTTAGATATTAAATTAATAACGAGATCGAGGAATAAAAGACTTCCACCCCTTTCTGTCCTTCCCACCCCTATCACTTCAAACCTTCCCCAGTTGATAAAAAAAAATCACGTGATGATTACAAAGTAATGTTATATTCTGATTTTGTAACCTGAAAACCCCGTAAAATACCCTTCAAAAAAGTTTGCTCCCCCCCCCCCCCCGTTTACACTCTTTAGGATCCACAAATCGGAAATTCGTCGAATATGTATCTTTTCGATTTGACAAAGAACATTCATATGAAATTTCCAATTAAAGCGGTTTCAGAGATGTGGGTACCCTTTAAGAAAGCTTGTCCCCCTGTTTACACTCCTTACTGCGGATCCGGGTTTTCTGTTCTTCAATAAAATTAAATTAAGAACATTTAATTAAACAAAAAAT
>JAFIDM010002131.1:58683603-58804938 GCA_023159025.1 Thereuonema tuberculata
GTGTTGTACCCATCGTCCTGTCCGGCACTGGTCTGTACCTCATACATTGCACCACAGCCTCAGCACACTAGGACTTCACAAAACACTACGCACAACTCCAGAAGGTTGTAGTACTCAACACAAAACGCATAGTCAGGGCCGCGGCAAGGTATGTTGGCGCCGGGGGGGGCCAGGCAAAAGTTGCCGCCCCTAATAAGCTAAATTTATTTTAGCCTAAATTCAATATTTTTCATAATAAAACCAATATATATATATTTAATTACATATTTTTTACATATTTCCTTTCCATTAGTATTTCTACACTAAATTATTTGCCGCCCGCCATCCCCCAAGACCGTGCACCCCTTGCACCCCCGCTTAACGCGGTCTTGCGCATAATTAGGAAATTTATGGACACAAACACATATCCCTAAACATTCTTGCACACGTCTTTACACTTGGTATTGTGTTTTGGTGCTTTACCCGCCATGTTGCCTTGCTGGGGAAACCCAAGGTTTGAAACTTTTATATAATAATAATACACCACAACAGACGTTACATCACTGTTGTTGAAAAGGACAAAAAACAGACTTACCTCTTTATTTACTAAGATCAGTAAATACACTGATTTAGCACACGAACTCCAGAAGCAGTATAGGCAGGACCGAATAAGTGTTGTACTTATCGTCCTGTCCGCCACTAGGAAGGTTGAAAAATAATATTAATAAAAAAAAATAACAATTGATTAATTGTTTAAGAATCAAAATTAATAATAAAACAAAAAAATAAATATTTAAAAATTCCAAATGTAATTTAATATCAATAACATAACATAATATAGTATTTTTGTAATTACAATATTGATACTATATATATATTACGACTAAAAATTTTTTAGCCAAAGTATAAGAAAAAAATTTTTTGAGACATCCATCAATGTCTCGCTTTATAATTCTGAAATTTTATTTATTCTGATTAGCTTCATTTGGTTTAGTCTCAATTTTTAATCAGCCAGTTTTCAATTATTTTTTTAACATCTGACACTTTTTTAATGTTATTGATATTACTGAGGCCAATTTTATTGATGATCTTTTTCAAAATGAAGTTTGGATCAAGTTCTCCATAACTGTTATTTATGTCAGGATATTTTAAGTTAATGTTGTTTTGAATTCCTAATTATAATTGAATCGCAAATGTGAAAAAGGTACTAAGTCAACTTTTTGTACATTTTGAGTTAGGACTGAAAATGAGTTCAATTGTGTTCACCCCATGCATCATTTAAATGGGAACTAAATCAGGCTTTTCCATAAGTCTCAGGAGGTCAATAACTGGAATACTGCTTTACATTTTTTCATTATTTTTGCACTAGTGTTACATTGCCATATGATACTATATATAACATATTTATATATAACTTATATGATTAAGTTTGTACAAAAAAATATTGAAATAAAACATTTTAACTGCAAAATGCGACAATTGCAAAACATGGAAAAAGGTACTAAGTCGAAATTTTTAATTATGTCTTTGTACATTTGCATACAGACCTAAAAATAAACAGATGACAGGCATGAGTCGGATTCACAGTCGTTTCACACCACACCAATGGATTTTTAATTGCTGGCTCTAGTTTTGAATGTGGAAGGTTTTTTTGTGTTTTCTCAGTTTCGTATTTCTATGCCTTAGTACCTTTTTCATATTTGCGATTCAATTGCTAGCGTTAGTGTTCTTTTTTATTGTAAATTAGTTTTTTTATAATTAAATGATACAATAACTTTCGATAGGGAGTTAAAATTCCTCTTTCAATGAAATGTTTTTCTTTCTTTTCTCTTTATCCGTCCAGATATTATTATTAAGAGTAAGTTTATGTATTTTCTTTAGGAGGGAATTTATATTTGTTAATTTAGAATTGATAGTATTAGAATTGCACGTTTGTAGCATAATTTAGGATAGTATCACAGAAAGCAAAGAAATTAAAATCTGAATTGATTAATACTTATAATGATAATAATCATAATAATAAAAAAAAGAAAACCAAGCAGATTTAAACACGGTAACCATACCTATAAATGTCAGCGTTTAACCGCTGCGCCACATGAACACTTGCATCGTAGCGACAGTAGTGAGTTAATAAACAAATATTTGAAAGTTATGCAAAAGGATATCAATAAAGGGTCAAGGATATTCAATAACTTGGAAGATGAGATGTGTCCAGGTTTCTTTGTAGCCAAAGAACAAAGAAACAAACAAACAAACTTCCTGCTTTAAATATATAGGAGATAAGAAAAATTGGAGCAAATATTCGAATGGAACATCATTTCTTTTAGTGATAGTCATCGTAATGTAGAATCGAACAAGAAGAATTGTTACAATACATTCTGAATAGAATTTATTTGTTTGAAGGTATAAGTAAATAGGCCGGGTAGCCGAGTGGTAAGGGCGCTTGACTGCGTGTTGGAGGTGCAAGATTCGAGGTGGTCTTGGCGAAGGACTGAAATTTTTCTACGCTCCGTTCTTCTCCAAACGGGTCCTACCCAGTCCTCTGTAGAATGAGTTTCTTTCTATGGAGTACAGGCGGGCAAGCGTCGGGCTGACCACCAGTCTTCATCGCAGTCCCGCGTCATTGAAACGTTGGAGCCTTACCTTCAATGCCCCGATAGGCCATAGCGAGCCCAGTGAGCTTTCAATCATGCTTGGCATCCGCTGATTCTGGAGATGCTAAGGAGGGGGCGATGTCCTTCCAACTTGTATTATTTGATTTCTTCTTTCTTGGAGGGCAGTTCCGTTTCTTTGGGGTCGGCGGCTACCTCCTGTACGAAAGGTTGTCCACAGGGGAGTAACCTTGGTCCTTCCCTGTGGCTTTTGGTTGTGGAGGACCTCTTCTCGTCCTTGGCTTTTTTTTATGATATTTATGACATTGGTGATTCCATTTATGTCCAGTCCTTTGCCGATGACACGGTCGCATTGATCAATGCCCCATCTGTTAAAAAAATTGAAAAGCTTTGGGATTCACTCTATGAAGTTATAAGAGCCTGGGCGAATCGTAACAAATTGGTTATTAATTCTAATAAAACCTCCACATTGTTCATTCCCTGCAGAAAGATTCAACGTCAACCGGTGATTAAAATAGATGGTTTTCGTCTCCCCCTACGCGACCATCTGTTATATTTGGGTATTGTTATTAACTTCCGGTTGACTTGGACCGATCACCTTACTCGTATAGGCGAGGCAGGGTAATGGGCAATGCTAGTAGGTTTCTCGCACTGGGGCTCCGAAAAATTAGGGATGAATACCAAAATTAGAAAATTAATTTTCAATACTACGATTAAATCAAAGATTCTGTATGGGGCAGAGATCTGGGGGGAAGATGCCCAGAAAAGTCAGATTAAAAAGCTGTTGAATATTATTTGTAGGCCTTTTTTATTAGCAATAACTAGAACATATAGAACTGTTTCGAAAGATGTGGTGTCCCCCCTCTGTGGATTCAAGCCCACCATTTGGCCTCTCATTACAAACGAGTTAGTAGCCCGGAATATTGTCAGAGGGTTCCGATCGACGGTTGGGTACACCCGGCAAACAGACGCATTTTTGACATTAAGAGCTGGAATGGTCGGGATGAATCCCATGATGCCTACATCTTCACCGACGGGTTTAAGTTGGATGGCAGAGTGGGATTCTCCATTGTCTTTTTAGACACGACCTTGAACATCATTGATATCTTTAAGGAGCGCTTCCCTGGCTCTTGTTCTGTTTTTCAAGCAGAGCTCTGTGCTCTCTGGATCGCGGTATCGTGGGCGGCCGCTTTTTGGGGGGAGCAGATAGTTAGGCTCGCGCTCATTTCTGATTCTTATTCCGCTCTGCGATCTGTGGCGAATTGCTCTTATGAACATTTCTATGGGAATTTTTAAATTTCCTGCTAACTTCTCACTGATTCTCAATATTGACCCATAATTTTTTTTTTTCAAATAAAAAATTAATTTCAAGTTTCAAGAAAGTGCGTTCAACGAAAGAAAAATTATCACGGGAGAACACATACACACAGACATTCAGATTTTCGCTTTCCTTAAGAAAGTTAGGCTAATAAATGAAGTATTCCTTTTCTTATCACATTCTTAAAGTTTCTAAGTTGAACACTGTAAGTCAAAACAAGAAATTTGAGAGTTGGAAAAGCGTTCGATTCCGTTTAATATAAACATAACTTACAAATCCTCTGGTCAACTAGGGACTGACAATAGAGGAATTTGCCCAGAACATGAAAGAAACCATAACCGGTGATGATTTTAAATAAAGTAACCAAGATGTTTGCCTAAAGCGTCGTACTTTGACATAAATATGTATGAATAAAGCCTTACGAATTACATAAACTAAAGCTTTCCGAAGTCCACTCCTAAGATAATCTTGAATAACCTAAACTCGCCTCTAGAAGAGCAGAATAAGAACCTACGATAAGCATAACAAAATGAATAAATTCAAAAATTGAAGAAACTTTGAAATTCTTCGCTTAGCTATTTCGAGGAAAGCTGAACGACTTCTTTATTTAAATTTAAATAAATTTAAAGTTAGACGTCAGCCTTATTAATATAAACATGGAAAATGATTTTCAATTCTTCTAGGTTCCAGAAATGTGGAAGGTATAATTCGGGGCGAGGGAGGCATAATATTTCGAAGCTTACTCGAAACCACAAAATTTCATCCAGAATCACTTCCCCTTCTGACAACCGATAGATTTCTCCTGCATTATTTCCTTACAGCGTCGTAGCAACATAATTATTTTTCATCTGTTCAATACTAGATGGTGTTACTAGTCATTTTAATATTGCCATGACAACTATATCCCACAATTCCTTGCGACTGTTTCATGCTGTGCGTTCGAAGAAATTTCGATTTAGCCTAAAATGAGTATTTCAAACTATATCATTCTTTCAAATTAAGTAGCTTTTCTCTTTAAATTAGCAAGGAATCTTGCCAAAAAAAGCCAATGTTTAAATTATAAACAGTAATTCAATTTTTAGTGGGAATAAATCCAGTGTAAAACCATTTTGGAAGCAATAGAAGCCAGAAATTAGCGTAAGTCAAATGGAATATTTAGGTTTATTAAGTGCAACATTTCCTTTGCATAATTACAATGAATTTATGATTTAAAAATATTATAATTTAAATATTTTAGCTATTTTATTATTTCTAATTAAATTAAAATTTGAAAATGTAATTTAATTTAATAGACATTAGAAATAATAAATTTTATGTGATATTAGAATTAAACATCGTGGCAAAGAATATCCTCATTAGATATTTTATTAAGCTAATTTAATTTGTAAATAGTAGCGTATAAATTAATATTAACAAATTTTTTCCTATAATTTACCATATTTTAAATATAACTCTATAGAATGGATAATTTAAAGAGAGTTAATATTTAATTTTAACTTTAGAAAAATTTGCTTGATGTTATTTCTTTGAGAAATATCCTAACAAAATTTCTCAGACGGAAATTTCCGTCTTTAATTTATATATTTCTAGATTTATTATAGCTTCATTAAATTTTTTAGTAATCTACGATTTTATTCATTTTATTTACTTGCTTTCAAAGCAATTGTTCTAAGTCGTCTAATTATTATCAAGGTTTCTTAAATCATACAAAACGTTTAGAAAAATATATATTTTTTTATTTAATAAACAGGATGATTGTAATAGCATTTGGTTGAAACTTTAGTTTAAAATTCAGGATATTCACTAAATTATAGTTACAACGGAAAATGGAATAATTTCTCTGGCACCTACTAGGGAACAAAAAGCTAATGTTCCTGAAGCGAAATGTTTTGAATGTTCGGCTGAAGCGAAAGTCTGCCATTTTGAATAGGACTTTTTTACTGTGAATTTTGATCATTTGTTAGCCACGTGACCTGCAGGATTTCATTTGTCCAGACTATTAAGTAAATTGGCTGAGAAATATTTAATATAGAATGGAATTCATTAAAAATTAAGATGCAAGAAAATATAATTTAAATTATTTTCTTTTCGTAGTGAACAGTTAATTTTGTTTTTAACCATTGCAGTTATTAGGGATGAAAGATTAAGAGATGCCTTGAAGCACAACATAGTTGGAGAAAGTCATCTAGAATAAGAAAAAAAAAAAAAATCGAAGTTTTATCCCATTCATTGCTGAAGCAAATTTCGTCTTTTGATTTTCACGTATCAGTCTTAATGCTTTCTTGCAAAAATGTTTAAAAAAGATGGAAAAATGGATTAGATATGTTTTTGATTATAATTGTATCTTTTACAAAGAAGGCAAATTTTAAAAATTCAAAATGGTTTTGAAAATGAGAAAATCGATATAATTTTAAAAGAAAACATTCCTTTCGTAATAAACATAAACCCCTAAACATTGTATTGAAACAAGACGTCGTTGGCATTTTAATGGTAAGAGCACATAAGTAATTAAAAAAAAAAAAAAAAGTTTGATGATTCACTTATGTTTGTTTTTGGTCCGTATCTCTTACTACTAGTCAATTTTTAGGACTATCCAACTTTTGGCAAGATCTAGAAACGTTGTATACATAGTTCCAAAAATTTTAGCTTTCTATGATACTTAGTTATATTAGGATCACAGAAGGACGGACATCGGATTTTGACTTACAATTGTAATTTAAAAATATTTCTTCTCTTTTCTTTATTTTTATTGTATACCTTAGACGCATACCTCAGACGCATACCTTAGATCGAACCTGTAGCTATCTCTCAAAGTAGTTTGACCTTCATCTATATGGCCCACTGTATGATAAAAGACTTCATGACGAATACTAATATCACGAAGATTTACACCAGATGTTGATTCATTGCTGCTGCAAATTGCCCTCATTCGTCACCAAGAGCAGTCAGTGATATATCAGCTATTGATGTTGGGTACTGGCCTGAAATTTGCCTTCCAACTGATCACACAGATTATTGAAGAGGTTGAGATCGCAACTCTCTGCGGTAGTTCGAAAAATCTTACCACAGCAAACTATTCCTGCACAGATTTCGCTTTGTGAATAACATTGTCATGATGGAAAAGCTTTATTCGAATTATTGCCACCCATAGAATTTATTTCTCCATTCCTCCACAATTCAGTGACAATGAAGTTTACACAAGACGATATTTAAAATCTTTGCTGTTCAATTTGTTATTGCTAAACTTTGGATACCCATATCCTTTAACTAATGTTGAGCTGATCGCGGGCTGCCACTGCTGTATGTGTGTAATGATGAATGGCGAATAGTCTCGGCCACACTCGATGATCCTTTTCCGTGAAGTGCTTTGCTCTTCCTGTCCTTGGTTGTCGTTGATTGAGTTTCCTTTTCGTTATCATACAGTGAATACTTGAAGTTTTTCAATTGACCAATATCTGAATAATAGTTGACAGAAGGAAGGAATTGTAGCAGGTCAGAAATTTCACCATCACGATATGATGCAATGGTGATACAGGTTTTTAAGTTATTAAACTCCTATGTGAATGACTCCAATGTCCTATGTAGTTATATATGTCTTTTACATACTTTTTTGAGCCACAGTTATAAAACATGTATTAGGTTGGAAATCCTAAAACGTCGGTTTAGAGTGAACGAATCCAAAAACTGTTTTTGAGTGTCATGTGTAATTTTTATTATTGAAAATAGACTCCATCTGCATCTCTACAATCTTGCCAACGCTGTCTTAAGCTCTAAATTTCTTTCTTGCACATATCACGTGGACTATGATGTGGGTCAGATTCATCAGTTCTTTCACCACCGCGGCTGAGACCACGTTTTCATAGCGTCCTCTACGAGCATTTCTTACGTTGTAATTTCTATCATGGAATTTTTGGAACCAATGCTGCACTGTCTTCACCGGAAATACTACACGTTTCCATGCGCTTCAGCTGCTGAGAAGCCTCGTAAGAACTATTAAAAGCATTTTTACGTGTGTAAATTTAAGTAATTTAGATTAAAATAACATATAAGAAGAACATTTAAAAAGATTATAAAAGATAGTTAAAAATTCCAGGAGCCTTTCGGGTTCCTTTGCGGAAAACCCCTCTTCAACACACAATTACTCTTGAAAGGTTCACTTATATATATTGGGATGAGAAATAACAATCACGGAAGAACTCATAAAGCATCACTTGTCGAATATCCAACGTCTCCATATTTTGATTCAACTAACAAAACAGGACGCAAAATACAGAAAGAACCTCATGACCAGTCGATACCAAATGCAGTTGGGATAATCCGTCAACCGACAACACTACACACCTAAAGCATGCTTTAATTTAATTCCCTAGAAGTGGTTATATTTGCAGATCAACCAAACCGACATTTTAGTTTTTCCAACCTAATATTTTCGGACTGAGATACTTACAGCCAGATATTCAAAGCTTACTAAATGATATTGGTAACATGAAATTAGTCCATTATTCCAGAATTGAAAGCATCTTTCAAAGCGATAGAAACTGCTTCCTCAATGTTAACAAATAGAATAATTATAGTAATTATTCAGACTGAAAACTCACTATTTTTTTCGGCATATCTTATTCTTTGCATATGATATCATAGAAAATTCATATTAGTAATTTTTTGACTCAACAATACTTGTGAAAACAAAATTAAAATTTGTATATACTAAAAAATTCCATTACAAGATAGATTTTAGTAAATGACGTTTACTTTTTCAATGATTATTTCTCGTCTCGTGTTGATAAGAATATCAGATTTCATTGTAGTGGTTTTGCTTCCATATCGAAACAAATGTGTCAAAACCAATAGCTTTTGTTCTTACTAATCAAATAAATCAAGATTTCTTCTGTTTTTATCTTTTTTGCTTCTTAAGGTAAATGTGTACCCTACATTGCTTTAAATTTTATTAAAGTTAATGCAAAAAACTTATACTTTCAATGAATGGATCTGAGAGAATTTATTGGCAAGTAAAGATACAAGTTTGAAAGGACATTTTTAATTAGAAAATGAATAAAAATGTTTGCAAACAAAAAGTGTATTTTCGCCATATTAGACTGCATATGTACCCAATATGGCCTGTAAAGTTGAAACAATCAGATGAAATTCTTAAATTTAAGAAAAATTGTCGCACTTAGGGCATAAAAAAACTTTGCTAAACCAACTCATTCTTCATGAAAGTAGATCGCACCAGCAATGCACATGAACATATCCTTCATCCCATCTTCCTTGAAGATGTTACAAAATCAGAATTCTTTTCTTGTACCTTTTTTGTTTTTTTCGGAATAAATTTTGGGGACGCCACCTAACTTTTTTTTTAATGCTACACTTTTGGTTCCATCTTCGTTGGAAAATGAGGATGTTTTCAACACAACTGCCCTATTATTGACAACTTCTTTGTTAGGAAGCTAAGGAGTGCTTTTGCTTGGGCTTAGGAGTAAGTCAGGAAATGTGCTCATATTAGCATGTAATTTCTCATCTTCAGATGAATCTTCATCAGAATTAATCAAGGCAGTTTTAATAGGATCAATCTCCTATCATCCGTGGGTACTTGCGAGTTGATAAACCTGACTATGGAGAAAATGCAGCCTGAGGTTGTGCTTGTTCAAGAACTGGTAGGTTAGATGCTGTACTTGGTTTGAAAGCTTCTTCAGCAATTGCATTCGGATCTTTTATAGATACAAACCTGGAGCTATATACAGTAAAACCTCGTTAAGTCGTCACTCAAGGAACCGAACATTTTTGACGACTTAAGCGGAGTGGGCATTTTTCAAAAAAAACACTGAAATACAATATTTTTATGAATTGCTGTAGGATTCGGTGAGAAAAACAAAATTTTCAGAAATCAATACATGCAAATGAATGAGTGGAAAACAAAAAAACAAAACACATTTTATACTTATCATATTTTCTTTTCTTTTACTGGCATTAAAATAATCCAACAGTGTTGATTGATGAAGGTGCTGATTACTGGTAACAATTCGAAACACTTTGTAATGAAATGGAACTCCAACTTTTGTGTACATAGTTAATCGTATCTAAAACCGAAACTTCTAGCTTTTCGTTTCTATCCTAGGCTTTTATCATGTCCTTTACAAGCATTTTTTTGTACTTTCGTTTAAAGTCAAGAATTATCCCTTGATCTAAAGGCTGAAGTAGTGCAATTACATCTGGAGGAAGAAAAACAATTTCGATCGCTTTTAAATTTTCGGGGCTTACTCGCTGTGAAATAAAATCACACTCAGTAGCGGTCAAGAAAAACGTCTCTCTTGACAAGAGTCTCAGCGAGAAGTGTGTAATTTCCCAAGTGAATTTCCCACGTGAAAATTCCCCGTAAAGGCTAGGCTTTCTTAGAGTGAAGGGGCGGGGCTGAAAAGATAGCAGGCAAAATTGAGAATAAAGATGCTTTTCGACATTTTTGAGGGTGACGAGTTATCCGGAGTAGAATTAAATTTGGTGACGAGTAAAAGAGGGTTATTTTACATTATTGTCTATGAGACCTTGTCGGGACCAAAGGAAAACGACGACTTAAGCGGAGTGACGACTTATCCGGGTGACGACTTAACGAGTTTTTACTGTATCTTGATTTTAAAAACAAGAAATAAATCGCACCCAATTTGGCCTACTAGGCAATATTGGATCCTCTAACACAAGAATATATTTCTTTTTAAAATTAAAAGAAAGGCTAATAAAATTGAATTCAAAGCCAACGCACAAAACTAACTAAAAATACAAGATATAATAAAAAAAATTTCTTACAACAATCGATTTCGCTAGCGAAATCGATTGTTGTAAGAAATTTTTTTTATTATATCTTGTATTTTTAGTTAGTTTTGTGCGTTGGCTTTGAATTCAATTTTATTAAACATTATCTACGCACGTAAAATTTATTTATATTAAAAGAAAGGCTAAAAATAATAAAAAAATTGAGTCATTAAAAGCAGGCTAAACACGCTGTACATAGGCACACTATCAATTTTTCTGACCCATTCTAATTAAAAACAGATACTTAGTCGCAAAAATTAGATGCGGCTACTTATTTTAATCAGTGTATTCGAAACACTTGCGCTCAACTACCTCTTTTAAAAGATATTCGCCACTAGTTGTGGCTTGAGATTGCATCAGCCAAATCGGACACACGTTTCCAACCTACAGCTGGCACTATCTTTTCGATTCATCGCGTGCTAACAGGAGATAACCTGATTAGGTCATATCGATTCCTAGGCCATATTGAGTACAGGTACCATACATAATTGACAGTCGTAACATTTTGAGAATCCTACATAATTTTTTGAATAAATACTTTAGTGGCTTATCTAGGAGAAGATTATTTGATACCTGTATTCTGAAAATTTTGGAGGCAGTTCTGTTATTCCTTGTTTAGCTGCATTTTGAATTTAATATTTAAAGATGAAATTAGAAAAATGACTTATTTTTTACATTTAATATCATAGCTGGTTACTATGTGAATTCCAAAACAGCTTCTAAAAGGAATAACTGAATTGTTCCTAAAATTTAAAAAATAAAGGACATTGCAATTTTTAGAGATGAAAATTTATCCATTATTTATTACTGGGCATATTTTAATAACATTGAAAAAAAATATTTTGAATTTTAATCCTTTATTTTTATTTTCTTAGCAATTGTTTCACCATGTATTGTCCACCATGCTACGACGATCTAGGCAAGCAGACGCGGGATCTATTTCTCAAACATTATCGGTTCGGTTTGATTACAGTAAAATGTATGACAAGAACGCAGAATGGAATGGCATTCAATGTCACAGGCGATGCCCATCAAGATTCTTGGAGGATATGCGGTGAACTGGAGACCAAATACAAATACGAACCATTCCATATATCATTCACGGAGAAGTGGAAGACTGACAACACACTGCTGTCGGAGATCTCGTTGGGAGAGGGGTTCGTCACTTGCCTGCCCAATTTCAACTTGACGCTGGAGACCTTCTTCGAACCTCAAAAAGGAGAAAAATCTGCGAAGGTGAAGTCTACAATGAAGAAGGAGTGCATGTGCCTCAACGCCGATGTGAACTTTATGGAAAGTGGTCCTGTGGTTCATGGCACTGGGGTTCTCGGCTATTGCGGTTGGTTGATCGGTGTAGAGCTAGAAGTGGACACCGGCAGCTCAAAGCTTAACAAGAGTAATGTAGCAGTGGGCTTCGGCATGTGTGACTTCGTCTTCCATGCGCAGGTGAATGAGGGGACAGAATTTAAGGGCTCCGTGTTTCAGAAGGTGAACGACTGTCTGGATACTGGAATCCAAGTGGGATGGATCGCTGGAGATACAACGACTGACCTCAGCGTAGGGTGCAAATATACCCTTGACCCGTGCACTTCCTTCAAAGCCAAGGTAAACAACAAGCGCGAAGTGGGGCTGGCTTACATCCAAAGATTGACCGACTACATTATGGTAGCCTTATCACTGAAGATTGACGCCAACAACTTTGCTGAAGGTGAACATAAGTTCGGTCTGGACATCACCTTAGAGCCCTAATTCGCCATTTTGACCAGCTCTAGTCAAGTTGAAACTAATATTTTAATTGGAAACGTAGTGGTACAAGTTTTTTTCTTTTTATATTTGTAACATTTAATAAGTACATAATTAACTGTTTTCAAACATCTTCTAAGAAATACTTGTTGTTAAAATTCTTTTTTGGTGAAGCAGTTTTTCATTAGTAGTTTTTGACTTCATTATTTTGAAACTTCCAATTATTTTATTTTATAAGTTAGCTGCATTCTACTGGTCTGAAATAGCCTGGATATTACTTGATGATTACTCGACTCGGATATACACAAGCTTTAAGTGAAGCTGTTCGATTGAAGTTGATTCCCTTTGTTTAAGGTTTTTGTCTAGGAAATATAACTTCAGTTATATACAGTTAGTAACCCATGGTTTGTCTACCAATTTGTGTAGATAAATGGATTTAAAATTTTGCCAAACAATAATTTTGGAGCAAGTAGTTTGAAATGGTAAAAGATTATAGAAAAAAAAAATAATTATTTCCCGAGTCTGGTATTCATCGAATTAATTTTCATTTTCAAATATTGAAAAAATTTAATATAATCTGTTAAAGACTCAGTATTTTAAAAAACTAAAAGTATCCTTTGTTATTTATGAATTAAAACATAACTGATTATAAATATTCGAATAATTTTGTTATCGAAATGTCAATAAGAATCTCTTAAGCTCTTGGTGTTCGTTTTAATATTTATATTTTGAGTCTAAAACAGAGATAAATTTGAAATTTTTTGGAAAAAAATAAAAAAACAAAATTGAACTACTTGTTTCTGAAGCATATAAAAGCTACAAAAAGTAGCAATTTAAAATTGTTAAAATTCTCCTGAAATTGTTAATGTTGAATTTGTGATTTGATTTTTGTTGAATGGAGTGAATTTTAACGAAATAAAGTTGTTGAATTGTTAAAGAATGATTTTTGAAGTTTTTAAATATAAAGTTAATACTAAAAAATAGGATCTATTTATTGAGTTTGTGTCCAGAGCTCTTGCGATATATCTATCGTCTTTTCTTCGTCAATATATCTTTTCAAGTGCACGTGGTGACTATCAGTGGGATGGTGTTAGGCATCATTTGACCAAGCGCCAAAATTCGATTTTGAGATGTTCGCGTAAGCTTGCGTTTTCCTTCATATTTTTTATGGAATGAGTGTTATATATCAAAATGAAGATACTTTCATAAGATAATTCTGATCATTATCAAATTTAATATCTTTCAAAAGTAATTAGTCTCGTGCTGCAAATCTTATACGTTGGTATAGATTAATTTTCCGCAGAAAATTGTTGAGATAGGAAGCAGGAACAATTTTTTATAGAGTTTACATCTTTCTTGCTAGTAAATGGAGCAAGGCGCTTGGTCAATAACACCATCCAATTCGTTAAAGTATTCTAACTTTTGATATTAATTCCCTAAATATTTTTCTTTCAATGTATCCTATTGTAAATTGAAAGTTGTTTGTTAGTAGCTGAAAGACAGTTAATAGTGGATGAAATTGCAAGTGAATCCATTTAATGCATTATTGACAAATGAAAATGACTTCATATGAATGTTTAATGATCAAAATCACATTCTGCGAGAAGTAAACCGTAGTTGAGTGCGGGGGAGAGGTAAATGCTAATCCCAATAGATTTGAAGTAATTAACGAGTATAGCTGTTCACGTTATTTTGTAGAATAATTAAAGGGATTATCGTGAAATGTTGCAAGATTTTAAATGAGGGGTTTTTAAGCCATACTAGCCTAACGCTGAAAGAGCAAATTATTGGGGAAATGGTTTGAAAGGTTTGGGTGGTCGTGTACACAAAAACAATATACACATAATTTATATAGCTTATTTTCTTTACTGCATAAATTACAGCAGCAAAGTGTATATTGTTTTTTTTTGTACACGACCACCAAACGTTTCATACCGTTTCCCAAATAATTTGCTTGTTGGGGGTTAGGCTAATATGGCTCAAAACCCGTCAAATGTAAACTGGTTTTACGTCAGAAGGATTAGTAGGCTTCACTCCCCTAGTATGACTGTTAAACAGACCCCCAATTCAAAATGACCGCAAATGAAAGGAATAATGCAAAAAAAAAAAAAAACCAAAAAAACCAGACCTGCATGCTAGCTCGGGGATTCGAGCCCAGATTCAGGAGTATAGCAGGTATATCGCTCTTTAAGCTAAAGGTTTAGTTTTTTTCAAAACACCAATTTTGCATAAAAAGAAAGTATAGTATACAATACACTAAAATACACACTTAAAAATTTTAGCTTGAGAAATTACAAAAGTATTTTTAATTTGTTTTTTTTTTCTTTCCAAAAGAATAAGCTCGAAGTAACATTTAGGTTTTGATATCATCCTGTTAATTTTGAAATATTCAATTAAAATTTCAAAAATAATAAAAAAAAAAAAAAAAAAAAAAAAATTTAAAATCGAATTTCACTTTATGGTTTGCAAATGTTTATTATTTGCTCTGAATTTGCTAGAATACTACTTTTATTAGATTTAAAGTTGAAATGAAAGCCCATTTTATCTAAACTAAATTTACGTAAAATATCTGATTAGAGCTATTTGCAGTGGATGGAAAAAAAAAATACACTTTTCTACAAATAAACAACTAGTCATCCTGAGTGTTGCAAGAGAGAAGAATGTTTATTTAATGACGTACATTCAATAAAGAATATAATTGCAAGTTTGTATTAAAAATATTCAGTAATGCAAATTTTCTCCAAATCCAATTCCTAATATGGAAATTACCAACCGAATTGGAAATTACATTTAAACAGCAAAAGTAACTGTTACAAGCAAAATGATGCTGGGGTGATTACGTATTAGAGAAAGAGATTATTCCTCGAATACGGCAAAGGCTGTTTCTCAAATAGGCCCTGATTATAAGAAATGATTTTTAAGCTAAACACCTATTACAATTTCAACAGAGATAAGGGAAAAATTTAACCATTGAAATGTGTTTAGTATGAAATTACATCAATGTCAATTAGTTTTGAAAATTTAAAAATTGGCAATATTTTTAGTCAAAATATTAAAAAGATCAACGTGTTGGAAGCTCGAGTAGTTGGATAGAGGCCCTGAGTTGATAGAGGATTTTGGAGAGATTTTTTCCTGTAGAGCATATTCACTGCATAGCACTGGTAGTAAACAATTATAACTATGTCTTTATAATTATTTTATTAAGAAAAAATTGGATCATTTCAATAAATCATTCCGTAATCCCTGAAGATTTGTCTGCACAAGCTCCACGATCTAGAAAAACCACTGATTTAAAGATCAAATTCAGTTAAGAAAATGAATGGCATTTGTCATGTAGGAATTATTTCTGCCAAGAACTATAGACTCATTGTACAAATAAAACTTGAAGCTTAATATAAATATGAATTATTACTGGTTCCACTAAACAACAGAAATGAATAATTCTGATTAATCGATTGCTCACGCCAACATCATGACCGCAATATATTGTATGCTTTATTTATTAAGCACTTATTAACACCACATTATCATTCTTTTCTTCTTTTTTTGTTTTAACTGGTGATAAACCTACAGTGATCGAATGTTATTCGTATAATTATGACTTTGCAATCAAGGCATTATCGATCTGCATACTGGATTAGGCAAACTTTTTTGTGCCGAATTATTTTTATATAGAATATTCAGTTGTTCATCATTAAATTCACATACGTAATATATAGAAATGGAAAAGGGAATAACCTTCTTTAACTTCTTTATTAATGAATTCTGAAATTTCTTCATTTCTTTCTCATTGTTATGTTTCGAATGTTCTGTAATAATTGGAAATCTATGTTGACAGAAGCTGGAAACATAGGAATGAATAACAAAAAATGGAATAAGACCGATAGCAGAAAAATATTGAAGGAAAACTGAGATTATTGAACGTATTTACAAACTAAATGACAATAACTGAAACTGTAAATAAGCAAGAAATAGAAATAGCAACAAGAAATCTAAAAAGGTACTGTAAACCTATCAACGTTTAAACCTACCAATAGGGAAAAGAACTTTAGAAAAACCTGAAAGATATCAAACTCTATTAAGCTCACAACAAATGAATGGATCTAATATACATATTGTGGAACCAGTGGCTGTTCCTGCGCTGGACTAGATTAGATTACTTGTGAATATGGGTGGCTTGACAGCGAGCACGTCGACCAGAAAGATCTTTTGTGTTATTCCACGGAAAGAAGCACAGACGGAGGGAAAGACTGAGAAAGGATGGTGTGAGAAATGTAGGGGAAACGGGAGAACCCCGGGAAAACCTGCCCAGCGCGGATCGACACCATCAACGAAACCCACATGAGAACCGAACCCGGTACTCAGAGGTGAGAGGCCAGTGTCTTAACGACATCGCCAATCGCGCGGCCTGTTGGGAATTTTTCTTAATTACTTCTTCTCCCGACGGGCTTTAGGGTTCACCGAACATCCACTAAAATGGAAATTAAGTTCCCCGGGGATAAAGATCGTGAGCATTGCTGACCTCCCAGTCTCATCTGATCTCGATGGTCAGTGAAATGTCGGAGCCCTATACCTTCAGCGTCCATGTGCCAACGGAGAGACTTATGGGAAATACCTATCTACCTAATGCACCTATAAGATAAATATGAGGCATTGTAAATTGAACATTGGCCATTGTAGCGATAATGATATACTGGACTATGCACAGTTGTCTAAACACTATAAAAATACCCTTGACTTTAACTGAATTAGTCAAAGATCCGTCGTAATTGTGTTATATTCAGTTTACATACTGTTGATGATAAGTTTCAACCGCGCGCTGGATTCTGCAAATCTACTGTAAGTTCTACTAACACAAAACAAAGCAAAGGAAAACAGATTTTTTTTTTTTTTTTTTGAATTTCAGGAATTTTTAAAAGTTTAAGTTTAAGTTCTAATGAAGTCACCAGTTCAAGATCCTTCATATATATTACTAAAAGGAAGCATTAAAAATGACTACAAGACAAAATTATTAAATTGTACTTCAAATTAATTAAAAATCAATTTTTCATTCCGAAAATATTCCGTTTAAATTCAGTTGAAATATTTTTTTTTATTTTTTTTGAAGAAAAGTTGTTTTAATAAGATAAGCTTATAATAAGAAGATCGAGTTAAGATGTAAATACGATCAAGTATAAAGTTAGAACAAATTGCTTTTCATGAAAAAGTAAAGTTTGAATGAAAATACAAATAAAATCAAAAATAAAGAAGGATAACTACAAAAATGTGAAAAAAAAAATAAAATAAGTTTCACCTTTTTGTTACTAGATGGCGATAGCATCTGCAACACAGAGGATTTTGTTATGGCAACGGCATCCCATAATTCTATGCGATTGTTTCGTGCTAAGTGTTCGAAGACATATCGATTGGGCCAAATCTTAATAATTTAACGCTAATGAATTTGGAACATAATTTTTTTTTAATTCAAATTTCCAAGAAGTGTTACCGGAAAATCCAATGGCAAATTTATAAGATATTACTTTTTTCTTTTAGCGGGAAATAAAATCCAATGTCGAAATTTATATAAAAAAGAACAACAAAACTTGGATTTAATGTAAGTTAACGGAATTTTTTTCATTCTATTCAGTATTTTTACAGTTTCTCTTTTATTTCTTGGTAGAAACAATAACTTTTCATATCTTTTGTAAACTTATATCAAGTAGTTAATGTTAAAACACAAAGACATCGATTTATTTAGCTTTTTTATTTATTTTTAAAACAAATTCTGATCTTAACGGCGAAGAATTTTGTAATGCGATGATGGCTAAATAATTTGTTCAACTAAGCAATTTTTTATTTATATTTATAATTATTATTAAAATAGAACTTGTGGTATTCAGCTTTGCAAAATTTAATTCTGTGTAAAACTAAATCGAATAATTTCAAACATTAATAATAATATTACAAGACGTGTTGGCCCCTTGGGGGAGCCGGAAGAATAGGGATGAATTTATTATTATTATTATTTATTTGAAACTATTATTTATTAAAATATTTATAAGTATTATTTATTAAAATAATTTCAAATAAATAATAATAAATTGTTATTATTATTAATGTTTGAAATTTATTATTATTATTTATTTATTAATAAATAAAAATAATTTTCAATCATAATAAATATATTAGATAATTTTTTCCTTTTTTACAAAATTTTTACCACTTATGCTTTTATATATATCAGTAAAAGATTTCAGTACAATTTACCATTTTAAAATAAATACATATTTCTTTAAATAAATAGATAAATAAATAAATGAAAATACATTGACTAAATAAATAAATATAATCGTAAAATTTTAAGTTTATTTTTAGTATATGGTTTCTTAATTTTTTATTTACTCTCATGAATATAAGTTATGAAGACTTCTCAGCACAGCATTTAAATACTTGGTTTATCATTTATTACTTTGGTTCTTTTAATCTTTCTACTTTTAAATCTCAGAACCAAAATCAAAAATTTGATTGCTCTGAAATCATTAATACTATTGTAGACAAACAATTTTCTAAAATATAAGATCAAGTTTATAATGTTCACAAAATGAATTTAAGAGATTTTTATTTAAGCTCATTGCCTATATTTACTCACAATTTATTTCTTAAAACTTTTTTTTTTTTGAACTTTTGAAATTACTTGAATTTAATAGAGATTAATAGAAAAATTCTATGATTTAATATTTCAAAGTTTATATTAGAAAAAAACAAAAACAAAAAAAATCAATGTTATAATCCATTCTGGCTTTAAATTTATTAATGCCATCACTGATCTTCCTTAACGTTCTTGGTCAATAATTCAAAACTTGACTTATCCACATGGCTTTTCAATAAAGTTATCCATATTACGAAAGTAGTTAGATTCAGTATTTAACTAATTCTTTTAACCCAGTAGAAGCAGACATTGGCCTTTTGTTGACTTGCTCTGAATGATTTCTGGCAAAAGCAAAAGATCGGTTGCTAACTATCTAAAATAGATTAAAGTTAAAGGACCCCATTATAGGCCTACACGGCCAGTGGGGTCGTGGGAGGTTTGGTTCCCAACCTTTTCGTGCCCAACAGACTGAATTGAAGTCCCTTTAACCTCCGGGACACAAAGCCGGATCCCTTCAGAGGGCTGAGTGGACCCTAGGACCAGTCAGGAGAGAAATTAGCGTGGAAAAATCCCTGACTTTCAAGCTCCTCCGACCCGTAAGCCATTTGGCTATCTGGCTCACACCTAACATAGGCACATAATATAATTAGCAAATTTAACTTTATAAAGTTAATCGTGCCTTTATATGAAACATGCCTTTATAATTAAAAATGATAAAATTCCTGCGAGGTAATGAATTGTTAAGGAGAAATGTTACCGTATGATATACACATCTCACAGTGGGAAGTCTTACAATGGTCTTCGTCACTGGAATGAAGAGCAGTAGATAAGCTTAATACTAATGCAATAGGGATCTGAAAACTGTAGTTTTGAGTGGATTCAGTCTCAAGTAAAAAAAAATGATGTTTTTAATCAAAAGTCCACGACAGTGCTTTGTACAGAATACAGTTTGTGTCAATTTGAAAACTGCAAATTGTGAGAAACTTGACTATCGAAAAGATTAATACTATCGTTACAAGAATTTCAGCTGCATCAACTAAAATTATGTATTAAATTTTTCAATTCTTTATTTACTAAAATTAAGTATTTAAAAATTAATTTCATTCTTATCTGATTTGCATTTCCTGTTTGTAATTTTTTAACATATTCATTAACACGCAGATTATTATGAATTATCATGGAAAAATAAGAAATAAATGTTGAGCAGAAACCATAGTAAAATTAATTAGAAAATACAGTACAGAATATAAGTATTAACGACACAGTTTCATGTTTACATTATTATCAATGTTAAAGTAAGTGTCCATAGGTATTTACATTCAAAACAGTTCTTCGAACTTGTGAATTCGGAATTTCGACCATTATAAGAATAGGATAAAAGAGATATCAGCTACAAAATGAAATTAAAGAGTTATTGAAGTTGAAGGGGCAGTAGGTGAACTGTTATAAGTCTTATATTGTCAGATAATAGCTGGTGCCAGTAAAAAAAATAATCAAGTCAAATGAAATCCATTCGAAAAAATAAATAAAAGCAAAGCTGTTAAATTTGGTTATTACACATTTCTTCAATCATCTTGTTTAACGTCCAGTAGATACATAAATGTTAAAATGACCAGAATAAGCACAGTTTTCTTAAAAAACAACATTTAATTTGTATATACAATTAATCACACTAACAAATTTTTAAAAAAGGAAAATAAAAATTACAAGATCTTGCTGATGGTGGGGATCTTGTAATTCCCGAAACCGTCTATGAACCTTTTTTAACGTATTGTATTTTTATTTTCCTTTTTAAAAAATTTGTTAGTGTGATTAATTGTATATACAAATTAAATGATTTCTAAGAAAACACACGTTAAAATTTTTTTTTATAAAAAACAACACAAAAAAGTAAATAGACAGTCACAATAGTTTCAGAAATCCATTTTTTTTCGATTTCTTTCTTCAGAGTGAAGAAGGAAATCAAGAAAAAAAGAAAAGAATTTATTATATATTTCTTTTCCAAAACAAGTTCCCAGAAATATTTTATCTTTTTAGAAACCTAATTCCATTGAAAAGCAACAGAGACTGAGCATGTTCTACCTTGAACAGCCAAGCTTACTTAATGGATGTTACTGGATTCAATGTGAAATCAACTGAAATATGCGAAGTTGCAATTAGTTCATTATGAAACCGAATCATTGATTAAGGCCACTTTTGTCTAGTTGATATTCGTAATATAAATCTCTTGGTGTTATAAAAGTATGCTATTATTTGTAGTCGTCGGAAATTGTAGACTATTTTCTCATATACGTAGTTGTTGAGGCTGTGACCATAGGAGGTATTACGCCTTTGGAAAAAAAACGCATACACAAAGATAAACATTTAAGCGACAAAAAGGATTCCTGCCAAGGTTCAAGTATCTCAGATTGTCGGTTTCCCCATTCGGATAAACCCATACAGCTGTTCCATATGGTTTCAGAGTAATAGAACTTATTGGACAATTAATGCACTTAATGTTTCCATTTCTAATCATTTCAGTTAATTCTATATAAAATCTATTAAAAGTAGCCCATAGAAAAAGACAGATGCCAATATTTTTTTTTTTTATTTTAAGCATATTTTCATTGATGTTTATTATCTGTAACTATGAAATCATGTCTTTGTGTTTATTTTCTTTAGCATTTACCATGTATTGTCCACCATGCTATGACGACTTAGGCAAACAGGCGCGGGATCTATTTCTCAAAGATTATCGTTTCGGTTTGGTTACTGTAAAATGTATGACCAGAACCAAGAACGGCGTAGCGTTCAATGTAACAGGCGACGCTCACCAGGATTCTAATACGATATGTGGCGAACTGGAAACCAAATACAAGTATGACCCGTTTCACATATCGCTCTCGGAAAAATGGAAGACGGATAACACGTTGATATCTCAGATTACGATGCGAGAGGGGTTTATCACCTGCTTACCTAAGTTCAACTTGACCCTGGAGACGTTCTTCGATCCGCAGAGGGGACAGAAATCAGCAAAGGTGAAATCATCATGGAAGAAGGAATGCATGTGTTTGAACGCCGATGTGAACTTTTTGAACGCTGGCCCAGTAGTTCATGGCAATGGGGTTCTGGGCTACTGCGGGTGGCTGATCGGATATCAGGTAGAAGTGGACACCGGCAACTCGAAACTCAACAAGAGCAATCTTGCCGTTGGATTTGGAATGTGTGACTTCGTTTTCCACGCACAGATAAAAGACGGGAAAGAGTTTCAGGGCTCTGTCTTCCAGAAGGTGAACGACTGGCTGGATACAGGCATCCAGGTGGGATGGATCGCTGGCGATTCGAAGGCCGATCTCTGCGTTGGGTGCAAATATACCATTGATCCTTGCACTTTCTTCAAAGCCAAAATAAACAACACACGTGACGTGGGGCTGGCTTATATCCAGCGACTGAACGACTACGCACTGGTAGCCTTTTCTGTAAAGATAGATGGCTCTGACTTCGCTTTTGGAAATCATAAGTTTGGTCTGGGCATCACATTAGAGCCCTAATATCTTAGTATCAGGTGACAGACCACTAAGGAATAATTCCTTTCCATCTATTAAGTTTATCTCAGAAATCTTTAGTTAACTTGAGAAATTCCTTAAGATGATGCAGTATATTTTAAAATCAATAACATATTTTCCTGTCTTTTACTTTTACAAACTATAATATGCTGCTACCTATACAGTGCTACTTTCTATGGATTATTAGTGAAAATCCCGCCTTAATTTATTTAGATTGCACTTTTAAAATCTACTTTTTAATCTTTAAAAGTTCCAATGATAACACCAATAAGAAAAGTCAGAATGAAGTAGGAACTAAATAATTTTTTGTAGTCGGTATAAAAATAATATACAAAGAATGAGTTTCTGTAATGACAAATTAATTGCATATAAAATTTAAAGAACTTATGGATAATTATTACTTAAATAACCTTTAATAACCCTTTTTAATTTTTTGATATTAAAATAATGAGAGAGACAAACAAAGCTCGCATTTATGAAGTACTTATGTATTTGACTTCTAACTTTTGTTTAGAATTATTTGCGTAAAAGCATTTTCTATCCTAAAAAAATTCAGTATAGTTGGTATTGTACTAAGCTTTCCTAAAATCCTTGTTTCTCTTTTTATCAAAATAAAACTGAGGACAATGTTTTTCAGCATTTGGAAACTAATCAACTAGACCTTGTAAAGAAATTTTTAAGATAATTGTTCAAATAAGAGTAATAAAGCATTAAATATTTTTTTTTTTAAATTTAAAAGAAATACTTTTCTGTAACTTAATATTTATAAAAATATCATGGAAAGTAACATTTAAATTTTTCAGAAATAATGTATAATTTATAATTTTTAAGTTTTTGTTCAATCTATATTGAAAATATAGATACAAAGAAAATTCTTTCAGGTTTTGTTAGATTCATTTGAGAAACTAATTTTCTTCTGATGTATTTATAATATCAAGATTGGTAATTCTTTCAAGAAATTGCTGTATATTTTTTTGTCTTCTCAATTCGGTTGTATTAATTGTTACTTTCATTAAAAAATTTAAAATAATCATACTGCAGTTTGTCTTTAATCTACTTAACTCAGATGGAACGGCATTTATCTAGGGGCTGTAGAAAGTAGTCTTTTTGCCTGGCTAGTCCTTCTTCCGACATGCCGTGGTTTCAGCGAGTGCTAGTTCATATAGGTATTACGTTTTTAAGTGGAGGTCATAGGTGGATGATCTCGATTCTTTCTTCCAGTGTTGCCTACTCGTCATTCTAGTGTAAGAAGGTTGAGGCTTTAACCTTTCAGATAAGTTATAGCTAGTTAGGAAACATCATTGAGTTAGGAGAAATTGGCTGCTGTTACAAAACTTTATCCTAATATTTTTGCTTAATTTTTTCTAATTGATAAAGAAATATAATGAATACAATAGAAAGATGTACTTTCAATATGAAAATATTATCTGAGAACAGATAATTTCCCATTTAATGTGTATGCATTGCACTGCTAAAAAGCTTACGGAGACCTTGGCTTCGTAGTCAGTGTCGGCAGTCAACTTCAGAACAGCATCAGTAGATCATTTCTTCGAGGAAGATTGGATTTTGCGGTGTTTCGAAGACTAAATAGTATGTTTTAAATGGAGAATCCTTTATTTTGAACCAGGGCTGGATCTAGGTAATTTTGTACTCAGTTTTTAGCGCCCCCCCCCCTCCCCCGGCAAATGTTTGGCTGCCAAAAAACGTGTTTTAGGGTATAGAAACATCACTGCCTGTCTGTTATTCAGCGCTGAAGGTATGTGTTGAGTAGCCAATACAAACCCGAACAAAAACGAATTTAAATATTAAATCTCATCAGTTTTATAAATACACATTTATCACACATTAATCTAATAATTTGACCAAAGCTATTTTTTGTGATATTCATTCGCCGCCCCCGCCTCTCCCAACATGCTACCCGGGGCGAATGGCTCACCTTGTCTCCCCACGTAGATCCAGCCCTGTGTTGAACTACAGATTTCTTTTAAGAAACGGATAATGGATTACCGGTAGTGAGGCTGCGGAAGTCCGCAGTTATACTTATAAAATTTATCCATAAACCGTATTTACATTGCAAGCGGAGTCGTACAAAAACATCATAAGTAATGGTTCCACAGCAGGTATGCTTGTATTGCTTCAGCTACGCAAAGTCGAGTAAACTTTGAGTGAATTTGTTACTTCATAGCAGTACATTTGCATTCTAAGATAAAAAAAGCCAATGATGTTTAGACTACTACTACTGATAGTTGGAGACTTTAATAATTAAAAAACATGAACAAGTTTTTCGCGTATCTCTGCATCAGTTCACAAACATAACGATTACATTAACAAAAGAAAAATAACTGGAAGCAGATAAATACCGATTGTGCTAATTCTTTTGGGCACTGATCAAAAACTAGGGAAATAAATTAATTCTATTTCAGGCATTTTTATTATTCCTAGCTTAGCAAGCTTAACATGTTTTTTTAGATTTTAAAGTAAAAATTCCCATGGAAAAAAATAAAACAGACTACCTGTAACATAAAAAGTATCAGAATACTGTAACTTGCTTGGAATCCCATGAATCTTGTTTCAATTTTTACTGTACAACTTTAATTTCAATAAAATAAATAAATTAATGCTTAATGTGTTTAAAATTTAAGAAAATTGTTTCGTACTATTTAAAATAGTTGTACAAACAATACAAAGATAATAATTTTTATCTAGTTAAACAAAATAAACATGCAAGAAGAAATTTATCATGAAAAGAAATATGAAAAAATTATCCAAGCTAATTGTCCCTGACTTCCTAGCATTTTTTTACTGCTTTAAAATTAATGATTTTCCAGGCCACTAACTTGTAAGTTCTTAATTGGCATCTGACTTTGGACTTCAATAACTTTCAATTCGTTGTCTCAGTAATTCCTTACTGATTTTACTAAACCACAATAGATAAAATTAACAAGCGTTTTAATATTGTGATGATTTTTGTAGTTGTATCATAGTTTTATTTATTCCATTCTATTTTATCCTATTTAATCTTATATTTTACTGTTCTGATCGATCATTATTCAATCTACTGTACATTTAAAATTTTTCCGTGAACGGTCAAATTCTGTTTGTTTATTTTCAAATTCTTACGGTTGGTTTGCTCCCATAATTCCCTTTAATTCAAATTCTACAGTTGAAATCAGTTATCAATCACATGTCTTTTAAATTCCCCAATGAATTGTTAAAGCACACCAGCTAATCACAAATCACTGTACATACATCTATTTAAACCCATGCTCTCCCGAAAATAAACAGCTGAGTTCAGATCCAGCTGGACTCAGTCTAAACCTTCCTTTACGAACCAGTGGCCAGATTAATTCACTACAATTTATAAAAATCATCACAATATTAACTATTTAAGCAAACGATAACAGATGACGAGATAATGTTAAAATCTCGTAATATGTTATAGTTATTTCATAGGGATGTACATACCTTAAAATAGCAATATGACTGGTTTAGTGCCATTTGAAAATTTTTATTTGACTATACTTTGTGAATCAGCAAATTTTTGAAGTAATTCTACAAACAAATTAAAAATTCATCATTTAAAATTCATGCTTTTAAATAAATAAAAGCGCAGACAAATTTTAGTTGGACATTAGGAAAATAAGTCTAAATTAAAACAATGTATCATTTCTATTCGATGGATTGTGAATCATCAAATCTAAATTTTGAAAACTGCTCTTATAACAGTGTTAACTTAAAAGCTTTGTGACAACTTAAGGAGGGTGAAAGCTACACCAATGGCGCTACATTCTCAGTCACTAGCTGATGAATAACGGCGTTTAGCATTTACTGGACAGTGGTTTTAGTTGATGGCCATAATAACAATTAAGATTTTTCTTTTTGCTTTGATAGTTGGAATAAAATCTGGCTAGTACCACTCGGTGGGCTTTACTGAAAGGTTCAATTAAACATTGCCATCTCTGAATAAGCCTGACTTGGTACGTAATTGTAAAATGGCAGCATAAATAGCTGAAACTCAATGTTAACCGAATGTTTTAACTTCTACGAGAGAAGCGCAAAAATAAACAGCTTTATGTTAGAAAAATTATCAAAAGAACAAATGATTCACATTATATAGTTTCCATTATTCAACACCCTGTATATTGGTAAAGCACATAGCTACAATTTACATTGGTTAAGCTCGTGCGACGATGGTTCTGTTTGTATGTTTACACATGGCATGATAAAGTTGCCATTGTTGGTTTTTTTGGATGGCGAGGCTACCATTATTAGGAAATCAGGCTCCTTTTCATATGATTTCTGATTTTACAAAGTTTTAAAAATTGCTATTATATTAATTTTATTTTTATTTGCTGCAAATTTGCGATAGCTGGTCCGAGTCACTTTTTCGATATACAGTAAAGCCCCGGTTAACCGAACTAAAGGGGGGAAGCCGTTTGGGATAACCATTTTTTCGGTTAAGCCATGAACATCTAATACAGCTACAGTATTTTGTATTGTAATTACAGTACATATTTTTGAAAGGTTTTGTAGGTCAAACGAATTCAAAAATCACTTTGTATGCTACACTTATGTTATTTATTAAAGTTAAAATTACATTTTTACGATTACAGTATGCTACATCAATATACAGTATTCTGTACTTAATAGTTTGTAGCAAATGAATTACTCATTTAAAAAACTCAGTAATTTTTGCTTGTTTCTTGCGTCCCTCCCAACATTTTCGAGCCATATTTCCCGTGCAGTACAGTATTATTGTTTGGATTTGAATTTTCGGAGGCATTTCGGATAACCCGGGTTTCGGTTGACCCGAGTTCGGTTAACCGGGGTTTTACTGTATAAGCTTATATTAAGAATTGTACACCCTGACTTATAAAATGAGTGAGATACAAGGAGCGCCGTCTAATATTGGTCAATTGTTTCATCTCAGCTGTACTAGATGTCGCTCCCTTCCCCACAGTTACCGTTTCCATAACAACTGTATCCCACAACGCCTTGCGACTGTTTCTAATCCTTCCAAGAAATCTCGATTGAGCGGGAAATTTAACTATTCAATGAATTTATAACGTAACTTAATTTCTATTTCAATAATTAATGATTGTTATCTGAAAAAATACCGCTAAATTTTTAAATTCCTTCTTTTTTGCTGGAAAGTAAATTCGATGATAAAAAGCTATTGAAAACAACAAAACCAGGAAATAAAGTAAGTTAAATGGAATTATTAGGTTTATTAAATGGATCAGAGACTGTTTTTGAATTTATTTTTTAGTATGACAAAATAATTATTTACTGGATGTCACGTTAGATTTTTATGGTATTTTTCTTATCAGTTTTTATTAAAATAACTTTTCTGAAAACAAAAAAAATTGAAATTATCCTGTATTTTTAAGATTAAAATATTAAACTTAATCGAGCTTCATCAAAGTGACAAAATTCATACAATACTTTAAAAAATCAGAAATGTATTATAATAAAATTAAAATTAAAAAAGTATATTATTGAATTTTTTTAAAAAAAAGATGGCCTATAATTTTAATTTAAAATCTTTAACATTTTAGGCTTACGTTAAAATTACTCGGGAAAGGAGGTTTTTTAGATTTATACTAATGTTAGCTTTACATTCGACGAGGCTATTAGTATCCAGCATCAAGAATCGTCTTACGGTCTAATAAGTCGTAGAAAAAGAGGAGAATATACAGTATAATGAGAAGGAAAGCGGACCCGACATAGGCAGGTGGATCCAAGCAGCAGTTCAAGGTTGGAACTAGGAAAAAGATGGTGGATCTGTGAGAGAAATAAAGTAGTTCACTTTGGGAGAGAGTAGCTGTCTCCATACATGACGTCATAGCAATCATTTAAATTAATAGCTTATGGGCCAGTTTTCAAAATATTGATGGACTTTTCATTTTTATTTTTGCTGATATTGGCAGGAGGTTGACACAAAATAACGGATGGATCTCGTTTAAAATAATTAGGATGGAAGCTTGGGATTAATAGCTGTTGGTTTCTTATTTCAGCGTTCTTTTTATGTTCGGAAAGACTTATTTTATATTATTCAGTTTTATTTGGACGACAATAAAGGCGAATACACTCACACGGAATAGTGTACATGCCGTATTTTTTAAAAAAAGACAAAAAACATGAGGAGAGACCTTATGATGAGATACAATGCTGCTTACGTTTTTTCGTGGTAACATCTTTTAGAGATGTTAGTATTCAAGGATACGACTGAAGTCAGATTACTATTAAACTTTATTCCTTTACCAAGACTTTTAGACCTGTTGATGATTCTAAATACTGATATGAAAGGCCTCGTCGAATTTTAGCGTCAACGTGTAGGATGTCTTCCAAAAACTTTTCTTCCACAGTAGCAAGGACAAATCTTTTAAAATATTCAATTGAAGGATCACCAATATTTGTAATTAATTAATAAAAGTAATTTAATCAGTGCGATAAAATCTATTAAGACATATTTAACGAGATTAATTGTATTGTTACGCTTTAATCGGGCTGATTCATGTTACTGAGGGATTTAAATATGAAATTTACGAATAGCTTTCAGCAATTTTGATATTATTTTCTGCATGTGATTAGTGGTTTTGAGTAGTTATTTCACTTTCTTTTATAAATATTAGTTTAGGTAAAATAATTTATTTGTAAACGACATAAAAAAAAAATCTAGAATTTGTTATTTTACTATCTGAACCAAAAAAGTATTAAGTAAATATTGAAATTTTAAGTAAAAAATTTACTATATTTTTAAAGAGAATGGGAAGTTACATGATTTTAATAAGAAAATTATAAAGCTAATAAATCATTTTCTTTTATGTAATCGTTATTTAAGACAATGGAAAGATTTGGTTTTTATTATAGTCGTTCAGGCATAGCCTAGTGATCAGAAGCGACGGCCTGCCTTGAGACGGACACATCGGAACGTATGTTCGAATCCAGACCTGGGGCTTGGAATCCAGACCTGGGGTTCTTCTCCTGTGCTTGTTTCTTTTCTGACAGACACTTAGAAGTTAGGTGCGCCTGGATAGTTATTCAAGCAGTTATTCATAGCAGCATTAATTACCCCATCATAAGAGTGTGGCTCAATGACTAATAATCCAAAAATCATTTTTTTTAAAATCATTTAAGGAATCAACATAGAGCACAAAGAACGGCAAGATATTACTCTATAAAATTAGACACAAAACATTTTAAAAAATACAGAATCATTGCTTTAATTTTGGGTAAATTATTTCTTACTGGTTAATATTATAATAGTTTTCTTCTGTTTAGGAGTTCTTCATCATGCAGTGTCCGCCATGTTACGACGATTTAGGCAAACAAGCGAGGAATCTGTTTCTTAAACATTACCGTTTCGGTCTGGTTACGGTAAGATGTAAGACGAGAACCCAGAACGGAGTAGCTTTTAATGTAACAGGCGACGCCCATCAAGATTCTTGGAAGATTTGCGGTGAACTGGAGACCAAATACAAATATGAGCCATTCCAAATATCGCTCTCGGAAAAATGGAAGACTGACAACACATTGGTATCAGAGATCACGATGGGAGAAGGATTCATCTCGTGTCTGCCTAACTTCAATTTAGCTCTCGAGACATTCTTCGATCCTCAGAAGGGAGAGAAATCGGCGAAGGTGAAATCTACCATAATGAAGGAATGTATGTGTCTCAAAGCCGATATCAGCTTTCTGGATAATGGTCCCGTGGTGCTAGGTACAGGTGTTATGGCCTATTGCGGTTGGCTGGTTGGATATCAGGTAGAAGTGGACACTGGCAATTCAGTACTCAACAGGAGCAATCTTGCCGTTGGCTTTGGCATGTGTGATTTCATCTTCCACGCTCAAGTGAACGAAGGAACAGAGTTCCAGGGCTCCGTCTTCCAGAAAGTCAACGATTGTCTGGAAACTGGAATCCAGGTAGGATGGATCGCTGGCGATACAACAACCGATCTAACTGTGGGGTGCAGTTACACAATTGATCCGTGCACTTCTTTCAAAGCTAAGGTAAACAATAAACGAGAAGTGGGATTGGCTTATATCCAAAGGTTAACTGACTACGTTATGGTTGCCTTGTCTTTGAAGATTGACGCCAACAACTTTGCTGAGGGCGACCATAAGTTCGGATTGGATATCACATTAGAGCCCTAATGCTCTGATTCCACCCAGCAGACCTTAATTAGGATGTTCCGATATTAAATTACCATCTTTTTTTTTTTAATTTTCTTGCAAAAAATTATTTTGGTTGATGAGGTCCCCAGAATTAAGTTTGGAAACTGTTCTGTTGTTATATTTATTTTGATTGGAAAATTAGTAAAATGAGGATGATTATTATCTATCATAAATAGTCTTGTTTGTGTAGTTTGTTTTATTTTTAAGATAAGAAAATATACAAAAAAAAAAAGAAACAAAAAGTGAAATTCAAAAATTATTAATGTTAAAAACAGTATTGCTAAATAAGATTTTTGGTAGCATATATTGCTATGCATTTAAAGGAGGAGAGCACAAGAATTGTTCATTTATTAAAATAGGAAATTTAAAAGATTATCCATAGATTTTTTTTTCTAATGTTTTTTTTAAATTGAAGAAAAATCTCGTTTATTCTTTTTTTTTTTTTAATTTTTCTGAAGATTTCTTTTTATTTACCAAACTTATCAATGCTTTTGTAAATATCCATTTAAATAAACCGATATTAAAAAGTAGGATCCTCAGACAGAACATCGTTATTATAACTCGAGCAGTCATATTTAAATTAAGTGACAGTAATGGTGTAGACGCCACTGTTCTTGAAACGGTAGTTTTTTTCAGACTAAACAGGAAATATCATGGAAATCTAATGAAAATATTTTTTAAGGAAATTAAGTGGAAATAAAAACACAGTAGTATTAAAATATATCACTTGGGAACTCAGAAGAAATAGGCATGAGGTAGATTCAAAGTTTTAAAAATTTCCTAGGAAATACGTGGTACCTTTTTCATTCCAGCTCATCTTAAGAAATACCGAGAACAAAAGAATCATTCCTGCTTTTATAAAATTACATCTTATCTCTACACAGTTGGACATCGCCTAAAACATTCACTTTGTACTTTTAATTTTTACACATTTCGACTGCTGATATTTACCTAATGAAGTTATTTATGTTTTATGATTTAGTTTCTATTTACCACAAAATTTAGGAATGTTCATATTTATAACTTATATCGTTCAGTGAAAGTCAACATGATAACATTTCTTGCGTAAAATACAATGGAAACACCAAGTAGTAAGAAAACAAATGAACTTAAGGTTTGTGTTTCAGATGGATCTCAAATATACATTAAATAAGAAAAGAAGCTTATACATTTATTACTTAATAAACATCAAATCATCTCTTCATTATAATTCATGAAATAATATTCGCTAAAGGAAGCAGCTGCATTTACAGCCTAAAATCACAATTAAAACTACTTGATGAATCAGATCCACTTTCAAGTGTTCTTTTTATTCAGGACATGAAATAAGACTTAAGTTAGTTTTCTAAGTCATTTCACTCCTTCATTTCTTAACGAATTACCTTTTAGTAAATTAGAAATTTTTCTGTTCCCCTTCTTTACCATAAAAAAGCCGAGTTTCTGATACTTTATGGCTTAAGGCTGAACATTAATAAGATAATAATCAAGGAGATTGCCAATAAATGAGACCGCAACAATTTAGGCATATATATATATATATATATATATATATATATACTAGGCATATTATAGATATATTTATATAAAGAATAAAATCTGCATGACAAATCTTTATAATCAGAGCCCTTACTTACTGTGACAGTAACTGAAGAAAATATAAATAAATTATTTCGAAATATGATATTCGTTAATTAATTAACGAATAATTAATTACTTACTGTTGTTATTTTTACACTTATTATAAAATAGCTTAATGGATACTTGATAAATTGTATTGAATAATTTTTTATAATTAATTTCCTTTTTTTTTTAAATATCAAAGATAAGAATGGCTTCAAGGTAGTTATTATTAATATTTCTCTTCCTTAATTCGAAATTTACCCCTCGAGCAACATGGCTGACTGATTTCATGTTTGTTTATTGATATCATAGCATTTCAGTTTACTTCCACTGACTGAAACAATTGGTTTTAAAAAAAAAATAACAAAAACTGCAAATACCATATTCGCTGCAATATTTCTCAAATAGCCGAGTAGGTCTACTTCTACACTGACAGAATTTTACTTTATTACTCTTTATTGCTGTTGATGAAAATTTCAAATGAAATGATCATGAAATGAAATGATCATCATCCTTAGTTGTCATCAACAACACTTTAATTTCTCTGAACCATCCTCATATAAAGATTTTTATTTTGACTCCTTTGGCTCTTTCTTCGTAGGAAGCAAATTAGCCACATAGCTAAAACAAACCTTTCTGTTAGTCATTGCACACGGGAATTCCATCTGCTGACAAGTATGTCTTATTTGTTCAACTATTGTCAGAAATAACAGCTTTTTAGTTGCAGCGTCCTCAGTACAAGATAACACACTAGTTTATTCAACCTTAAAAATTGATAAGACTGCGAAAGTGTATAAGAAAATAGTAACTTCTAAGGAATCAACTTAAACAAAGACCTGGAGTAGACTTGGATAATTCATGTTTCATGTATCCAGTGTTTGGTAAACTTTGGGACGTCGTAGTTCTACTCCTACTACAGTTTGAATTAAGAAATAAAGATCCCATTTCTTATGATGCGACAAAACTTTTAATAAAAATTTTAATATAAAGTAATAAATAATAAACTGACTACAAATATTTAGTAAAGTATTCATTATTAAAATGAAAAGTTTTACACAATACAAAATCTTTGGTTAATAGCTGTAATGATACAACGTCTTTACATAAATTATAATGTAAAATTTCCTTACAATATGATAGTATCTAGTGAAATGCTAATATATAATATTTATTTAGTTTTAGGTTATTTCAATAAAGGTAAAAACAAGTTGATTTCTTTAAAAGTTGTTCGTTGCAGCTCGTTAAGTTTCAATCAGCAGAAGTCGTACTATCTGGAAACAAAATATAAACAAAATTTATTTTTGTGAAAATAACATTTCGAAATTTAATGATGGACTCTCAATCAAGTAATGAACTGCTGATGGACGTTCATTTTTCTGATTGTTTCTATTTAAGCATGTTATCAATACCTTTAATTAAATACATACTGTACAAAAGTATGTTGAAAAATCCATAGAAACAGATTTTGATCATAAAATCGAAGAAGTTTAATATGTTAGAAATAGAATGAAAGATATACATTATTAATATGAAATTCTTTCTAAGAGATACCTTAAATTAAGATTGAAATTGAATATCCTGTACTTCTAATTTAATAATGAGCAGATTTATTTATTCAAATCTTAGATTTTTTTCTTTACTTTTGGTGGTACGAGTACATTTTGTACTTTTTAATAATTTTGTTTTGCAATTGTTAGGATTTAGAATGTTATTCATACACGAAACGTAGTCAAAACTCTTGTTAGCCTACGTCTTTAGAGTGCATTTGAAGTACACTCTTCAAACAGCTATACGAAAGAGTCACGAGTTTAAGATTGAAGGTTCCGTACTTTTCTAAGGAAAGCTCCCTCTTACTCCTTTGGCACAGAGCTGGACTCATCAAAAGAACCTCGGCCTCTGATCGCACAGAACATATACAGCCGTGAACAGCTTTGAGAATATAATACACTAAAAACTGGTTTATACGTAAACCAGTTGTACATAGTTCTGGTTTATGAGTAATTATTTGTAGGTCCGGATGAAAATTGAATTTAATTACATATAAATTATTTCTGAGGTATAAGTAGCTGAATTACACGTAATTCGCCTTTATACGTAGTATAGTTTTGAAAACGAGATTGAATTGTACGTATTTTCAACTACAGATATTTCTGAGATATGCCTATGCCGATCTACAGCTCGGCGTTCCGTATCGATATATAATCGTCGCGTTCATGAGGTTTCTGGGCGGCTTTTAATGAAAGGTCGGTCAAAGACAAAAACTGAATGAATTTTCGCATTGATGAAACATGTGTTCCCTTCATTTACTTCAGTCTCTCTTGTAGCCATGGGTAACAGAAGGAATAAAAATTATTCTTTAGAGGAAAAAGTGAGATTTATTCAGGAAGACAACCCGCAAAAATCAAAAGCAGAAATAGCGAGTAGTTTAAATATAAGTTACACTAGAATATGTGCTAGTCATTGGTAAGGAGTCAATTTCAGAGGAATGTTGAAAGTCAGGTTCAAAATCTCTAAAGCGCAGCCGTCAACAAAAGGGAAAATTTGCAGATATGGAAAAGTGAGTAACAATGTGATGGAAAATTAGTGAACATTTGGTGAGTATTTGCTTTTTATTTATCTTAGAACTGTAATTGTGTAATTGGTATGCAGTATTTTATTCAATCCCTTAATCCCTTATTCGTCAGAATCAGAAAACCTCTATGAAAATGAATACACTAATTTGAAATTGACAAGTTTTACAGTTATTGCTTAACAGACGTTGAAAAATATACACCTAATACACAAATGTTTATTATGAGTGTTCTTATTTAAGTTTAATTAAAAATAAAGTTAAACCTGAGTTGTAAGTAATTCTCAGTCATGCGTAATTTAAAATTTTCCCCTTGAAATAAGTACAAACCAGTTTTTACTGTATATCGTTTAAAACATATTTAAAACTTTTGTCCTAGCATCATCAATGACTAAACACATTTACCATGCATCTATCATTACCTGATAAGGAATAGGAAACTCCACTTCTAAAACTGCCTCCTTCATTATTTCAATGAGTTCTTTATCTTCAGACTGAAATAGATACCAATGAATATGATTTGCTAAGTAGGCGTATTAAAAAAATTAACTGAGCTCAATTTCTTAAGCAGAATAATGATAGCTCAGACGCTAACGTAAGGGGATTTTTTAAATAAGGAAGAAAGTCTTTGGGATTACTTACAATTGCTTTCACTTGACATTCTATTTTTTCCTTCTCCTGAAATAGAATAATATCCGAAAATGCATAACATTTAATTATGGATAAAAATAAAGCATATTACAAGCACTAAAACAAAAAACAAAAAAAAAATATAAAGCAAATTTAGCTGGTGAAAATTGAAAAACTCATATTATCTCGTAATTTTTTTTTTCAAAATATCAACAAAAATGATTTAAACTTAAATACCTAAGATAACGAGAAAATTTCTCATTAAAAATTTTATCCGAAAAGAGCTCTTTACAGAGGAAGGGGACTCAGATTTTGGTTGATCCATTTTTGATTATTTAAATTTTAAATTTAACGGAGTCATTGAAGTAATTCTTAAATAGCTTAATAAATAAAAATTAAATTAATAAATAAAAATTAAATTAAAAATTTATTAATATTCATTAATTAATTAATTAATATAAATAAAAATTAAATTAATATTATCACAATCGCTGAGGATATAAACAATCAGGCCATATACTTTTCAAAACTACTTGAAGATGTTCTGTATGATTATTATTACATTAGAGTGCATCCAAAAAAAAAAAAAAATAGTTTTTAGTCAGCTGAAACTCAGCTAAGTTAAAAAAATTTAGTGACAGTTATTTTTTGTTTTGTTGTTTAAATTCTGAACGAATTTCTTCATTATACATGTGTGAACTAAATTAATGAATAAAAAAAAACCGTGTGCTAATCTTGGGAGAAAAGAAAGATACAAACTAGATCTTAGGATCTTAGAAAAGTATACAGTAAATTTTCAGGTTACCAAAGCCTTTAGCTTGTCTTCATCATCATCCATTTCTCGGCTGTTTTCAGGTTCTTCACGCTTGCGCCTATCTTGATACTTTACAAAAGAATATATTGAAAATGTTTATGTCATTTAAAAAAAAAAGGAAAAAGATTTTCAAGATGTAATTTATCAGAATTGCTGTCTTTATAGTATTTGATTTGATTTGTTTAATTTCCTATGCGCAGATTAAATAGCAGCTTACTGCTCAATGTATAAAGCATTTTATTTGTATGTTTTTCTTCAGAGATGGGGGTAGGAGGTTAGTTGGTCATTCAGTACCGGGGCCCGCCCGTCAAAGGGGCCCGATCTGAAGTCTTAACCGAGAATTATCCTATCACTTCTAGACTTTTTTTAATATTTTTTTTTTATATTTTCCGCTTTAACTATCTGCATAGAGCTATTCTGTATTACAATATTTGCATAGAGTGAATTATTTCTAAACTTTATTCTAAACTTCATTTCTAAACTTTTGGGTATAGCTGGAAAAAGTAGAAGTTGGTGTTAATTAATTTACTCTAAAAATAATGCTAATAACTGTGTATGACATGTTTCAAAGGGAGAAATATTAAATAGTGTCGTATGTTCGCAATATTTTGGCTAAGAATCGATGATTTCTATCATAACATGAGAAGGGAGACCCATTATTGTATTTGGTATAGGCAGAGACTCATCTTTATTTTTATCCTTAAAATTCAGCTATGATTCCATTGATCCTCAACTAAGAATAACTCAAAGGAAATTGTCATAAATGATACTAAAAATAATTAGTATGAATTATTAAGTTATTGAGACAATAAAAGTGAAGTGTTTCATGTTTACATTTTTATTGAAGCTAAAAATAAATACTACCAGGGGCGTTTTCTTTGGAACCAAATTTAGAAAATGTAGAAAAACATGTTAAAATAGTAAAAATGTAATTGATTTTCTTTAGTCTCTCCAGAACTTTTGTAAATTGTAATTTTTTTAATTTTATTTTTACTTACCTTTTTACCTTGTTCCAATGCAGTGGACGATTCAGTTGTATTCGAATTGGAATTATTAACTTCAGCCTAAAATTCAAAGAATTCATTCTAATTTTCAACATACATTTTATTTAAATTTTAAGTTATTTTTTAAATCTATTAAGAAAAACTTACAAAAATTTATTAATTTTTAGATTGCAAATTATTCCTTTATATCGACTGTATATTTTGTTTTTAAAAACAGTTCACAAATCATTTTCAGATATAATTGTTCTCATTTTTACATTTTCACATTTCGTTTTTTCCTTTTCTGAATAGTTTCTAATTTGATTTAACTAGATTCTGCAGCTTGTTTCATTAGTTCCCAAAATTTTCAAATCGACTTTTTATTGAAAGATTGATTTTATTTCAAAGATCGACTTAAGCGAATTTCACATGGATCCGAAAATCGGACGGTCGGATCCACAAATCGGGCATATTCTATTTCATATGGCCACGAAACTCTCTCCGACAACATTTTAACATTCAAATCGTTCGTATAGACGATGTCGGAGAGAGTTTCGTGGCCATATGAAATAGAATACGTCCGATTTTCGGATCCATGTGAAATGCGCTTTATACGTCATCAAATATTCACTCATGTTTGTGAAAATTGCAATACCACGAAGAAACCGTCAGAATGGAAGGAAATTTATTCCACACATTATTAATAGTGATACAAACAAACGATTAGGTTTAGAGCAATGCAACAACAGTACTTGCAACAAAATCAGTAGTGTGAAGCCTCCAGAGAGTCAATAAGAGCTGCTGTATGCAGTGGCATAGAATCAAGCAGGCCTTGGATGTGTTCATTCTACTTCTATGTAAGTCCACAGTTCATCGGTATTGGCTGTTGGATAACAATTACGGGCTAGTTGCCGATTGACCATATCCCAAACATGTTGAATAGGTGACATATTGGGCGATCATGTAGGCCAGAGAAGAAGGGGTATTTGCTTTGCTTCGAAGACGGCCTGGACATTTCTGGCAATATGTGGTCGGGCGTTGTCTTGTTGGAATATGGCTCCAGGAGTGTGCTGAAGGAAGGATACGACTTCAGCCTCCACAACTTCCCTGATATAACGATTGCTGTTGAGTGCCCACAATTCGTAGCAGCCGAGATCGCCTATGATACCGAATTGCTCCACAAACCATCAATCTATCTGCAGTATGACGCTTGACAATGCAATCTGAAAGATGGCGCTCACTTGCTCTAATGCGTTTGCGACCATATTGTAATCCAAGTTGAAGCGGGATTTGTCCGAAAACACGACATAGTGCTAATCTGCATGCCAATGGGTGTGTTCGTGAGCCCATTGTAATCTGAGGCGTCGATGGTTCAGGCCTCCGGAAATCCTCCGCAAAGGAATGCATGTAAGCGGTCCTCTGCGCAGCAGAGATAAGGTGCGGATGAGGTGTATAACATCTCGCGATGTCGTCATATTTTGTGGTCCATTTCCAGATTTTCGACATGTCCTGTTCTCGTCAGTCCACTGCTTCGTCACTTGCATCGCTGTCATGTATATCATAGAAATTTCGCGGTATGAAAATCCTCCTTCACGCAATCCGATCATTCGGCCCCGTTCAAACTCGATAGCTTGTTTATAAGGCTCCCTTTGACGTCGAGGGAAGCATACTGACTCCAGTAGGGACGAGTACAGCTCACTGATGATAAAAAACTACTTGTACGGATCCACAACAATCCTCTACTTATACGCTCTTACACGACAGTTCAAAGGGTGCTGCTGAGTCTAGATGCACAATCATTCCCAAATTTTAATCATTTTCATATCATACCCTGCTTTACATTTCCTGTAAGTTTCACTTCATTTGCATGTTTCCTTCATGGTGTTGCATTTTTCACAAACATGAGTGTATTAATTCTTGATTTAACGAGCCAAATACGAAATTGTTATGTTACTGGTCTATCTATTTAAAGAATCTTATAATTCAAAGCCAATTCACACAGAAAAAAATTCTTTTTAACACTGTTCGTTAACTGTGATATTTCAAATACTTATGAAGGCTTTGATACTGAGATATTCAGTTTTAGCTATTGAAATTGTTGACATGGGTTTCTCCCACAGAGAATTCGAATGTTTTGTTGTATTCACGAATTTATGAAAGATTTGACTGATTTCAAGAGAAGAAGATTGATTGTCAGGATGAAGCTAGAATTCACAGGAAAAAGTGTTAGAGATTTCTAATCTTACAATGAAGCAGCAACAAACAAAATAAAAGAGAGAGAGAGAGAGAGAGAGAGAGAGAAAGAAAGAGAATTGTATAAAAGAACTATTGTGAGTTTGGAAAACCCACATCAAAAAAGGCATCAAATCACTGCCATGGTTTTTTTTTCCTATTTACCAAAATGACAATTGGTATGCAATCATGTGAATGGTTTACAGCTTTATACTTGAATACGAGAAATGATGAAAATACTGAGAAACAAAGGCAGGATTATATTAAAAGCTTTTCGAGTTTTTCTACTTTTAATTCAACTGACTCTCATTGCTAACACACTTTTGTTCATATTTTATCCGAATAAATCTCTATACAAAATATTTATGAAGCTCATTATGATGTAAAAATGTAGATAATCATTTTCAGATTTTTATAGACCATGTTAAGAACATGGATATCCATAGACCATGGATAAGAATAATTGATCATATATTTTTCATTGAGATCATCATAATTAATAATTTTATATATTATTACCCATCATTCTTTGACCTAATAAAAATACAGGAAATCAGATTCATTGTTAGACACCTAAATAATGCTTTTTTTACAGAAATTTCCAGCTGTAGAAAAAGAAAAACAGAAATCTAAATAAATAATATAAAAATATTTCCTAGCCTCACCCTGACGTTGTCAGGTAGGGCTAGCCCGTGGTCCATAGTTGGCCAAAGTCGATGAAAGGAAGGAATATAAAAATATTAGCTGCTTAAAATACAACATTAAAAATTAATGAAAATGATATCATTAGCAAACTGAAAGACCAAATTGGAAACCATAATTTGAGAAAACGTCACAAAAAACTCATAATTTTTATGTAAAATAACACTAATTTTGCATTTTAAGTCTTGTGTCTGAAACAAAAACTCAACTAACTGTACCATTATAATCAAATAAAACCAAGAAATAGAATCGATACTCTTTTAGTATTTTCACAAAAGAAAATTTTCAACCTCAGAAATTGAGGAAATGCAATTATCTAATTATTAGTGAAGTTCGTGAATAACCATGTGATGTACAATAGGTTATCCATAGGCTATGATTGATAAACCTCAACCTTAATTCGATTCCCGGAATTCCCTCTTTAGCTTTCGTTTGTTTTCTCCTATGATGTTTCACAGTCAATTATATTTCGTCGAATTAGTCTTTAAAAATTGTCCGCAATTGTGGCTCAAGGCAAAATTACCAAAAAACCTTGAAATGGATTAAGAAACCTATTCAATAACTCACTAAACAATCCTTTCCAAATATTTTATTATACAAAAGAAATAACTACCAAATGTCTTTTTGACTCCTACTTCGCATCGTTCGTTTTTATATCATGTATATATGTGTTTTATTCATCAAAAGAACGCTATTTACTTCCTTTATTTTTAATAATTCTGATTAAAAGATTTTGAAGGACATTTGTTTTATAATCAATTCTATTCATTGGCTAATGTCTTGGCTAATCTTCATAACATTTGAAATTGTCTATTAAATTAAAATTATCTACCTTTGCATAACTGCCTTTGACAGATTCAACCTTTAATTCTTCTTCTGCTTCTGCTGTTCCTTCATCTGCCTTCACACCCTCTGCTTCTGCTGTTGCTTCTTCTCCTTTCACTCCTGCTTCTGCCTCCTCGGTTTCTTCTACTTTCTCACTGCTGCAATGAGCTATTGCAGAGGAGATCTTACAGGAAAAAACGAGAAATTAAAATAGAGGAAAAAAATTGAAAAATTATTTACAATAGATGTCACAAAATGAGGAGTCATGAATATATAAAGATCATTTCATTTTGTCAAAAAAAAAAATACTTTGAAGTAAATTTTAATGAAGGCTACGGACTTACGGCGCCAATAGCCTGAATTTGTATTATTTGTTTTACAGTGAAACCGAGGTTATATAAAACAGATGTATTGTTCTTTTCCGAAGGAGTTGAGATTCTGAATTATAAGGTTAGGTTAAAAGCCTGAACAAATATAAATAGGCACTGGCGTACCAAGGGTGGGAGGGATTGATAGGGGTCAGAACTCATTCCCATTGCATCCAAAAATGGAAAAGTCTAGGATTTTGGACCCTTTTTTTTTTGGTTAGAAAGTTCATTGGTTTGTTCATTGGGTAACTCTCCCCCCCCCCCCCCAATCCGGAAAGGACACAACTATTTTTTGTTTTTGTTTTTGTTTTTCGGTTGTAACCATGTTAATCCTTCCCATTCCAAAATCCTTGAAATCAGGTAACAAAAATGGAACCTGACGATGAATGATGTTTCTTTGTACTACAAAGCCAAGAGAAAGTTAATATGAATTGTCTTTACTAAGAAGTAGAATTCACAGTAGAGCAAAATAGAGAGTATTAAAATGGAAAAAACAAATTTTATGGTCATCCTGAGATTACAAGGTTTCATATTACGTTTGGACTATTGGGGAGGCAGTTTCACCATATCATTTATGAGAACTTTATCTAACTATACAGGAAGGGTTGAGAATCTATGATATTGTTAAGATTCTAGCAAGTAACAAAATCTTATAACTTAAGCTTTAATAACATATAGAAGATCGTATTTTCTGAAGCATTTTAATAGCCAAAAGAAATTCGCTTCTTTTCATTCTCTTTGTTATTCATGCTTCTTGAAATAGTGTCTTTATATGTTCCAAAAAGCTTTGAACACGCCCTTTCGTGCTGCTGTGTTTGAATCAAAAAGGAGAAATATCCAATAGTTATCATCCCTGCACGAAGTACAAGAATAAGTTCTTGAAACCTATAATTGTATAAATGAATAATCTAGATGAGGTAATTCTATAAGTGGAGGATGACCCGATTTTGCAAAAAAATTTTGATTTTTTTTTTTACTACCCAACCCACCAAAGAACCAGGAATTGGGCAATTAATATCACTATCGCTCTTTTTCTTTAGTTGACCATTTACAGAAATTAGAATAACCTTTTCATAATTCTGGCTGCTATTGTGACTGATCCGAGAGAGTAATTTATCCAGCAGATCTTCAAAACAGTCTTTCCAGTAGCTATCCTGAAATTTTAAAGAAAAATAAACCATTAAATAACTTAATTAGATGGAAGGATGCAAATCTGTTAGAAAGATGTCTCCTATTAACATTACATAACTTTTTCAAGCCCATTTTTTTTATTAACAACATTATATTGATAGAAGGTAGCTTTTTTACAGAGCTATAATATTTACAGTCGAAATGTACTTCTTCGATTTTCTTTCTTTGTCAAAAGAATGTAAATTTACACGAAATAAAGTAAAATCAGAGATAAGTAGAAAAAGAAGTGGGAAATATTAAAAGAAAAAGTAACTTCAAACATTCTTCTAAATTAGTAAAACTTTTCTTCAAATAACTTCAAGTAACAAAACTGTATTGATAATTACTAGATACAATATAATAGAAGGTATCATTGAATAATCATCGTTAAAAATGCATCAACTTTAAAAACTTTTCTTTATTCATAGTGAGGCATTTTATTCCTTAAGGCATTTGCCTAAATAAGGCCTTTGCCTTAGTTCTTAATAAATGGAGTTAAATATTAATAACGTTATTGTAATTTTAGAATAGCTAATAAAGAAATCTGCAAGACGAAAATGTGATGTGGAAACAAAAACATTATTATAAAAAAAAAAAAAAATCATTAAATTACCTTATGAGTATTTGTGTATTTGTTTTTTTCCCCATTTCTTTCTTTCCATTTTATGTTTATTGATAAAAAATATTCCCTTTTATAGTGAGCATTACAGAAATTCGATTAATTTCTCTATTCACTAACCATTCGTTTCGTTTCTTCATCGTCTCTTTCAATCTTCGCTTCTGTCTCCTCTTCCTCCTGTTCTACTTCCTAAATGTTAACAAAGTTTTGACTGTAAATGTAGTGTTAACCATTAATTTCTAACAATAAAAAAATCACAAAAAGAAATGCATAAAACTTTAAATCAACAATGAAGTAAAATGGAGAAATCCTTCAATATTTTTAATTTTTAAAGGATGTGAAAGATTTTTCTTTTGCTTTTTGTATGCATTTGATTATCTCAAATAGCCAAAGATCATACTCAAATTTTGTGTAGTAAATTCCTGAGATCTGGCAGTTCTAACTCTTAAAAATGTCAAAGTGTCTAACATTTTTGAATAGGGAACCAAGATCTGAATATAATGATATATTGATAGGTATATTAATCTTAATTTTATAATAGTAATTAGGAAATATCATTATTAACAGCTTTCACTGCATTCACGCGAATAGTCAGTGAAATATATTTTTGCTTATGACTTTTGTTTCGAATTCTATAATATCTATTTTAAGACTCTGAGATTTCGTAATTACAATAATTAATTTCTATATTGTTGTTATGTAGTAGAATTAATTAATGTTCTGTTGGGTTTAAATAAACACTAATGTTATTATCCTAGTTAACAAAATATTGATTCGATTTTTCACATGTTGTACAGTAACACACGGCCACCCTAGTTGTGTACCGCCATAGCTATTGTGTCGACCTCTGTGGTCCAAAACTTTAAACAATATCGTATTTTTACTATTCAAACACTGGATATCATAATGATATTACAACAACAATTGTTAAATTACGAATATAATACAATGAAAAATATAACGGTAATTCTTCTATCAACAGATTCTGAAAACTTAAATACAAAAGGAGAAGAATTTTAATAAAGTTATACCATCGTCTCATACTATTTTCAGGAAGTTCTATTTCTAATGTTTTAAATATTTTACAGATTTCAATTTTATTAGTGAAAAAAAAGTCATCCCAAACAAATTATCATTAGTCCTAAAGTACTCGGAATAAGTACAAATCCGTTTCGAATTCTTATTATTTAAGCAGTTAAAAATAACACTTTCCGCGTCTTATTTACCTTATTATTATTTCTTTAATCTTTGAGTTAATGCTTTTGTTTCTTCGTTTTTTATTTTTTTTCTTATTTTTTTAAATGCGTAATATTGCTACTACTGCTATTTTTATTATTTAATTTTTACTAGCTACTGAATTTGTAAAAGTCTCAAGTCTTGTAATTGTTTCTAGGATGTACAGAATCACTTCTTGAATTTATTCTGAAATTTGAATATCATAATTAAACATTTTACTTTATAATTTCTGTCTGTGATTGAAGATCTGCATTGGCAAGTTTCTGTTTTCAGGAAATGATGATTCTGTTTTCTCATAAAGAAACGTTTTGATTAATAATTACTTATTATATGTTTTATTACTGATTACTTTTCAGATATAATGGATTGTATCATAGCATAACAGTTTAATAAGTCTTCTAACGATTTTACCGAAACTTACCGAGTTCGTGTTGATACTTATTCTATGAAAATGGGTCTGATTAGTAATCCACGCTAATAACAATACCTAAACTCTTAGATAAACTAAGTTTATTTTTTTTTACCGCAATTTCTTCTGTTTCAGCATCATCATCATCGTCATTTTCAGATTTCTTCTCACTTTCTTCTACTTCCTCTTCTCCGTTTTTGGCGTCTTCGTTGACTGCCGCCTGCAAATTACCACTAAAATTTAAGACGAAAGAAAAGCCAACAAACTCACAGAAAACTCATTTGTTCATAAGTAAGAAGAAAAAAGAAAAGAAAAAAATCCCGAACTTTTGTTATTTGTTTATTCTTTACATATTTTAATTCTTCAATGTAGTGTATTCACTATGATTTCTTTCCAATGGCAAACTTATGGGTATTTTAAATGGGTAAGAATAATTTCATTATTGTAATTTTTACAATTGAAATACTGCATCCACATTTTAATTCATGTCCTTCTTGACTTACCATAAAACTTGACTTAACATAATGACAGAATTGGCTTCAAGGAAATTATTTTTACTTATTTAAAGAAACTTTTTATTAAAGAAGGAAAAAAAGGATTCAGTTTACCGTTTCTTCAGGAAACGGCAAAATTTAAAACTTTTGTTGGCGAGTTGCAAAATAGCACAAGACTAGCTATATCTACTCTACATTTCAACGAAATATTCCTTCCAGTTTATTATAAAGTAAAAATTGTAAAAATTTATATCAGCAATTACTATAAAAGAAATTATTATAAAAATGAAGAACATTTTTAATATTTCTTAAGTAATGAAGGGATTTGAGATATAATTTTTTCAAATCTAATTTGGAATAATCTTATACTTATTTTAATAATTATGCTACAGTTACAATTTTAAACCATTTGTTTATAAAATACATTTCTTTTCTCTGAAGAACATTAATATAAATTTAGCAAAATTTTGCAGAATATCTCAACATTTTCAAAGATAACAATTAAAGAGAACTATATTAAATATCAAGCTGCCAAACTAATTATTGTAAGGTGTGCTGATAACAGTTTTTATTACATATGCTTCAAAGGTCGTAAAAGTTAGAATGTATTAGAATAAAAAAAAACAGAATATCTAGAAGACGTTTGTTAATTTGAATGTAACAGCTGTTTCAGCTTACAACGGCTTCTTAGCTAACGCTATCCACTTCAATTCACACTAATTCAAGTAATAAGTTAAGCCTCTCTTCTAAAGAATATTACAATGCATTAACTTATTTACAAAGTAACATTAAAATACATTATCCTCGAATTTTTAACTTTCAATTACAGAACATGCCAACTTAACTATACACAGCTACATGAGTTTTTTGAGTGAGATGAATAGAATATAGTTGTTTCATCACCTTAGAAATTATGCCATAAGGAGTTAATTAATATAAAGAAATTAAGCAATATTAATTTTAAGAAATAACCAATGGTAATGCTTAGGAATAAGAAGAATCATTACTTCAAAAAAAAAAAAAAAAAAAAATAAAGACCGAAAAATGTCTTGCATTTTAACAGTAACTAAAAAAGTAAAATTACAATTCCAGTAGGTAATAAATATGAAAAAAAAAATCAATGGATTTATAAAAACCCTATTTTTTTGTACGTATTTGATCCTGGAATTAATTAATTTCAGTCAATTTGTCAGCTTTCACATAAATTTCTTTTCACATAAATTTCTTTTATCTTTTTACTTACCAACTCTGCAGCTGAAATTCCTTCTTTGTTTGATCCTTCTTGGCTTTCTTCTTTCTCTCCTATTTCTTTTTCCTCTTCTTCTCTTTCTACTCTTGCCTAAAATGAGAAACAACTTTAGAATTTACCAATTTTCAACAGATGGTGCTGTGAAACTTTGAAGAATTAAAACAAAGAAAATACAAGATATGCTGATTTATAATAACAAAGATTTAGAAAACAAGGTTTAGAAAACAAAGATTTAGAGAACAAGAAAAAGACGGTTTGTTCTATTTTATTTATAGAAAAGTCACAAGCATTTTCTTAGTAACTCGGAAAAAAGAACACGAATCTGACAGTTTATGAAAATCTAAGATTTATATACCACCCAATCTAAATAGTGGTTGTATGTTGCTAAGTAGAATTTGACAAGAAAAATCGGATGGTGATTACCTAGAGTTACATCGTTCACGGCTTTTTTTACTGTAATTAGTGAAATGAAAAATGCAGTTGTGTTCATTATCTATTTTCATTTGAGAGTTTTTTTTTAAAAAAATCGCAGTAATCACGAATATTTTTTTATTAGAACAAATAGAAAATTTACCGTTATTTCCACAGAATTCTTATTACATTTTTCATATTTCTTCTTTCCTTCAATTTGTGCCTACAATCAAAGAAGAAAAAAACAGGAAATTAAATAATAACTTGTGAATTAATACATCTTGTTTCAGTCCTTAAGTTTAATAGCGAACAAGGAGAAATTAAGATCAATACGGTAAGATTGATATTTAGAAAAAAGGTCGATTTTCAAATTCGATTTAACAAATGAATATTTTGAAAACAAAAACAAACATTATTTCAAAAATTAATTTTTTGAATCAAAAATCAAAAATTTCTTACCATTTTTTTAATGCAATCAGCAACCTGCGAAACAGATAAAAATAATAAATTTAATAAAACTTAAAATAATTGTTCTTTTGAAATAAGAATGATTATTATTAATTAATAAACTGTTTTTAGCAATTTCTTACGTGTAAAAAGATGAAATTTGATTCTGAAGGAGTGGGACGTGATACTGGATAAACTTATTGTCTAAGGAATTTTCGAACTCTGGAGTGAGATATACTCAATATTTCGGTCCGTTATCTCAGGTAATGTAATAATCTACATCTCCTGAAGAAGGCCCTGACTAAAATATTGAATATATCTCACCCCGGAGTGCGAAAATTCCTCAGACAATGAGTTTATCCAGTGTGTAACAAAGACTGTTTGTAGACCTATATGGACTAAATGGAAGATTTACAAGAGTTTTCTAGAATTACTATGAAATAAATATTTAATATTTTTATTCTACATTAGAAGGTGATCTTGAATTGATAGGCCTATTTCAAAATTAGACAGCAGATTATTCTACAAAGTACTGGAAATGGACTATAAATTATAAAATTTTCAAATTTAAAAATTTAATTCTCTTACTTTGACAGGAAGGTTTTCGGCACATCTAAGAACATCGTTTTTATTCTAAAAAATATTCAAGAATTTTTTTAATTATTTTTAATAGAAATATCGTATTTTTCGAAATTGAATTCTCCGAACAATAATGTGTGTTATAATTAAATAAGAAGCTTATTTGAATAATAAAGGAAAAGGTAAAGCCACAAAACGAATCAATCACTGAATTAGCTTGTATCTTTTCATTTCTTCAAGTAATCAGACGTTTTCGAAAGCTTTCAATTTTAAATTAAAAACTATATTTTTTAGTGAAGAATTTAACTGGTATCATTTAAATTAATATTGAAAGAATCACAGGATCTACAAATTAAATAAAAAGTAGCGTAAATCAAATTCAAGAAGAGTTTTAAAAGGTCCTGTATTTTTACATAGGGTCATATGATGGTCTTTATCTAGTTATTAAAATTACGTTTCAACGTAAGTTTCCTCTTCAAAAGTTACAGTCTTCTAAACATTAGGAAAACAAAAAAAATTCTGAAATCAATCATCACTTTCCCAGAAATACCACTTGAATATTTAGTTTTAAATTAAAAGAAATACCGGCGAGTTCTGATGATAAATTTCGATCTCATATTAATTTTCTTAACTCCAGCCAAAACATGGAACTCATATCTTTATGGATGGAGCTCAAATCTTCAACTACTGCTACAAATGGAGTAGTCACTAATCACGTAAGATATTATTTGAAGGTCTATGTTGATAGAACTGATAACATACTGATATCACCTCAACAAGCAAATCAGAAAATTTCTTACGTAAAGGAAGGTTATTAGAACGGCTGTGCTGAGAACCAAGTTCAAACAGCAAGCAATCATCGTTGTTATAAAAGCAACGAATTAGTAGTCAAATTATAATGACCCTAGAGCTTACAGATTTGCTTGTAAGATTACGATGTGACAAAGGATTCCTAGTTCCCAGAATTGATCATTGCTTACCTCTTTGACGTACGCAATCACACAGAGTTATGTACAATTTCTTAAACTTATTCTGTATTGAGTATTAGGCACCATGGTGAAAGCTAGTTCAGCAAAGTTATATGACAATCGTGTTAAAACCTGCCTCACCAAATTGCCACTGCGCCTTGCTAATAGTCTCTCTAATGGTTTGTATAGTGCTTGCACTGAAAAGTAAACACAATGTTGATATCAGAACAAACAAATGTCTCTTTTGACAACTTCCTATGGGATGGGTTGATTCCTTGAATTTTAACATAGAATAACTATTCCTCGCATACTAGAATAGCATAAAGTTGTTTGGTTAACCCTAAGTTATGTTTCGAGGCGCTTAGGGTTAAAACATAATTCCTGGAATAATTGCAGGAAATATTCTTGCCTTTAATATAATGTTAGTCTCTTGGAAGGGATTCAAGTGCCTTACAATTTACAATTTGAACACTCTAATAACTTGTACTTACAATTCGATTTGTGAAGCTGATGGTTATCCAACATTAGTAAATAGCATTTTTTCTTTTAATTATTTGCAAAATGAGATGATTACCATAACTAATGAGAATCGTAATAGAGGATTGACGGCTAATTAACGTAAAAATTTGTTACGATAAAAAAATTCAATTTATTGAAATAATCATACCTTATCAGGTTCAGCAATATCGAGGAAACACTTGAGGCAGTTTTCTTTCTTTTCCTAAGAAATGGAAATATTGTCATTAAGATGAATGTTTTTAACAAATTCCTGGATGTAAATTTGTTTTATTATCTCTCTCTTTTCCTGATTGAAGCTTTCAGAAATATCACTGAAATGGTTAAAGAATCATTTTATGTAATGTTTACAAAGACAATATTTTTTTTTGTTATTAAATGTTAAGCATATATTGTCACAATAAGAAAGGAATTAGATGATAATTTATGAGTAAACAATTCTCTTAATATTTAAGCCCCGTGAACACGATTAGGCTAAATGCTTTTCGAAAATCCTTCAGTCGGCCAGACCGTCGATTGCCATCAAATATTCTATTCCCAACCTTTTTGTGGTGTGCCACACCTAAAGTATCTAAAGTATGCTATGCCCCACCAAATTAGATATAACTTTCAAAAAGAAAAATTAAAAAAAAAAAACTAATATTGCTTCATTTTCGAATTGCCCCCCTGTGGGGCGTGTGCCCCACGTTGGGAAACAGGGATTTAAGTGGTATGATCACAACCTATGTCGCAGTTCAAAGAGTACGTTGTTATGGTCTGTTGCTATAGGGTTTTAACGTTGGGAACAGTAAGCGTGTGTTTATGTTGGTTTTGCTTTGAGAAAAAGACCTAAAATAATAATAAAAAATATCAAAGTGCATTTTAAAACTTCAAGAAAGCCCACCGTAGGTTTTTTTTTCCTTACTTTTGAGAATTTTAGGAGGAACATTAAGACGAAAAAAGCTATATTTTTGCATATTTTTTTCAGGTTCGGACTACCATAACTATATTGCACCCGGTGTCGAGAGTTTCTGATTGGTGCACTCAATAGCTATTCTCCAATAGCAAAGTACTGATCTGTCGTACTGAGACTCGTTTCAGAAGCAGGATTGTGGAAGAATAAATAATTTTATTATTCTAAAAATCTTCACATCAATACATTATCGTTAAAAACCTTTTATATCCGTGATATTTCGCACTCTTCGAGGAAGAGTGCTTCTTCAGACGATTAGGGATAAGCTTTAATAACTCAAAGAGTGCGAAATATCACGGATATAAAAGGTCTTTTAAAGATAATGTGTTGATGTGAAGATTTTTAGAATATTTTTAGAATAGTAATTCAATTTTTTTAATAATTTTATTATAATTTATTATATAATTTAATCACAAAAGGTTCTGACGATTAAATAACGGTCCATATAGTTTAATATTCTTTCTTCAAAATGTTTTCTGGCGTATTTTGATGCCTATAATTAATATATTTCAGTATAAAGATTGTTTTCTTTCGAATGATGATCTTATTACAGCAATAATAAATTTATAATGGTTTTCATTGCGTGCTTTGCTAACCTCTTCCATATTTAAAGTCAAAAGTTTTCTCAAATTTTCAAGTAAAGCTTTAAATTTTCTGGTTTTTTTTTTCCAAATTAAATTGTTGGATGATGATTCATTATCGTTTATTTACTTACAATCAACGATTTAAGTTATTTTCTAAGGACCTGTTTCTGAAAAAGTATCACTCGCTATCTTAAAAACGGTTGAAAACCAATTTTTATACTAGGCTAAAAATCAACCGCAAATTTAAATGAGATTGGTGCACAGTTATTCTTTGATGAACGTCTCAAACATATTTTCATTATGCGATAATTCAAAACTGAGAATTGATTTTCTTTGTCTCTATTCTATTCCTATATTAATTACTTATATAGTCTAACAATAAAAGCTAAAATAATAATTCAGGTTCACCTTTATATTTTAGATTACAAAAGGCAAAAAAGTTAAAAAATTCTAACGAAAAAGGAATAATTAATAAAAAATATAATATACTGAGGTTAGGGCAAGGGAACGGAATTGCGATATTGATAAGGCTTGGAATTGTTACCAATGCGAGTCGCTGCAATCGCGAGGGCAAGCAGAATTGGTGCTATATGCGAATTCAAATCTCCGTCGTTATGTTGACGCATTCTTTAATTTAAACAAAGGGATTCTTCAATGTAGACCTTCGTTCTAGCGAAACTAAATGCCTTAAACTATTGCAAAATTTTGACATTTTTATAATCTTTATAATTTTTATAATCTTTGACCTAAACAAAATTAATATAATTTCAAAAGCTGTATGTTTTAAACATAAAAAAGATCATTGGAGAAAAGGTAGCGTATTTTGAATTTCAATTAAAAAATATAATGAAATATCTTTAAATTATATCACAATTAATTGAAACATTCATAAATAAAATATATATACCCTTGAAAGAAAATAAATATACTGAAAAACTTACCTTTAATCTCCATGTGATCAGAGTTAAAAAATCCGAAATTTAAAGTTTGTCAGATTGAAATTTCTGATTTTTACATACAGGGTTCTTCATTCAGTAATTACTTTACATTTCTGATAATTTTGCAGAGAAAGAGATAAATCCTTCGAAATGTAAAGAAAAAATATAATGTGTTACTCACTTCATTATCGGTGATTTCTGCACATAAGTCACTCAGATGGAATTCATCCATACCATCCCTCTTCTTAGAAACCTACAAAAAATAAAGATATACCAGATCTAAACTCATCGTTTTAGTAAATGGAAAGATGTAAAACCACTATTCCATACACTTTTATATAAATTTCTTTGCTAAAATATAATTCCTTGGAAAAAAAAATAAAAAGCGCTTTGGTTCTTCAGATGGAAAAAATTCCAAGATTTAAAAATGAGTTTAAGGGGATTTTTAAATAAACAAATTAAATTTTAGGAAAATTTTCTTCCTAGTGTCGAGTAAAGTTATATCCCACAAAAACGTAAAATCAATAGGATACATTCAATAACATCCTTCATCAACCTATAAGTTTAAAAGAAATAGATAGCTTTTTGGATTTTAGAAAAATGATATTTAGAATTTTATTTAAAAAATTATAATGAAAAAGGAATAAAAATCATAAAAAAATGTAATATACTGAGGATAGAGCATTATTTTTCAATATTTCTATTGTAACTTATAAAGAGCGTCTATTTTTCATATTTTGGAACATTATTATTTCTCTAAAAAAATGTCGCTAAAGATTTTAGAAGTTTAAAGTAACTATTTTGTGCCAAAACAATAATAAAATGAAATGTGAGCTGGAGTAGGCGTTCAATCGAACTGTTCAATCTTGATGAACGAACGGATAACTTAACTTTGATTATGTCCTTAATTACAAATTGCAAAAACAACTTAACAATGCTTTTCCTGGTCTGACTCTGAATACTGTTCCTTTTCCTGTAAAAAGCCACCGCCCAATCAGTGATAGAGAAACCAATCCTTAACTAAGTTTAATATGATTGACTGTTCCTATTATAGCTTCATAGAGAACTTGGTTATAATTTGAAAAAAAATAACTTTTGACAAACTTTATTTTAATTCTAGAAGAAGACATTTGAAGTATTGCTATACATTCGTATTACGACGGTAACCTAAGCGTAACTTTCAAAATTCTAGAGCATGAATTTGAATAGGAAAAACTCCGTTTTTGTAGAAAGAAATAGGGCATTGGCAAGTTCTTGTAATAGTTATTATAATAGTCCTCCTAATTACCACACTTTCATTTTCTCATCATGTCTAATTGGGATGAAAAGAGTTTAAAGGAAAAAGAATATGCAAAAAATAGAAAGATAGGAGAACAAAGATAAGGGTAATTGCTATTTTCTTTCTTAAGAATATAGTTTTAATGATAATGTATTCACAAGAAGTTCCTGAATGAACTTTAACACTATATTCTGCAAATGTTTTTCCTTAAATTTTCCTTGTGATAATTCTTTATTTTTCTTTGAAGTGGATACAAACGATTAGCCTACTTTTATTTTTAATTATATCTTCTGAATTCAAATAGTAGACAAAAATCTGAAAAAAATAATTAAATGCGCATTACTCATTTAAATTATCTATTAGAAGGATAATTTTAGAAGGCTCGCGGAAATCCGTTTACAATTTATTTTCATTGTTTAGTTCCTAAGCCCATCTAAGCCTTTTTTAAAATTATCGAACTAATTTCTGGACCGACGTCGGAAAGATTTTATACTTAAAAGTTAGATCATCTCTACATGCAAACTAAGTTTCACCAGCGTTTCAAAAGTTAATAGAAATCGTTGGATGGGAGGGTGACCACACACATGAACACATACAGACCTATTTACTTTAGTTGGAAAAAAGGGTAAAAAATAGATTTACTTAAAAATGCATTTATCTGCATAGTGTTTTGCTCTCAAAACTTCAATAAGTAATTTTCATTATTAACTTATTCATGACACCGAGATTATTTACACTTATTATCATCATCCATTTTACTACAATTCTTACTGCAATTCTTCAATAAATGTCCTGGGGCACTAGCATCGCATTTAGGCAATATGAAACTTTTTAGAGACCTGTATATATCGCATGCCATATCGACGACAAAGCTGTGTTCATGTTAACCTTTTTTTAAACTTCAAATTACCGATGCAAGAAATCAGACCCAGCGCTAATCTTCCGATTTCTGTTTCTAAATTAATCCAATCTCTAATCAATAAGCATTCTTTAATCCTCAGCAGTATTATTTAATATTTTAGTAAGGTTAGAATAAAAAAATTGTTGTAATCTTTGTTTTTCTTTTGTTTATAATAAATTATAATTGTCAGATCTTTATTATACATTATCACTATATGTAAAAATAAAAGATACCATATTCTTTTTGACTATAAAAATCAGATAAGAGAAATTATATGAATACCAGCTTTCGTTCTAATGTAGTGAGAAACAGAGCGAAATCAAAACAGACACTAAAAGAATTGTGAAATCTTGAACCGAAGAAATCCTTGAAAATTGGTTTTATCATGAATTTTTTTAAATTAGTACAATTTGTCATGATAATAAATCAAAACCTGCATTATTCTACATTACTTGACTAGATGTGTCTCTTTTCGTATAACTTGAAAATATCTGTTTAATAAAAAGTTAAAATAACAGATACTTTATATAACATTTAATATTTTTCGTTTCATAATCTTAAAAACTTCTTGTTTATTTTTGTTAATTATTATTGCATCGGAATTGGTAAACACAGATAAGAACGATTCTAAACGCGAGTTTTTTTAGTGAACAAGAATTAGTGAACAGAATTACAGAACGAAAAAAATAAAAAATTTATGAAGAAAGCTATTTTTTTTGTTTCAATTTTTTTTTAGTACGCATAAATAAATATACAGCATTTAACCAAACCAACGACATTATTAAATTAACTTTAATAGTTCATATTTTCTTATAACAAAATAATTGCATTACGAAGCATGTTGAATTTCATAGCCGTTGAATGATTGAATACCTAATCTTTTTTTTAATTTAGTTAAAATTACCCAATTTTGCTTATTGTACTCTGGTTTTATATTCAGAAAACATAATTTTTTTATTTAAAAATTATTTTTAATGCTCACAAATGCAAAACTTTATTTTTGCATAATTAGATTGGTTTTAATAAAAAATTAAAATTTTTGAAATTAACATTTCGAAAATTTAGATTTCTTAATCAGGATTTAAAAATGCTAATTAACAATAATTTCTATAGATCACCGATAAATGAGACTATGAAGATGTTCATATGAATTTATTGTTATATTTTTATTAAATGTTTCTTGTTTGTTTTAAACGTTGAAGAAGACCAATAAACCCATTTGATCAATAAACTATTTCTAGACATTATTAGATCAATTTATCTTGATATAGTTCTTCTACTAAGTTTCGAAATTTTTCTAATTTGAAACATGTCGTTAGTGTCTCTTTTCTATTACGAAACTTATAACTTCTATATAGAAAACATATTTTAAAACAACTTCGGTATTTCAGTTACGTATTTCAGGTTTTACAAATCATTACAGAAAAAGCAATTTAATATGCATTTTCTATTTATACCAAATAAGACGTGCAGATATTGAAACATATGCTATAAATTTAACGGCCCTAATCAAGTTCAGACAGTTTATAATCTTATCTTCTTTCTCGAAAGTTAATAATTATGAAATATTATATTACTTACTGGCCCTGCTTCTGTTCTTGCCAAAGCTGACAGTAACATAAACAAGATGGGAACAGCTAACATCTTCACCAACAGTCTGGTTCTTGGTATTGTGCACTTCTTATGCTGTTAATTCTGTGATTCTGCAGCGAACAGAGATGTACAAATGAAGAAATGTACGGCTTTCTGTGAATTAAGAGACAAATCAGTGTGAATGGGACTAAATCCCTCCACCCACTGCAAGAGGTGATATGGTCAGATGAATTTCAAAGGATTGATGACTAGTGATTCAACAAGGTATAGATACAAACATACAGTCTATCTCTATTCAAAAACGGAGGGAAGACGTGGTTCCGGCTCGAACCCCCACCTCAGCCCCCTCCTTCTCTAATTCTCTTTGCAGCAGTCCGTGTTATAGTAATTCACCCACTTTCCTGCTTGGGTGTGGTTTTTCAAAAGGTTCACTAGGTCCCACTTCCACACATTCATAGTCCATGAAGGGCTTCCGTAATTTTCAGTTCTACTTTTCTGAAAGACAACGGTTATTCATAGCTTTTCTCATCAACAAAAATCTATTTTGATTAGCCAAAAACCTATTGAAATTTCAAGGAAACAAACTCAAAAGAAACACAAAAAACAACAACACTAAGGCATATGACTAATACCAACACAGAGTAGATTTCCACAGGCAATTTGAATGTTTTTATTAAAAAAATTATTCATCTACGTTTTGTAGTTGATTTTACAAAAATCCTTTATTACAGATTTTAGTTCGAATTGATGCATATTTTGATAGAAATCCAACATCCTGTTCCTACAATAGTTTATTTTTAACAAAAACTATATAATAACAGGAATTGCCTTTCGGTGATTAGTAAAAAGAATATATCTATTTTAATGTTCGAAACTTTTGCTTTATTTTTTTCTATTTGTTTCATTACTTTCAAAACGAAAATATTTCACTATTTGTAAAATCCTTTTACCAAATTAAGTTTTAAATAATAAAAGATTAATTTTGAAAGATATAGCCCAAGAATTTTTTCTGACAAACATCATTGCAATTACAGAAATTTACATCTATATCTGCTACCTTAAATGAATTGGATGGACCATTTTGACCAAGAAAATTTGTCATCTGAAAATACCATGTACTATTTTTGAATAGTTTTTTTTTTCTTTAAGACAGTATAATGGGAAACTGTTTTTACCGATAAAAAAAATCATGTTCAAATACTTAATGTCACGATAACTCAATCATCCGCTAATAAAAAACTACTATTCTGGAAAGCTCAATTTTTTAGTATCGAATGATTGTCCTTCTAAGTTACGTACAAGTTTATGGTTGAAGCGCTTGATTGGAAAAAAAATGCATAACATTTTTCCATGGAGATTTTTGAAAATTGGAACCATTTATTGATTTTCTTAAATTTTTTATTGACAAGGAATAAAATAATAATAATAATAATAATAAAAAGACTAGAAAATAAACTCCAAAAGCTCTTGATTTTCATCCTGTTTTCTGCAATGCAAATCATGTTCTTTTTCGTTCTTTTTGTATAATTGTCTTTTTGAATAATCTTCACAAAGCAAAGGGTCCAAACACTTTCTTTAATTTCAGATTTAAATATTGGGTTGTCTGTGTTGTATAAATATCTGCAGACATGTCTGAATTATATTAGATATACGATGCACTTACAGAATCATCTGTTGTTTTTTTGTCTCTACATTATTTTTTAATGCAAATTTTCAACATTGGTAACAGATAACGATGATTGTCAGATATTTTAAATCTATTAACCGAATGTTAATTTGAAAAGTGAAAATGATAAATTAAACATTTTTTTTAATGAATATCAGTCCAATCTCAACAATTGTTTCCTTTTCTAGCCGTACAACAAATGTGCAGCAAATAGGGATGCAGCAAAATAATATAGTAACAGTTAGGCCTAGGAGGGTTCGGTCGACCGCGGCAAATCGATACAAACATTAAATACAGGGTATTTCAGAAATAATGGTACTATTTGAAAAGGATGTTGTTTGAGAATGGTTCAGAGTACAGTAAAATAATAGATACGGATGGACAGAGGAAGTATTCAAGTTTTATTTGTTAACTTACAGATGTTCAATATGCCTGCCTTTGGTCACTCGGTAGATGTTCAACAGATAGTCGAGTTCCTGCCATCTCCGGTGCAACATGTCCGCATTAATGTTGTGTGACTCGACGCTGTGTAACTTTTTCTGTGGGGTTACATAAAGGATACTGATTTTGTACCATCTCTCCCTGCAAATATGCAAGAGATAATGACACGCATAACATTAGCCGTAGACAGCATTGATGCAGACATGTTGCCCCGAGTGTGGCATGAACTCGACTATCGGTTGAACGTCTACCGAGTGACCAAAAGCGGACTTATGGAACATATGTAAGGTAAAATAAAACTTGAATACTTCCTCTATCCATCCGTGCCTTTTATTTTACTGTACTCTGCACCATTCTTATACGACTTCCTTATTAAATAGTACCATTATTTCTGAAAGACCCTGTATATAAATATATATTTTAATAATTATTATTTATATAATGGTAATAAGGTACGTGTGCCAAATAAGGCCCATCCTTCATTTTATTAATAGAACGTTGACAACTTCACAAGATTAATTATATTTCGGAAAGGGTCTGGCTTCTAGCGGCTACACCAAAAATTAGATCCGTTGAAGTGGACTATTCCACAAACATGTTTGTTTCAGTTGAACAGTAAAAGTCGTCCGAAGCTTTTGCCGTTACTATTTCAACTTAATTTAATAAATCGTAAGCATTTTTTGCAACTTAAAATAAATGAACATGTTTTATGTCATTTTAAAGTATGTAATGAGTAGAATAAGATATTGTATTTGATATTTTCCAGTTAACGTGCATTTAAATACATTTTAGTAAAACAATGAATGAAAGTGTAGATTAACAGGGAGCTTCAAATAAGGCTCTCCACTGATGAACCAAACAATGCTCATGGGCCTTATTTGGAACATCAGTTATCGTATATGTTTTTCTTATTATTAGTCCCATAAGCACATTCTGTAACATAAAGTAATAAATTTTGAAAATTTAGTCCTGACAAATATTTTGGTTATAGTTTGGTTCAGAAGAAGGAGTGGGGCATTATACTATATAGATCCTGTTTTTGAGGAATTTTCCCACTCCTGGGTAAGGTTTTCTCGATATTTCGGTCCGGTGCCTCGGGCCTTCTTTGGGAGAGATGTATAATTAATTAAATTGGGATGGTCGCAAATCTAACAAAACTAACGAAGCTAACAACGGAAGTTCTTAGATTTGCGACCATCCCAATATAATTAATATACATCTCTCCCGGAGAAGGCCCGAGGCACAGGACCGAAATATCGAGAAAATCTCACCTCGGAGTGATTAAATCCCTCAAAAACAGGATCTATACAGTACATTTGGTTATATTATTTGCAACATTTATATTACTAAATATCTGATGGGGAAATCTTTTAAATTAAGCCTTTGTGACGAGTTTTAAGATTTTTGAACTTTGAATGGGTTACATAGGTGGATTAGGGGAAAGTTTTGTTTTTCTGGATTAAGAACGGCTGAGTTAGAGGAATTTGAGGAAGTGAAATGTAAAGAAAGTTTTAAGATTTTGTTTTTCTGGGCTAGGAAAGGATTGTATCTACAGATGGGAAAACTTTACGGGATGAGGGGAAGAGAGGAGAAAGAGAGAAAAGGAAGCCAATGTAGGCGTGGGCATTGTAGAAGCAGCGGACTCGTTTGGAATGACGCTCTTCTGTACCAAGCAATACAAACACGAGTTGCAGCCATTTGATAAGTCCTTGTTTGGTTCTTACACCGTCACCTCAAAAGCATTTTATCTCACCGTTGGACTGGATGTATGTCTAACGAAGACTCCGCACTTCTTCCATGACCTCCCAGATCACTTGACTTCACTCCATGTGACTTTTTCCTCTGGGACTATGTTAAAGATAAAGTTTACGTGCCCTCTTTACCACGTGATTTATCAAAGATTCGACGAAGCATCGTGGCTACAGTTGTTACCATCGATGTTGATATGTTGCAACATGTGTCACAAGAGTTAGATTAGAGAATTGATGCCTGTCGGGTTACCAGAGCAGGACATATCCATCTTTAAGCTATGCTAAAAGCTTGATTATGTACTCTTTTCACTGCCACGCTCTTGTTCCTGTGGGCGAGTTTGCCTGTGAGCTAGAGACCTCCGAAATCCCGGAGGGAATTCTGAAACACCCTGTATTTTATTTAATTTAAATATAATTATATAATTTTTGTATTTTATTTCGTTTAAATATAAATATTCTAATTTAATTGATTTCTGCTTTTTTTCCCCTTATTTATTATTTACTTACTCATGGACCTTATTTGGGACTAGTGGTAGGCCTTATTTGGAACGCCTTCCCATTAGTTACATTTTCAAAACTGTATTATTACAGAAAGAATTTCAAATGCCACTAATTCTAAATTCACTTTGTCTTAACAGCACAACTTAAACTAACTTTCAGTAGTTTTCAGAATTTTCACTCTTGCAGTAAAAATATAAAAAATCTTTAATCGTTAGGTGAGTCTTATTTGGCGCAGGTACCTTAGTATAAATGATTAAAAATATATATGTATTAAATATTAAAAAGAGAATTTATAAATAAAATTTTTGTTCATAAGAAAGTTATTTTTGTTCAGAAAAGAACTTTGCATCTGAACCATTGTTATTTTGTTATGTCTTTACATTATTATTTATGAATAAAATAAAGTTTAGGCGAAAATTGTAAAGTACGAGCTATTCAAAGATTATTGTATAGGAAGTAATATAGGAACTAACGAAATTAATAAAAAGGTCAACAAAATGAGATTGTTTTGGAAGATAGAAGCGATATCCAATCACCAAATAAGATCTATCCTACGGCCAAATACATTTTGAAATTATTTTTTATCAATTACACAATTCTGTTTAAACCATTGTAAATTTTTCAAACTGAAATAATGATATGAAAATAAAAGTTATCCATGTTAAATTATGAATTTTACCAACTGGATTTTTCTTTTATAGCGATACTTCATATGAATGGATATTTCGGCCTTAAGAAAATCACAATAAACGATAATCTCTGCTAAAAAATGAGGTGATCCAAACTAATGTGTAATGTTTTGGCTGAAAGGAAAAATTAAAGCATTTTAAAATGTGGGTCTTCAAGGATCTGTTGAATCTTAAGTCGAACTATTTGTGAAGTTGGCCTAAATAATCATGATGAATAAAAAGAATAGAATGATTTGTTTTCATTTTATTTTTGCTAATTTCTTTAAAGCAAAGGGTCATACTAACAAAGTTTCTTATACATCTCAAACACTAAATTAGACACAACATAAATGAAATACAATTGAAAATAGATAAAGATACATAAATGATTATTACAGAATTAACAGAAATCAATTGATGGGTGTTGAAAATTGATTAATTAGATACATTGAAAATAAGATACCATTTAACATTGTTAAAATTAACAATATTGATTTAAATTATATTCTGTACTTTATGCCATTTTCGACAAATATTTCAACAAATATTTCGAAACTGAATTAAAATTAGTAACCAATAATAAATTTGAAATAAACAACTTTACAATGTTGTTATGGCATTACAGTAATATAAATCGGACTGAAGGATAACAGATAACACTTTAAGTAATAATTTCGTGAAATACTTCAAATATACACAAGAAAAAGAAAAAAAAAGAAGAGATAATTTGAAATCACTATTAATCTTTTACATGCACTGTTTATCCTTAAAAAATCACTCATGAAACCCGTGCATCTGCTTAAACTAAGTTCTCACCGCCTTGGCACTGGCAGAAGACGACGACACACGTTTCCAGATCTGTTATTGGTTCATCTCTTCAGCTGTCTTGTATTTATTCTTGTATTTAGCGAGAAGATCGTTCCTCTGGGAACGGAAACCGGTCCTATCAATGTATAAAAATTCAATTATGTCGCATTAATCCGTTTAAACAGATGCACGGGCTTCATGAGTGATTTTTTAGAGATAATTTGAAAGTTCGACAGATTAATTATTATTTATAGATTATTAACAGTTTAGCATTAATTTCCCAATTTTTTCAAAAGAAAACAACAAATTAATAATTAATATGTTTTGCTAAGCCAATTATTTGAATGATTTACTTTGTTTCTAGTGCCTTTTTTTGGGAAATTTTTTGTCGATTTCATACTCTAATTCTAATTCAAGGAATCAAAAAGATTTCAAATAAGAAAAAAATTAAATCGCTCCTTCAATCCATAATGGACATGATGAGTTTCAAGATCTATTCATTGGTTCCACAGTTGTTAGGGAAGAAACACATGCACATGTACCTTTATATATATAGGAACAATGATTTGCTGCATTTCACGAGGAAAATAGGTTAATGAATATATTTGACTGATTTGTAATCAGCTTTCTGTAGTAACATCTAACCACTGATTCATTCTGAATTTAAGAAAGAAAATATAATGTAAATAATACTTTTCCATCGTATACAATTCGAACTTAAATTCAAATAATACAAAGCTATGACATTTTTTTTATTTCATTCTAAATATCAGTTATCTTTTCCCGAAAGCTTGGATTTCTTCCACTTTTCTTCGAGGCAAATCATCTGAAACAACTGAAAGATTATTGAAAATGAGAATAAAACAATAGGATTCACAGGACAATATTAAAAAGCATCTTTATTCTAATTTTTTAATATTTTTTTTCTTCTCTTAAAATTTTAATGAATATTTTAGAAATTTCTCCATAACTGCACTATAACTTTCATAAAATCTTTTAATCGTGATATTTCGCATATTTTTTTCAAATTTGCTTCGTCGGACGTTTTTTTAAAAAACTCCTTTTTTTTATACAGAATACACAACAATGATGTAGTTTACACAGAATACATAACAATGATATGGTTTACACAGAATATGGTTTACAATGGTAGAAAGCCAATGGTAATACATCAAGAATGTTACAATATTATTAAAAACAAATATGATGGGAACGAAACTTCTTCATTATGACTTCAATACAATTTATAGGAATTTTTTAGTGTTTTTTATGCTTTTATTTTAAATTTGAAAAAAATATGCGAAATATCACGATTAAAAGATTTTATGAAAGTTATAGTGCAGTTATGGAGAAATTTCTATAGTACAAGGTGAAATATTTTTCAGTTTTTTAATGAATATTATTTCAAAATGAAAGAATGGCCAAGCGAATTCCAATTAATTAATTTCTTTTTATTTTGAAATATTTTTTATTTTATTTTATTTGAACTGTCTGATTCCCGTAGGAGCTCAATACTCCTATCAACAGATGCTACTAACTTTTTTCTTAGCTATATATAAGTTAGTCTACATTGATATAGAACAAGGTTATATGGGTATAAATAATATGTAGGATAGTAAAAAAATCATAGTGAAATGAGGTATACATTAAAAGAGAGAAATAAAAATACATAAATTACAAGTATATACATATTCAAAATTCCATGTAGGGTAAGGTAGGGTAAGATGACGAACTTAAGCTTCAGAGATTGTCCCTCGGGCTTAATAAGTGGTTTAAAAACCCTAAATTTGAAAGGACACTTCTTGTAACCTTTATGTTCAATAAAAAAATATGAAACGCTGTTTTACCCTCACGAATTATGAAAAAATATTTCACCAAAAAAAAAGAGTAATTTTCGTCATCTTACCCTACCTAAGGGGTAAGATGACGAAGTGGGGTGGGCAAGATGACGAAATGATAAAAGTAATACATTAAGATAGTAACATTTTATTTTAAAAATGCAGAGAAACAACTTTACTTACTAATGTGTGGCATGAAGTAAAAAAGTCAAAGATGAAACACTTAAAATACAATAACAGATAGCTCATGAAACAAATGAAACAAATGTTTGAAGAATTGGGTACAACAAAAATTTAGAAGAACATTAGTGTTGGCTCTGGCACGTTATGTTTCTTTGCTCCAGAATTTACACTTGAGGTTTTATCTTTTACTTCAGCAATAGCTGCATTCATTGTCGCCTTATCCCACTTTCCCCTGTCACTTTTCTTTGTATAATTTCGTGGCATGTTGTTTATAATATCTAAAACATTCATAGATAAACAGTCATACATCAGGATTTAAAATAAAAGAAAAAAATAACTGCAACTAAAATTCAGTTTCAAAACCAATTTTTAAAATAGGACAAAAGCTATTTATAAAAGGTACTGAAAAACATGTTGGGTAAGATGACAAACTAAGCAAACTTCTCGTCATCTTATCCGCCCTGCCATTCGTCATCTTACCCCACGCCGCCAATTTGGTTTAGATCTTATTTATCATTACCATAACTTATCGTAAACAACCTACACCACACATGGTTCTTTACATTATGAGTTTTATTTTGAGAATATTTTATGAAAGAGCAAAAACAACTTAACGTAGTCGAGTAATTCCTTACGCTGTGAAGCCCAAAAATTACAAACGCACGGGAAACAAACACATCTTAGTTGATACTGCTCGCAAAACAATCTCGCCCGACATCCCTTGCAGTGAACTTCGTTCCTAATCATCTGAGTCTCAGAAAGTGCTTGGACAGGTGCTCCTATCTGTGAATGCGTCGGAGCAATACCGAGTTCGTCATCTTATACGCTTCGTCATCTTACCCGACTTTCCCCTACAAACTTTAAAGTTAGGTTCTAATTAGTAAGACAAACAAGATTATTCAATGTATGGTAGTTTTTTTATTACTATTATTTTTGTTGTCACGGTATGATGCGATAAAACATAGTGCAAAATATTCATAAAGTAAAACACAAATATACAAAATAGGAAAAGAGTGATTTAATAATCTGTGTTGAAAAAACAAAAACAAAAAAACAATGAATGGTTCCGGAAATGACCAACCATACAATGAATAATAAAACTACGTATTTCTCGAAAACTATTTCCGGACTCATTAATTGTATTTTTTTTTTTTGCAACACCGTTTATTAAATCATTCTTTTCCTATTTTGTATATGTGTGTTTTAATTGATGAATATTTTGAAAAACGTTTTATCGCATAATACTGTGCAAATAAACAACCATACATTGAATAATTTTAAAACTACGTTTTTGCGAAAACTATTCATTTCCGGACCTATGATTATTTAAACTTTTTTTGTTTGTCTTCCTGAGTAGAACCTACCTCTAAAGTTTGTACAAGAAATTTTGAATCCCCCTTTTGATATATTTATTCATTATATTTTTCTTAAATGTAACTTAAACTTAGATTTCTCTGTGGAGTTCTTTTATTGAACAGAATTTGGAATTATTGAATAATTATTTAATTCTTAATAAATTTAATTAATTATTTTACAAATAGAATTAAATACTACTATACAAGTAGTATTTAATTATATTTACAAATTTCTTTTAATCAGTCATCCAAATCAAATGCTAATTAAAAACTGTTTGGTTAGTAATTTTCGGAGTAGATAACACTTCCGATGAAATCAAAAAATTGTCAAATTCAAAATATAACAGAAGGATAAAGACACAAAACGGACAAAGAAAAGGTACTGCAATAATTTACTGAATAAAAGAAACAGTGTAATATAAACATATTTATGGAATTAATAAAAAAAAAACACACACAAAAAAAAAAACAGAAGAAAAGAATTAAGTTTTCTGTCAAATATTGCCGGTTATTTCTTATCTAGTATTCTTTTATCATGGAAAAATTTTATTTTCATGATGAGTTTAATAGATTAGGTTTCGCTGAACATAAAAGAGTGGAATATGGAAAACATTCTAATTGATCCATTTCTAAGAACCACGGTAATAAGGAAATGTTTTAAATTTCAAGACATTCAACGTAAACAAAATGATTTTAGTATTCAGACATTTTTGCTCTAATTAATTAAAAACTCGATTAATAAAGACAGAACTTTAAAAAAAAAATCCTCTTTTCGCTCATTACTAAAATAATATGAACTATGACGTTATGTAGTTATTTACAACTCGTAGGATTGTTTTTCAAATGTTCTAAAATTCCGTTATTTCTTTCATTATTTTTTTCCAACTTGCTTTTTTCTTTAATTGCATATTCCGTTAAGTGAATTTTTTTTATCTTTAATTAATCATTATAATATTTGCAAAGAAGGAGATTTTAAAAACAAATTCTTTTAATATTTAAAAGAAGTATCATTTTTTATTTTGGTCATTTCTGGTCACAATGGGTGAGATAATTTTTTAAATTAAAGAACTTGGCATCACCCATTGATATTAAGTAAGAAAGTATAGATATAGGCCTAGATATCAACTTATTTCAAATGAGTAAAGCAAATATATTTTTCAGAATAAATACGTTACTAGTAAATGGGATTTTTTTTTTTTTTTTTTTTAAATTTTCTTTTCAAATTTTTTTTTACAGTATTACATGAATTCCGTCTTCTCTAAACTATTTATCTTAACTACGTCTCTAATTATACCTGTAAGCACTAGCATTATGTCTGACAGATTTCATTGCATAAAATTAGCATTAAAGACTATTGTTAATTAAACTGAGTTTTAAAAAAATATAAGTGAGTTATTCACATATTTCTTTAACAAAAAAAAATAACAAAAAAAATAGAAGCAACATTCGCGTTTATCTAATGAGAAAATACACAGCTTTCTACGTAATGATTACATTCTAATTAAATTTAAGGTTCCGTTTTTTTTTGTTCATTGAATTTCTAATTAATTAGAACAATTGAGAAAAAAATGGAAGGATTTGATAGAGATGGAGAAAGTCATTCACTAATAACTTTGGAAATTTTCGTTCAAGTGGAATTTTAAGTTAAAACATTCCTTTGGAATCGCATATACTTTAATCGTTCTTGAAGAATATCGCATTATTCTTCATTGTACCATAAGGAGGACATGGAATTTACTCTGATTGTAAAATATGTAGCTAATAATCATTAACTTTATTTGAACCTTATACTGTTTTTTTATTCTAATAACTTTGAATAATATATTAAGCGTTAATCTGTATCTACTTACGAACGATGGTAAAGGTGTATCGTAGTTTTCTAGTTTCTTCATCAAAATTTCTTTGGCAGATTCCGATTTTAGCTGTAAGAATTAATGTTAATTATGTGAATATATTTTTATCATTTTACAAAGGAAATGAGAATATTCCTTTAGCTTTTAAGTTTGACAGACTTTCATGAAGTATATAATCAGAGTAAGAACAAGAATGTGAATTTGAATAACCTCTAAAATATTAATAGAAATCATTAAAAAAAATTGGTAAAGGGTTATTAAAGAGTTTGAATAATATATGTAAGCCTCGAAAATAATTATTTTTTTTAATACAAACCCAAAACAGAAGCAAAAGTTAGAAATTGCCACTCATCAATTACCAGGATATCAAATGAACTCGAAAGAAAATTTAGAATGTTACCATACTTTTACTCAACTGTTATTGTAACTGTTATTGGTAATGAATTTCAAGAAGAAAAATTATATTATGTGAACACTAGAATGACTAGATTGAACAACAAATTTTAACTTTTTTTTTTTTTTAATAAATAATCTTTTTATTTGCTTGATTGCTGTTTTTATTTAAATTGGTTTTCAAAAGATACGGAATCAATCATTGAAATTAGTTTTCTTTTTATCAAATGGAAAATAAAAATAAAAAATACAATTTAAAGGAGATATGTTTGAGAAAATGAAGATGTAAGAAAAATTTAGCTGTAATATACAGTACAGGGTGGGCATGATGGAATTTCAAATATGTGTATCGTCGTTTGTGTCCAGTGACAATTGTAATGCATGCGTAGAGTCGACACTCTGATGGTCAAGTTTCTGTTTATATCCGCTTGATGGCTTTGACACCGAAAATGGCGACCCAGATTGGGTAGCAGTGTGATTCCTCTAAAGTCAACATCTTCTGTACTTTATCGCACGTGACAGGGTACGGATCTTTTTTCTTTGACGAAGCCGCAGTAACTGGTGGCGCCTACTTGAACATGTTGGAAAACTGCTTGTTTCCAATCTTGTTTCCACTACTTGGACAGTGATTACAACGACTACGTTTTCTAACAGGACGACACTCCCCCCCTCCCCATCATGATATACGATGCCGCCTCAATCGTATTCTTCCAGATCGCTGGATTACACGTGCTATACGTCGACCTGCTCCTGCAGTGCAGTGCTCATGCAGTGGCCACCACTATCCCCGGATCTAATACCACGTGACTTCTTCCTATGGAGTGCGTGAAAGACAATGTATAAGTAATCCCAATGGCCAGATCCATTAGTGATATCAAGGAACGAATCACTCATGCTGTGAAGGCCATCATACAGGGCATGGTTCATCAAGTCACGCAGGAAGTAGAATACCACTTGGATGTATGCCGGGTGAACTGTAATACCCTGGTTTCACGGGAGAAGAAGTCGATATATAAAACTAGTTTAGTCCTGTGACGTATGTTTCTGACGTATTCCTAAACAAATTATCTACCGTGAGTGATTTCACGGGAGAAGAAGAAAAACCAGTTTTTTGCAATGCATCCTGGGATCGAGTTGTTGTGCAATGTATCCTGGGACTGTGCTAACTAAAATGGCGACAACCAGCAAAGTTATTGTTTCGCAGCAACGGCAAAAACAAACGTTTATTTTTATGTTTATGTTTATGATATTGCAGCTCCAGAGGCTCGAAAATATCAAATTTTAATTCCATAATATATTATCAATTTTGTTCTTGATTTCCTCGTAGGTTTTCTCTATCTTGTACGATTCATTTAATTCTATCTTCATTTTTTTTTTAAATTCGACGATTTCGCTTCATTCGCCTAAGATTATCAATATTTTCTCGCCACATTTCCAATAAAATTACAGTTTCACCTTCACTCATTCTGTATGTTGTTTTCGTTGAGGCGTGGTGGGAACGATGGCTGCCATGTTGGAAACGACTTCTATTCGTTATACCTACTTGTAATAACTCGGACAGGGCTACCGACTTCCGCCCTGGCCGATCACGTGGTGCTCAAAAACGAGAAAATGCGAAGAATCCAGTTTTTAGTCGTTCCGTGAAACCAGGGTATAAGGGACTTTGAGCGACGCACATCAAACTTAGACAGTTGCACTTCCAATTGAGAAATATCATGACTATACGTTAAGCAATGGAAAACACATGTCTTTAAATCCCCATTTTTTATGCCCACCCTGTATTAACAGTTTCTTAAATTAATCAAAATGTGGATGATTCCAATTAATAGGTATTAAATATCCGATTGGATGATGCTGATAGAAAATCCACGTCATCCCAAATACTTCAGAAAATTCAGAAATTAAATTTATAACAGCTAATTATTTAGAAACCACAAGCTACCAACATATTTTAATTGACTAAACTGTAGAATTTAATAAATATTAGAATATATAGCTGTTTGTAATTCGCTGCTAACCAGAAAAAGATTAACTGTAGTTCATTAGTTGTACTTTATTTTGGCCTATAATATTTAATTGATCTTAAATATTTGCAAATAACATTTAAAGAAATTGTGAGCAGTAAGTTTTCTTTTGAAAACATACAAAGAAAACGAAACTAATTTACATAAAATTTTGGATTACTTTGGGTATTCCAGATTCTATTGTGGTAACAATGGTTTCTACTTTTCGGCTAACTGTTTTTCATTTCTGTCTAAAGGATTCGGAGTCAGGGAAAATAAAAAAGAATTAAATAGACTCTTACAATTCCTTCTGCTTGACATCGAACTTGGTTATATAACTGAAACAAAGAAAGAAGAATATTAATAAAATCAATAACAAAAGTTAACAGAACTGTCTCATTAAACTATTTGAAATAACTAGTTATTGTGTAGTTACTATCTGTTTAATTCCTTTACCGAATTAAAAACTAGGAATTTTCTTGAGATTTCAGATTTTTTAAATATCCTAGGACAGAGCCGCATCTGAAATATCTTGAAATATCAGATAATATCCTGATGACATTTGTCACATCAAGAGAATCTTCTTTATAATAGGAATAAGTTTGGCAATAATCAATTAATAAGAAGCCAGTGAGATTCTCAAGAAAGTCATACGTTCATATTTTAATATTCTTATGTTACTATTGCTGAAAAATGATTAGCATAAAAAGTTACATATTAAATGCAAATTTTTTTCATTTAGTCAGATTTTTCAGATAAGTTTATCAAAATAACTATGAATTTTGTATCAAATTAAAAGGATTTATTTTGAAACTTAATTTTAATATTACCTTGAATTTTAATTGCGACGCTTGAAATATTGTAATATAGAAAATAATTGAAATTTTAATAAAATTAAGTACAGTAAAACCCCGATTATCCGAGTTTCCGCTTTAACCGAGCTATCAAATATTTCTAGGATTTTTTATTTTTTGGTTCTACATTTTCCATTTTTAAAACTACCGAAAAAAATTCTGAACTTGATCTCATCAATCAACGAAGAGGATATACGTGACTGGATAAACGCTGACGAACAACAAGACATTAAAGATGAATTACGTCAATAATAAAAATGAATCTAGCAATGATGATGAAGACAGTGACGATGAAAATCGACATATGAAAGTCTCCAATACAGATGGACTAAAAGCTATCGAAAATGCTATTGAATATATAGAACAAGAAGAAGAAGCGACACCAGCATCCTGTTATCATTAAAATAATGGCGAATCATTGCTGCAGAAAAACGCCAAAGTAACGTAAACAAAAAACAATTAAGGACTTTTTAATTAAAAGAACTCTTTAATTATCGTAACAATATGAATTGCATGTGGTGTATCTGTATAACTTTTGTATTTGTTAAAATATATATTTAAACCAACACGATTTATTTGATATACAATTTTCGCTTTAACCGAGTTTTTCGGTTATCCGAGTTAGTCTTGGTCCACATTAACTCGGATAATCGGGACTCTACTGTATTAGATATACAAAATTGCTTAAATTAAAACTAAAATTTTTGATTTAAATTTAAATTTTTAATGACATCTAAACGAAATTCCACCTTCAGGAATAAATATTGTCTTATTCTTTATTAAATTAAAAAAATTGAAGTAGTATTAAAATTTCACTACTAGAGTATTAACATTTATTAGATTATTAAAAAGATTTGTAAAGTCAAAATCAAAATTTCCTTTCTAAACTATCAGAAAACAGGAAACATCAAAAATAAAGAGCATTCGCCATCAATAGAAATATAGTAATAATTAAAATAAGCCGCTCCAGCGTGGTCTCGTGCGCGAGACGGCAGCCTCTCCCGGACCGATGCATCCGCACCTAGGTTCGATTCCCGGTCGCGGCTTGGTTTTTCCTATTTCTTTTCGTGTGTTTGTCAGCCTCTTCTTCACTTTCTCTTCGGTCTGAAGCCATTCCCTAATGACTTCCTGAGGAAAGCAACGGGAACCCACCTCAGTATCTTTCCCTAGGTGATTCTATGGGAATTCTCGCAATTTCATAGAATATTAAACAGTCCAAGGACTGAATTACTTAATAATTTTAAATAACAAAAGGAAATGATTAATGCAGGATCTTTTCCAAAGAAATAATTGTCTTAATCTAGCCATCATCATTTCAGGGCATTCATTTGTATGGTGAAATAGTACAAAAATCTTTATAGCCTTAAAGAATAGGAAAAATACAAAACCCTTCATTGTAATCGTCGGAATCACCTAGTTCCTACTTCATTGTACATAGCAAAGAAATACCCTATAACATTGCCTTTCTAATTGCTATAAACTATTTTTCCGATGCATAATATTAAAAATTTCATAGGTCTTTTATCAAGTCAAATATACAGGGTGATTCATAAAGTACTGGAAAAATAGGCCTATAAAGAACGAACATCCAAATATTTCTCTGTCAAATTCGGTGTAAAAAAAAGTAAAATAGGGCGTTCCGGATCCAACGTGCGATTATGAGTCGGATGATGGGGGTCCCCATTTTAGCCTTTTTTCTGCCTCTATGAAAAAAAATGGTCTAATTAGCACCCTTCACAATCGGGAAGAGCAAGGAAAGGGAAGCGAGATTAGAATAGGCCTAGTTAAATGGACTATTGGTTTATTTCAAATACAAAAGAGCCCTTAGAGATTTCCAGTACTTTATGAATCACTCTGTATACATAAACTTAACAATACAATGAAATAGAAAATTATACCTTTCTGCTCTTCATCACAGTTTTCAATTTTAATTATGGATGTTAGTCAATTTAAAGCCAAAGCTTGAACAGTAACGATGGACAGTAAAAAAGGATGAGTTAATTCTTTGAATCATCGGCCACGTTAATTTCCTTTCATTTCCTTCACACTTCCTTTGTGAGTATCTGATAAAATTGCCAGTTGACAAGAATTTCTTAAAATTCAAAAATGCTTTTTCAAAACATTTATCCGAAATGAAACTGATTATTCGGTAAATCTTTAAATCATTTTTGAATTATATACTGAAGTGTAGGATAAAATGTAACATTAATTCAATTGAATATTGTTAATAAGAAATAACAATTTGAGATATAAATTTAATATAACTTATAATTAATATCTTTCCAAATATTTAACAATTCTTCCACTTTTTTTTCTTTAAATGTCTTTGTGATCCCATATGATAAAATCTATAGTAGGCTGCAATAATAGAATCATAAAGAAATAAGGTAAAGTCGCCAAATACCGCACCCCACTTTGTTTTTTCATCGTAATTTTTCTAAATTTTCATATAAAGCTTCAAAAAAAACCACCATTTGATTACTTATCTATTAGTGTATTAATAAAAAGAAACAATATTACGCTTTTTAAGCAAATAATTGTAACGATGAGCTCGAAACGTAAACAATAGTTTTCTCAAATTTATAATTGTGTGTTCCTAATGTCGCCCCCGGGTACGGTATTAGGAACACATAAGTAATGTAATAAAAACAAATTTTGTACTGCAGATGTTTTTAATTATTTTCTATAGTAAACAAAGTAAAGTTTTATTCTTCTATATTAATTCTCCAAGCATGTAGCACAAATGAACATAGGATTTTCGCCTTCTTCTGCACAGTCTTCATGGCATCAAGTAAAACATTTCGTGCATCTTATCCTATTTTCCCCACCTCGATCTTCCGAAAAGTCCCTTCTCAGAAAGGGCTTGCTAACCTAGCATCGTTGTCATCGCTGTCTTTGTCGCCTGTGGAAACCAATGGAGGTTCCTCTTCTGTCTCGTATTCCGACGAAGACTGTCTTTTCGAACATGTCTTTTTTTTTTTTGGCAGCTGAGCTTTTATCTTTACCATCAAGTTCGACTCTTTCTTGTACTTTTTTGTTTTTGAGCTGTCTTATTTATTTTCTCTTGCTTCTTCTATTTGTTTTTTATGAGGAGATCTTTTAACAAGCATAGTACGTCCATGTCTAGTTGACGTTGAAGGCTCGATATTTGGGACTGGTCTTGATTGTTTTGCAGAGTCAGTATCTCCTGCAGTTGGGGAATCATCTATGGTCGATGGCTGATCTTCAGTAGTTTGTGCTTGTTAATCTTTTGCTAGGAAATCAGCATCCGTAATTTTTTTTTCTTTTGGAATGGAAATATTCCAGTGGCTTTACAGCCATTAATGGCAGTTTCTCAGGTTCTCAGGTAAGCTTTACCCAAAAGTTCATTTCGCTTTTTTTAACATAGTCCTTTAACGTGGATTTAGGCCCATTGAATTTTTTTACCGCCTTTTTTTACCCATATCCTTCTTTCTCATTGCGATCACTGCTGTAATCATAGCATCTGAATCCTATGTTATCTTCTTTTGCATCTCAAGTAGAAAAAATTAAAAAAATAAAAAAAAAAAAATAAAAAAATGTGTCATTGTAAACACATGAATCATTCCTAATGTTGTGCCTAATACCGCACCCGGGGCGATATTAGGGACACCACTGGGTACGATATTAGGCTGTTTGACATTTTTCCTTGACCAACCAAAAAAAAAGTTTATAAAATGTAACCTAAAATTTTGATGAATCCGTTTAAATCTTTGACAAAAACGTTCTAAAAATGTAGGTAACTATATTGTATTATAGACAAACCCTTTCACTATACGTTACTGCAAAGATTTTGGAAAAAAAAATTACATTTTCGATATAATTTTATTTTTCTTCTGCTGGCGACAATTTCTGTAGCTCCTTCCTTCACAAGTCAAAATGGCCGAAACACGTGACCTGTTAATTGGTTTCGCAACTGGATTTCATAGGGCACTGCCTGTTTTCAAGAAACCAAGGGGTACGGAAATAGGGCCGGGTGCGGTATTTGGTGACCTTACCTTATATAATTTTTTAATGCTTTTTTCGTTAATTTTATAAGATAAATTAAGTTATCTTACTTCGTCAAATAATCCTGTTGCATTCGCTTGATCATCTCTTTTCTGAAAAATGATAAAAGAAATTGTGAAAATGAAATAAGGAATTTAAAATCATAACAAAAGTTGATTTTTTTTTGCTTTAATTGGCAAACAATGCATAATACAATAAAAATCCAGATCTAGGAATCCACGATGCTTTGAATCTAAGATTGATAACTATGACTGTGAGAATCTGTAGTTTCGTTTGAATAATGTGAAAAAACAATGGTTTAAAATCCTTCTCATTGAAGAGCTACGTTATTAATAGACCTTATTTGCGAATAAGAAAATAAAGTTCTGTTTATCTATTTTTGTATAAATAATAGATTATTAAAGGTTATTATTTTGATCTTTTTTATGCCTGTTGATCAACAAGTCGCATCGAAGTCATTTCTTTATTATTGTAAATAAAACGAAATCAATTTAATAATAACACTTCAGAAATCATCTTGAAAGATTTTGTTGAGTCATACCCAAAGTCTTCCTTTCGCGATCTGTAATATGTAGGAATCCAATATTTGATGCAATTAAGTATATCTGTATTGTTCTTTTCGTTAGATCCCAATTAGTCCACATTGATCAATTTAAATTTGTGAAGCTAAGCAAATATCCTCTAACTCACAGGAAAGTACTCCGGTACCCTAGAGCAGTCATCTCAATCTTTTTTTGCTTCACGGCGCATTTTTCTATTTGCAGAAATCTCACAGCACACAAACCTTGTTCTTAAAATCTCACAGCACACCAAACTTGCTTTCATTGCTTTCATTGCTATAATAGAAACCTTGAAAAACACCTACGGCTTATGTATGAACTTAACAGCGTATTTTAAACATTTAAAGATATCCTGAAAATATATCTTTAAGCCAACTTGAATGTCAATTAATATTTTATTAATCTTAATTGTTAGAACGAAGCAGAATGAAGTTTAAATTTCTGTTCCCGAAGATTATTTGACGTGTAGATTTTATTCTAGATGCGAGCGTTTGACTATTGAGATGGTAAATGTTGATTACAGATGCTGTATCTAAGTATTTTTGTCGCAATACACCAAAGGCAACCTTACGGCACACCGGTTGACAAGCTCTGCCCTAGAGCTCCTCCGAAAAGTTTGATAAAAATAAATTTACAGAATTTTATAATGTTTTACTAGGTAAACACAATTTTGTTTCGTACTGCACCTGGCTTTTAATACTTAGCCAAGTGTTTATATTACTGGACGTATCTCACCCTTAGTATTCCAGATGAAAGCAGTTATCTTAAAGGTATTCCTTATTTCTTTATTTCATTTTTTGTTACAATTGATTAGAATATCTTTCGATTATGTCATTCCTTAACATATCTCGGATTGTAATCTTGGAGGTGATACACTTCCTTATCATCATCGAGAAAAATACATAGTATTGTAGAGTAGAGAGTATTGCAACAATTCAACAAACAGCCACAGTGACTTTTTTAAAATTTTATTTTATTTAAGTTGTTAAGATTTTATTGTAAAATAAAATTAAATAAATTTTAAAGTTTAATTTGTTAACTATAAGTTTCTCTTTGTAAAGACCTTTTATTTAATGAAAGAAAAATTGTAAATATACACCTAGATATTTTTCAACTTCATAATAATAATAGTAAAACCTTATCATTGCTTTGATTGCAGAAATATTGTAAAAATAGACATAGACAATATTTTCCCAAACTCTAGTGTTATAAAAAAGTTTTATTAATATTTAGTATCCCATTTTATTTTCATGTGAACTGACAACTCCAGAATCAGAAAATATTCTACTTCTTATACTTAACAAATCTTTAATTTCTGTGCTTAACTATTTTATTTAAATATTTTTGGAATCTTTTTATTGGTATGCTCCTTATATTGTCATGTGATATCTACTTACATATCTTTGTATTGAATAAACATCTCTTTTTCGTCTAACTTCAGAATCAAGGCAGTTAATAAGATGTGGTCGAATCTAAAATATAAATTAAAATAAACATATGAAACATTCAATTCAACATATTTTTTGGCTCAAAGGATCTCTATATTTTTGGAATTTATTATAAGAATTTAACATACCAATTGTAAAGATCGAGTGGAATTTTGGATGACTTCCTCCAAGAATACAGAAAAAGTGGTGACTTCCATTGCTATTTTCATGTCAATCTATGAAAAAAAGTAAGATTTCATTTTCTTTTTCTCAATTAGTTCAGACTTAACAATTCAGTATTTTTTTTCCTCCAATACTCAGGCTCTTGGCACTTGCCTTTGACCACGACAAGGGGAGATAATTGTGAGCTATTTAGCCAAAGAATCTTTGCCCAGGGGACACCATAGGAGGCTGCTCACATTGTATCCGTAGAAACAGAAGAAAACAAAGAAGGGAACTTAAATATCCATGGCGACACCCGGGATTCGAAGCCAGATTCCGACACCTTGGCCACAAGACTATGCCGAAACGGCCAATTCAGAAACAGGATAAGTAGATAACAAAACTAATAATGATTATAATTCACTATCAATTTCATAGATTTTAATTATTATTTATAAAAAAGTTTACCATTACAACTATTAAATAAAAAAATTATCTCAGTTCGAGATGCTATCAATTTTAAAATCCTCAGTTAAATAGTTAAGTTTTTTCATTAATGTAAGTACTTTTTATTATTTTATAAGGAATTTCGAAGAAAAACCCTTCATTATTTCTGGTTAATAAGTTTCATTTATCATTTTCATGAATTTGGAAAAAAAAGTATAAAATCAAGAATAAAAGGTGCCATTTCGTAACTCACCGAACATGCTGTCATCTATACTATTACAAATCTGATCAAAGAAATCCTATGCCATCAGCAATTGTGTTATTTACAAACCAGAAACTTAATTTTCGTAATATTCTTACTGTAATGAAAACTAAATAATAGAAAACTCACAAATTTATTGTAAGTACAAAATTTGTTGAATAGGAAAAAAGAAAATACTATCAACTTTATTGTTTTATGAAAACATTTAAAACAGAACTAAATGGAATGTAGCTACAAAAAAAAATCAACCCAAATAATCAAGAAGTTAATTTCTAATATAAATTAGAATTTTAATTGCAAAAATTATCATAATCTTTGCATTAACTTTGCACTTAAATTATTATAATTCAATGAGTTGTCCTTTTATTAAGTGTAGCCTACCTACCATTTATTGGGTATCTAAACTGACACCTAATCTAATTGAAAGTCATCTTTGGTTCTAAATAGGATAGTTAGAATCACTAATTGTTGTTCTACAGTTAGTGGATTTTACTTCAAAATTATTTGCAACAGAAATAGCTAAAATAAAAAAAAAAAAAAATAAAGGTATCAAACATTAAACGATCGTTGTTTTTGGATTAGTGGTTTTACAAACTGAGATTTCGAAATTGAGAATTTCAGTAAGAAATACAAATTAAGTGAAGAAGTTACTAAGCTTATGAAAGAGAACAACATACATTGAATGAAATGTTATACTTCTATATAAAAGCCAAACAAAAGCGCGATTAGTAAACCAATCACAATGCTTCGCAACGTCTTCGCATACGTCTATGAAAATATAATTGATATTGCCTTCATTTCCTTATCATTATAAATGTGCTTGTTGCGAATGCAAAAGGCATCCTGAAAAACGGGATTATAAAACAATCAAATGAATATAGGATAAATTAACTGATATATGACAATAATTTCTTTCTCTATAAATATTAATAAAAAGCGTTTTATATTAAAATATAAAAACATTACGTTAACAGAAGTAATAAAAATTGAAACTTCAGATTTATTACTTTCTAAAGATTAATATAAAAATTCTTTTATACGGATGTGAATCATGGACTCTCAAAAAGGGAATTAAACAAAGATTAGAGGCATTTGAAATGTGGTCATTAAGAAGAATGTTAAAGATAAGTTGGACCAGCAGGACATCAAATGAAAGAGTACTTCATCTTGCTAACTACAAGAGAATTATCATCAAACTTATACACCAAAGAAAACTTGCCTATTGTGGGCACATACAGAGAGATGTCAAATATGAGATACCTAAATTGACACTTGAGGGAAAGATAGAAGGGAAGAGAAGCGTTGGGAGAAGAAGAAGAAGATGGATGGATGACCTGCGTGAGTGGACTGGACTTAATGCTCAGGACATCATACATGTTTCAAGAGATAGAGATCTGTGGTACATGCTGATCGCCAACCTCCCTGTGGGAGAAGGCACCTAAGGAAGGAAGGAAGGAAGGAAAGATTAATATTCAATTTGATCAATTTTGTTCTTAAAATAAAGATTTATGTAACAGGTGGGAAAAAAATAATAATAATTTTTTCATAATAATAATACTGCAATTTTTCTCTATTAGAAGTATTTGTGTACAACACAATTTCTTTTTCCATTTTCTAAGTGGCAATTTTTTTTTTCATTCGACATTGAATTTAAAAATGTATATTTTATACAATGGCATTAATAGAAACATCTTTAACAAAACCAACCGACCATTCCAATAAAATCACTAGAGCATAGTTGGCTAAACAAAAGACAAAAGCATAATGAATAAAAGAACATTCCATTCATAATAATAAACAGGACATGAATCAAAGTGTAGGATATGGAGGGAAACACATAATAAAAATAAAAGAATCAAATTACTTAAAGCTGCTCTCAATGTAAAAAACACAAATATTATGCTCGTAAAGAATCTATTTATGCTTTCAATTATTTTATGCATAAATTTTCAAATTATATCCTGAAATGCTTATATGTAGCCCTAATGATAAATTATCAAACAGAAGATAATTATTTATCAAATTAAACACTTACTCGGTCTCTCAAGAGCATCTTAAGGAAAATCTTACGTTTATTTACAAAACAAAATAATCAATAAAAATATAGATCTAGTTATTTTTTATGCTTTTTTTTTTTACATTTCTCTTTTTGTATAATAATACTTAATAACTCTGAGCTCCTAATACTTACAGATTCGAACATTTGTTTCAACTTAGAAATGGATTCTACTGCTTTTCTTTGAAATTTCTAAAATAAAATGAAAATTTCTAAATAATTTTCAAGAAAAATCACAATAAGAATTTTTTTGTTCAGTGAACTTACCATTCGAAAAATACTTCATTTAATAAGAAAATGTTATTCGTTATATCACAAATATTCTTTTCTAATATTACCACCTTTTGCAAATCCAATAATAATAGAACAGAGTGAGAAATTAAATTCCTTCTTGAATAATATAGAGCTTAAATTTAACTTAGAAGAACGAATTATTTTTTTTTTCTCCTGCAAAAATGATCATTAAAAGTAATTCGGCAACTTAAATATATCTTAAAACGTTGCTCTGGTCACTCAAAAAATACTACTATTAAATTTCACTAAAGTTGAATAGTACTCAATAAGGAAATGTACTTACCATATTATTATTTCTAATTCTATTTTTAATGCAGATGAGAATGCTTTGGGTATCAACTCTGGTTTGCTGAATAAAATCAGAATAAAAACATTGTTGTTAATTTATGTTGCTGAAATAATTTAAGGCCTTAGAATGTTTTCTTGCTTATATGTTAATAATAATAACGTGATCATGAAATTTAATTGGAGTGGAAGAAGGCACTATAATTCCACATCAGTTATTAAACTAAAAAAATAAGCTCTAATAGATCTCTTCTAGTTGGCGACAAGTCTTTTTCATTGCATTGTTCACTTTCTAATAAATCCATAAAGTATGGCAGATGAAAAATTCTTATTACGGAATTATTAGTATTTGTTAGATTTGTAAGAGTATATTCGCATCTATTGTATTGTAATCACAATGGCAATATTTCTCATTCATGTAAGTTCTTACTTAAAAAAGGTGTTTTAATTCATAATATGCATTTTATTACATGGCGAAGCTCTAAAACCCTTCTTTATCCCCTGCCACCTAATTCAGTAATGAGGGGATCATCATCCAGGCTCGGCCCGAGGGAGGCGAATCTAAGCGGTCGCCTGGGGCCCCGCGGTTGGTTGAAGATTTCTTTTTCATTATTGTTTGCTGTAAATTATCAAACTTCCAATTCGGCCAGCCATAAAAATTTTAGGGTTATTTTCTTTGTTTAAAATTGTCTGTAAAGAGTTTTGAGGTAAGTTGGACCGGGGTTGGGGGAGGGATCAGGACATTATAATTGAAGAAAAGGGGTCTCGCACTTCAAGCTCGCCTGGGGCCCCGCACCACCCTAGGGCCGGGCGTGCAACATCTAACCTGGAAGCAGTGCTGTAACATGATAATGAGGGCCAATCATGTAACCTAACACTTGTGTACGGAGAAGAGGGCTATTCATTTCTCTATCATCATCGCAAAATCAGATCAGAAGAACAACATGCATACGAAAAAAAGTTAAAGTTCAATAAAGGGCAAATAGTATTGCACCAACTAAAGTTAAGTTTGGTGCTTAAAGTTTGGTTAAGCGAATTTTGCATAAAATTTTATCAAGAAGGTTAGTTTTTAAGGTTATTACCTTAAAAGCTGATTTTCCTGAAGATTGTAGTTTTGTTCTGAAATCTAAGTTGTTTAAATTGCCGAGATGTCTTAAACACTTGAAAAGAATGGCATATTGGAATGAAAGCTATATGAGAAGATATTCATCAAAGTTTTAAGATGTGTTGTAGTTAACATAATTTCTTGATCATAATGAAGTGAGATGAACCAATAGTTCTTAAAAACATCAATTGTAATTCACATCGACACATTTTCATCTCTAAAAAAACTTTAATATCCATGATATTTCGTACTCTTTAATCAAGAGCACTTCTTCAGACGGTTAGGGATAGACTTCATAAACTTATTCCCTAATTTAGAAAAATCATTACAAATGATAGAATTTTATAAAGTGATACATTACATATCTTGTTAAAAACAAAGGGAGGGTAATACATCATGAATAATAAATTATAGTTCATTACAAAGAATAGATGGAAGTTGTTTGTAATGTGTTAAAACCACATTATTACTAAATACAGTAAATTTCCGATTTTCCGCGGAATTGGGTGGCGCGGCAACCGCGGATAATCCGAAATAGGACGAAAATCAACACAAAAATGCTTTTAATATGTTTTATTTACTTATATTTATTTGCTTATTTGACAAGTCAGCTGTCTGATGTGTATGTAGAAAGGGAAGGCTCTCCCGTAATTTAGCGTAACCTAAGCTCCGCCCACAAGGTCATTCTTTAAATTGTTTGTCTATAATTGTCTTCACTTACTTTGTTAACCTCTTTTAATGCTTACCTTATTCTAGATTTAATTTTTTTTTAATTCCATAATTTAATATATGTAAAAAAAAGTGGAAACAGGAGAGGTCCGCGGATAAAACGCAAAGCGGATAATCCATCCGCGGATAATCGGGACTTTACTGTAACTAGTTCATTACAAAGGGTAGAAGTTATAAAAGAAGTTTACATGATTATTACTTCAATATTATTAGGGAATATGTTTATGAAGCCTATCCCTAACCATCTGAAGAAGTGCTCTTGATTAAAGAGTACGAAATATCACGGATATTAAAGTTTTTTAGAGATAAAAATGTGTTGATGTGAAGATCTTTAGAACATTTACGTGAAATTCATTTTTTAAATCAATTGTAATTGTTAAATTTAGTTAGTATTGATATTAAACGCTACTACTAGTGTTAAGTACCTATCAAAAGAAAAGATACCGGTATTCATATGTACTCCGATATTTGTTATTCTTAACTTAAATGTAGAAGAGTCTAAAACAGAAAACTTCAGATAACTAAGAACATACACACTCAAAAAAAAACCTAGTCTAGTTACAGAAATTCGAAATTACCAAAATTACTTATTTCATTAATTATGGTAGCAAAATTAATATTTGGCTTCATATTAATAAGTGGATTAATGGTATAATTTTTTTAATGTTTGCTAATAGAAATTTTTAATAATTGGCAATTCGTGTTAAAAAAATTTGGCATTATTTAAGCCATATTCCTTAATGACGCCATCTATAATAATTTTCTTTAAATTTCTATTAGATCGTCATTTAATTTTTTATAAAAAAAATTATATTATCAAAAGAATTAATGTTTCTCTGAGAATATTTTGAGATTTTTTTTCTAATTTAAACACAACAAAAAGTTTAAACATTTTTAATGTGAAACAGCGGTAAAAACATATAATAACTAATATTTGGAAAATGGGAATAGCTTTAAAGAAATTTAAAAAAAAATGTTCTTACTGTCTGTCGCAAACAGGTTCTAAACTAAAATAAGAGAGAAATATAATTATTTATATTAATATTTGCATTAAATCGGAATTATCAGTAATATCAAAAAGTAATTTTCTTTTTAAAAACTCAGGTTTTTCTTACCCTAGTTGGCAGCACTTGCACACATTTATGTATATCACTGGAATTCTAAACAAAAACAGAAAATTATCATAGGAAATGATGGGAACTCATAATTAAGATTACTTTTTGATAAAAAAAAAAAATATAGTCGTTTACATACCGTTTACATACTATTTGAATTTTACATTTGTTATTACTACGAATTAGTTAATCTAGAAGCTAAACTTACATTATTCGATTTTCTAAAGAAAAACCTTTTTTTTAACTATGAGATTTCAGAATAATTATTTTTTGATTAAATTTTATAAATCGTAAACAATATTTTTTTTTAATGTATAATCAGAATCTTCAGTGAAACTCAAATAAAGTAAATTTACAATTGAGATCCTTTCTTCCAGAAAAAAATTAATACTTTATAAAAAGAAATACTTTAACACATTAGACACTTTAATATTTTCAAAATATTTCGCATAGCTTCAAAAATTTATGAAAACAGTCTTCTTATTTTTTGACGGATTTTCTAAACTACTTACACTTCAAGAATAAATTTAAAATGATATCATCCTTCCTCTTGTAATGAAATAGAAATAACTTACTTTATTTGGATTGACTGTGGATCCGTTGAAGCATGATACACACTGATCCTTCAGACCCTGTGAATAAACAAAAGAAAAACATTCTGAATAAACATTCATTTGTCATCTATACTTACTATAATACTTAAGTCATTTGCTTTGTAATGATGCTGACGTTTCAAAAAAATTCAAGTCACAATCTTATTAGTAAAATATTGTTTTTTAATTAAGGAATTAATTTAATCTTAATTTCTTTTAAGAAATGAAATTTTTTTTTTTAAATTCTTTTTTAGCATTTTTATTAATTATCTTTATTGCACTGCCTAAGCTTTATGTAAGTGGAAATTATAGTTTAAAGGGGTTTGTCACCCAAATTCTGACTAAGCCGTCAGGAATTTGAATTTATAGTTGTAGAAACAACTGAGAAAGGAAACTTTTTGTTTGGAATTTTGTTTTCTTAGCAAAGGAAGAACGAACAACCATACATTGTTTAGAGAGATCACAAGCTCAGAGGATTAATTAATACTGAACCCAATGACGAAGTTAGATGGTATTCTGTTGTACCCTTGTTAAGCTTTGAATTTTTTTTGTTTTTAGATTTTCCTGTTATTATTGATAGTATTTAGTATTTTTACTAAAATAGTACCTCTTTCACAAAAACCTTTAAACTAGGAGGAATAGTTATTTTATTTTGCTTATTTTTACCTAAATTTCGAATAAAAAGATGTAGGATATCTCCCGTAGAGTGTTATTAGGTTCTTGGAACTAACTTTTGCTCTTTCGGGCGGCAAGATTTTAGGGCGGCCGAAGGACGGATTCCGATTTTTTTTTTTGGTTGTTCAATCGAAGATTCTGGTTTTTTTTTTTTTGGTTGTTAAAATAGGATTGCCGTTTTTTTTTTGGGTTGTTGAATTGAAGATTCGGTTTTTTTTTTGGTGGGGGCGGCATTTGAAAGGGAGGGGGCGACATTTTTCAGTTCTCGCCTAGGGTGGCAGAACACCTAGAAACGGCTCTGGACTCACTGCTCCATAGAGGAACTAAAAATGTTTGGAAAAAAAAGCGATTTCGAATTAATTTTAAGTCGAAGTAAGGTTTCTTTTTTATCCACTGTCCTAAATATCGATTTTTGTCCAAAATGTGGTTATTCTAGCAATTTTGATTTATAATTTTATATTATCCATCTCAAAATTTGGCACAAAAGCTGAACAATATCCGTCAGAACAATGGAAAGTTGGCTCATCAAATCTTATTTTCTTGTTTTTCTGTAATAATAGTTATAATTATCATTCAATAGTTTAATTCGTCGATGGAAAGGATCGAAACTTCCTTCCCAATTTTTAACAATTTTCAACAACAGGGGAACTTAAATTTAGTTAATTCAATTTATATTTTCCACATTAAATCATTATCTCTTTATGACCCAAAATATTCTAACGGATCGTTTTTATAATAAACTGAACAATTCATATCAATAAGTTGTTTTTGATTACAGATGACATTTGATTGATGTTCTTTGGTTAATTAATCGCAGGATTTAGAATTACGATATTTCAAAGTCTGTCAAGTTTGGTATCGAGTAATTAGATAACAAATCACACAGCTCTTCAATTTGATTTGGCAGTAATATAAACAGCGTTATTACTTTCAAAATCAAAATTTTGAAGCTTCTTTTCTTTTTTTGATGCGATTTAGCGTTTTGTTGTTTTCAGCAAATAATATTTATAACAAAGAGAATTTTTATCAGTCGCAAGTTTATGATTATTTTTAATGGTTTTTCTAATTCTTCAAAACAATGTAGCCTCTCATGTGAAAAGTTTGTATTTTACACAAAAAAAAAAAAAAAGTCAACTTACTCCTTCCTCTGGTAAAGATGAACAAAGTGCGTCTAATTGAAATGTACTTCCGTCACTCTGATTGGTTTTGTTGCTATTAGAATTCTTCGTGGGCTTTGTATTTGACAATGAATGGTTAGTGTGAGGTCGTTTCCAAGTGGAATTGTAAGATGGTATGCCAGTGACATTCGAATGCGTTGTGTTACCAGTTGAAGAGTGATTGTTATGACTGTTTTGATCTCTGATGTTATTCTAAAAAACAAAAACACAGATTTCATTAAAACTGTTAATAACTGAAAAAAAAAATTGCAAATGAAAAGTAAGAAAACTAAGCATATGTTCTTTGATGGGGGAAAAAATGTAAAAAAAAGAATATTATTATTATTATTATTATTATTTTTGTTTCCAAATTTAGCTTCATATAACCTCAGTATCACACTTTGATTTTTCAACTATCTGAACGTCAAGGCTTTATTTCGATTCTCTCCAATTAGAAAAAGATAACTGTGAAGCTATACGATCCGTTTCAGATCTAAACATCCTTAATTTAGTATTTTTCAAATTTTAGCAATCAGCAATGAAATGCATACTGTTACTCTAAATCTCAATCCTTAATAAATCTATGAACAGGAGAATCTATGAACTAAAAATAATTTAGAAGGAATTGGAACATCTTTTCACTGAGCATTTAAATCACCTTATTCAGTCAACTTTTGATGTCTGTTTGTTAGATTATGAGACTAAAAACTGTATTGATGTAAGAATACTCCGGAACACCAACATGGACAGTTAAATTTAAAAGTAATACTTAAAAAAAATCAATCTGCAAAATATATTTTGTTTTATGTTATCAATTTTTCTGAGGGTTTTTGTTGTTGTTGTTGTTAAATTACATGTTCTATACGATGTTTTATTAATTTTAAGTAAGTCTCTTTGAAAAGTTTGTCTTTATATATTCCTTCTTTTATACACCCAGGAGTAATTCTTTAACTCATTCCTTAACAGCGGGCCGTAGGTTGGGCACCACTGTTCTAACCCATTCCATTTTTGTTGTAAGGAAGATCAGAGAATCAATATCGAACATTCAATTCGGTTTCACAGATTGGTTTTACAGATCGTTTTGTACCATCTATAAGGGCTGATGCTGCATTTCGGCCAGTAGACTAGCCCGTACTATCTACCAAAAATTATATTGCCAAAATATTACAATGAGCTCGATGGGAAAAAAAAATTCCCACTTCTCCCCTACCTCTGGATGACATTGACCCGCTTCTGTCCTTCGCTGACTTTCCATTTTTAATTTTATTCGGTCGTGAAAACATTTTCAACAAAAATTGTATCTAATTGTGACAAAAAAATTCTGCTGAATTTCAAAAAATACCCCAATATACTTTCCTAATTTGTACGCCTGTATAGAAACTTTCTTTTTTTGGAAAGAGATTTATTCAAAGAGACCACATTTTATGAAGCTATCATTCATCAATGAACAAAACAAATTCTTCGTTAAAGCGAACGCTATGACACTATTTTACCTCAATATTAATAGAAAACCTAGTGTTAAAAAATGAAATGAAAACTTACCATTTCTTTATTATTTTTTATATAAAAGTTCATCCATTCGTATAAAATAAAAGGTAAACTGATCCAAATCTCTTTTTTGAGATTATTTTGGCAAATAAGGTCGTAAATAAAGAATAACCTACATTTAGATGTTCAAAACATACCTTTCTATAGTCCGCTTTGCCGAATGACCAACAGCCTACGATGAAGGCGAAGATGTACCACTTAGCGTTCATCTCTTCTGTTTTCTGTCTCGTTTATGTTGAGAATTGAGAGCTAGTGCTTCAACCCTTTGAACACTAATTCCTTATTTCCCTCGGTTGATTATTTCTTTTTTCGAAATGTTGTTGAATCTTGCATAGATGTTCAACAGAGCATGAGTTACTATGTAGATATATTGAAAGAGCCATCATTATCTGTTTGTTTGCTTACAACACATAATTACTAGGTAGTTTTTGTAAAGAATGAATTGAGAGCGAGTGATTTATGTTCTCTCATGGGAACTTATAACAGTCCCCAGAGCATCCCGATGTTGTTTTTCAACCTCTAGAGAAACTAGCGAAACTGTATAACTTCATTTCAGAATTATTATTTTCTATTTCATGTGGTTATTTCTTATAAAATACATCAGTTTCAAGATATATATGTTGCCATAAAGAACCTTATTGGTTTTTATAAAGAGAAGGTAAGTTTTTCAGGTAATATTTTTCAAATCTATATAACTTGATATATTGTTAAAACTTGTCAACCACAGGCAATATGCCAGGAAAATTTTTTTGCTGAGATTATCATTTGTCTTTAATTTCCTTTCAGGGTGACATTTGAAAAGATATCCTTATTTATTTAAGGATTTTTTATTAGTTTTGAATTTTGACACTTAATATAATTTTACTAACATCAAAATTTCGAATTATAATGACAAGATACAATATGGATTATTTCTGAATACCATAAAAAGTGTAGAAGTAAATGTACAGGACTTGGCCATTTGTTTGATTATAACAGTGAATTTATCTTTTAATGAGGATGAAATCCGGAAATTTAATATTTTATATATCATTTTTTTATTATATTCATCTAGTCATTCAGTTACTTACTGTAAATTATTACTGCGCATCTGCGAACGATTATCTTTTCAATACAACGAATAAAATTGGTCAGTGGCAGCCAGGGAGGGGGGCTCGAGGGGCAAAAGCCCCTCCCAAAATCTAAACAAAAGAAAAGTCTCTCAGTTGAAATCAAAGGAACTAGTCATATCAATGTAAAAATTGTCGCCTCTTATACATCTATGGGAAGACAGGGAATGGTGCTATTCTTACTAAGGCCAACCACCACATGGCACTTTTTCTAGGAATGAGCCGTTTCCGAAAGAACATTCTGGCTATGGGTCTGGTTAGTGGAGATCACTATCGCTCCAAATGACCCTGTAATGTAAATATCCAATATTAAATATAACTAAACATTTTAGTTTTACTTCAATGTTTGGCTTTGCAAACATTATAAATTCAGTTAAATTACCTCACTATACAATTATGTGACCTTAAGGATCGCGAGAGGAAGGACTTCCAGCATTTCCTGAACAACTGGAGTACATTTGGGTCTTGCTGTCAGCCTGACTCTCGTTAAGAAACTCGTTACTCATTCTACAGAGATCTGGATGGACCCTAATATCCGTCGGGAGAATTGCAACGAAAATTCCGCAGACGGATATTACGGTCCATCCAGATCTCCTCTAGCGGAGGTCGAACCCAGGACCAATAATGTAAGAACAAAGATTATCCGAATATTTTTGCGTTATTAAAAGTAGAGGAATATCGATATTCATTACAATTTCTAAGAGGAACAAAAGTTATTATTTAATTTTCATGTCATCTAATAGTCTCGACTAACATGAATATCTACCTTAAACCTTAGAAAAATGTTCCAGTGTTTATTGCTCTGTGATAGTTATTTTAAATATCAATACTTAATTCTTTTACATAAATATAGGCTTAATTATATGAGCTGTAAGCGCGGATAAATGTTGATTTTTATAAACAGAGGCAGGTAAATATTTTTTTGTTAGATTATCTTTTACACATGATATTGGCCTATGATTCTCGTGAGTTATGATTAATGTTTGGATGGTTTCTATCCATCCAATGAAAATGCAGATATCGCGTTTTTTGATGGAGGTTTTGGCTTATTATATAGTCAGTGCATTATACTGTATATTTCCAGTTCACACTCCAGTTTATTTCCAGTTTACATTTGACATTAAACTAATCAGAGTCTGATAAATGAAAGATGTTCTTAATGATTCTTCAGTATTTTCTTTCTTTCGTTTCTGTTTTAACGTTGCTAAGTTTTGTAGTCTTTAATTATATTTATCTCTTACGTTTTTTATTTCGCAAAAGAAATAATCGGCCCTCAATACGTACCCATGTCGGAAAAACATCCATCACAGAAAAGGTAGAAAACGAAAGACAAATGTCGAAAATGGCCTATAAGATATTTATTTCCTTTTGGCCTATAAGAAATAGTCACAATTTTACTCAATGTTTGATTGAAGTTAACAATATTTCATTCGTCCTGACTGACTTGGAGAGAGGATTAAATTTAAACATGTGTTTTTCTGAAAAAAATAAAAATATTTATCAAATACCAAAAAATTCAGAATATTAAAAATCATAGCAAAACAAAAAAAGGAAAGAAGGATGGCAGAAGAAGGAACTTCAGAATGAATGATTGCCCTGGAAGTGATCTAAACAACTTTCAACTTCTTCTTCGTATATTTCTGTAAATCTACTCAAATCTTCATTTATTTAGTTTCGAAGAGAAACAATATTCTTAAACTACAGTTATGTTTCAGTCTGATTCTGAGATTCTTATTGATCCTGAAACTTTACTGAAATGGTTCCGAAACATTTCTATTTATTACTCATTTATTTCTTTGTAATATATATATATATATATATACGATATTTGGATTAAGAGATATTGTAAAAATACCACTGGTACAATATTTACTTAAAGTTTGATCATTATTATAATTAAAGTTCAGAATTGATAAAATAAAATGAATATTTACCGTTATTTTTATTTATATTATTTTCAAAATTTTATTTTTTTATTCACGTTGTATTAATTACGTTGCCTGAAATTCTGAATAATAATTTTACTTTATTTAGTACGTAATAAAAGTAGTTATTTAACATTTTAAATTTTAGTATTTAATTGTTTTGACTTTTTTTTGTACTTATGTTTCTTCAACATGCTATAAGTCTTAAAAATAATTTCCGCAAAATCATGTCTCTTAATGCTCTTTCAGGATAATGACTATTATTTAAACTTAAAATACTTAGCTTGTATTATTTTTTGTGTAATAACCAAAAAATATGTATTGCTCCGGCTAAGTAACAAATACAACAAGTGAATATACATTTTTTGCTAAAACATAAATTTAAGGGTGACCCATAATAATAAAAAAATTTAAAACTAATGATAAAAAAAGGAAGTACAATAACGTAAGAAAAGTAAAAAAAAAGTTAGGAAAATAAAGAAACAAAAAACAAAACCCGCGAACATTGAGAAAAAACAGATTAAGAGGAAACAAATCTAAAAAAGAAAAAAAAAAATAGATATCTCGAACCGATAACCTTCAGTAAATGAGCCCGAAACCTTACCCATCAAGCTATAGCTGAAATGATATAGTTGCGTTTCTAAAATTTACTAATAACAGATGTCCAATGAAAACAATGCCAGATAACAGGGGGGGGGGGGGCGGGCGTTGCCCCCTGAAAATACCCCATTCCTACGATGTTTGGGCCTCTGAACTCGATAGGGAAATTCGTTTGTCGATCCGACCTTCCCGTTCGATAGTTAGGGGTGGACAGACACGGACGGACAGGACAAAAGCAAAAGCTACCGATTTTGATCTCTATGCTCCCAAATGGTTCGCTATTAAACTGTAGTCTCTTGAGATGATCCAAACATTTTCGTTTTAACATCATAAGGTAGATGTTAAATAATAATATCCAAAATATTTTCTTATTAATCAAATGATGTGTAAAGTAACAAGTAATTCTTAGGAACACAATTCTTCTTCCTTTATTCAGTTATATTAATTCCCTTCTTAAATTTAAGTGCTTTTTAATTTCATTTAATCTTTTTATTAGTTTTTTAAATTTACTCTCCTTTTTTATTTAATAATCTTTGTGATTATTAAACAATCAAATAATGAACATGAATATAATACACGTATTAATTTCTTGAAACATAAATACTTAAAAGATCAGTTCACTAAAGAAAAGCTTTTCGTTATGGATTAATGTTTCCTGTAAAGTTCCAGGACGTAACAGCGCCATCTATTGCTAAAATTCGTAACTGAATCTAATAAACATTACGACAACATTCTGGTTTTTGTATTTTCTACAGTTACGAATACCTTTTTATATTATTGTTATTATTATTTTAATAATTTTATATTTTTTTAAGATTATTTTATTAATTTTTTAAAAATTTTGTAATTTTTTTTTACTTTAAAAATAAATCGGAGTTGAATGTGTTTCTACTTTATTTCACTTATTACTATTTGAGGTAAATTGTTAGCCCTGAAAAGGGTCTTTTTTTTTGTGTCATGAGGAATTCCGTGACGGGTCAACTATCCAATCAATTCGACTTTTCTGTTGTTGCTGGTTGGAGTGTTTTCAACTTCAACGGAATGATACAGCGCATTATCCTTTATAATAATAGAATTGGTGGGAAAATTTGAAACAGTTGTTCTGTAAATAATTCTTTAAAACACTCATCATCTCGTCATGATAATTTTCTGAATTCGTTCATCATTCATCACATTTATTTCATCATTCTGACTCTTGAAATATTGAAAAACGTTCCAATTATACCCGTGGATTGGCTGTTCTCCCTCGCTTACTGACTGTAACTTGAATTTTCAAAGACGCCATTTCTATGTTTGACATCATGATTTCCAGCAGAAAGTAAGTGATCAGAAATTACCAGATAAGGAAGTTTTTCTCAAATGACTCAATTGTATTTATTTAGCATCCAATTTCAGCATTTTGTAATAAAACAATGCAAATGTCTTATAATTAAATAATATCTGAAAGGATTTTATTTTCAAGTAGATATCAGAAAACCTCTCTGATGCTCGTCATCTTCAAGATTCAGAAAGAAACTACATCCATCTGACAGAGGATGAAGGGGCATAGGATACTCCGTTGAAGAAATTACCTGGGGAAAAAACATATTATCAGAGATCGAATCAATAAAGCTATGGAGCCCGCCTAGTTCATTAGTGGTTTAATAACTTTCCATTTCAGAACCAAAGACTGAGAAAAACTCTTTCCGCTTATTTTTCCTTCTTTATAGTGCTTTATTTTTCCCAAAAGTAATTTTCTTTATTGCTACTTAATTCCTCATTAATTAAGTTTACTTGTTTACTTATTGATTTTGAAGATAGACGTTCATTAAAGTCTTACAAATAAATACAGTATTTAGCGTGACTTACATAATTTCTAATTCTGGAATCTTTATTGTTATAATTGTAACATTATTGAAATTCTTACCATTGTTCTGGAAACTCATACAAAAAAAAAAAAATCACCAAGGTTAAACTTATTGTCCTCTTCATCAGATTACTTCTGAATAATTCTATTTAACAATTTAGATATGACGACAACCGAGTGAATATTAGAAAACAGGAAGACACAATAAATTACGTTGTCTGATTTCATATTTCAGTTATTCTTATTTTTGTTTAATTTTTATTTGGTAATCCTTTTTATTTGTTTTATTCTTTGTTGTTTTTCCCCTTTTCATTTTGAACATTTCAAGGCTTCATCTGCGGGACTTTTCCCACCTCCTATCAAGTAAATTAAAATTTAAAAAGCTTTTTGAAGCTACGTTGTTGTTGTTTTTTGTAATCATTATTATGATATTTCATTTTTATATGTTTGTTTTATCAAACAGGGGATTTTGTTTTTAAGAAACTTGACGTATATCAATTGTGTTTGCAACACGGCAACCAGTGTCCTGCATTGACTCATCCATTTTATAGAGAACCATTCAGTGCCTACCGGAAGAAATTAAAATAAAAAGAAGTATATGCAAGTCAAAAAAAGCGATCTAAATAATAGTTGGAACTAGGATACCAAAACCTCAACACTGCAATCATGAAACTCTTCATTTCAATTAGTATATTTGTACTATCTGTTTCGGTAAGCATTACCGTTTTATTTTAAAATAACATGTTAATAGAATATTAAATTATAAGATGGTATATTAGAATTTAGCTTCAAAGATTGTTATAATCCCAATAGCTGATATAAAGTATAAAATATTTTCACATGAGGAATATTAAATCAATATACATTATGCTATCTTAATTTCAGATATCGCTAACTAATAGGAAATATTCATTTCATTTAGAATTCTTAGGTATTTTTCAGGCAAAAAGAATTAAAGAAATTACATACTAACATATTTTTGGAGTTAATCGTCTGAAAACTGATAAACTTATTACTAAGTTTTGCTCTGCTTTCCTCAGCTGCAGTTCAGTAGTTGAAGATATGAAACTACTCCAGCAGTTTGAATTTTTCCAATAAGATCCCACTAAAAGAAATTGCCAGATCCTCTCGCAGGTTTGCTGACATAAACAAAACATGGCGACCGCTGCTTTAGTTCACAGCACTTTTTGCATAGAAGAAATTAATAAAAGACTACAATTTCTTTAAATTAATTAATTGTATTTTTATTAAGTTACTCATTAACATTTATGTAGAGCAGACTTCTACCTTAACTCTTAATATTCCTTAAAAACCATTCCTTACGAAGTTTCATGCTGTATCATTATAATACAATATTCTACAGTTATTTCATCAATACAAAATAAACATCGAATAACGAGTTGAAAGGCGCGGACTATTGTTTGTTTAATAACATTTCTTGTCATTTCAAAAATAGAAAGACTATTTTTTTTTTCATAGAAAAAGAAGGAAATAGAGAACCAAAAATAAACAGAAGTAACAAACTACGTCTAAAAAACATAGATGTAACTTCTGGTTTTTTTTTTTCTTTTCCTTTTTTTTTTTTTTTTTTTTTGCCAAAAGGGAGTGAAATTCATAGGTTGATAATTTTGATTGCTTTTATGATGATATCATTCTATCTCATGAATTCGTATACAAAGAGGAGAAGAGAGAATTATTGAATTTCTTTTTTTGCTTCTTTTCTCCATTTTCAACATTTTCAACAAGTTAAAATTAAAATATAGGAGATAAAAGTTTTCAAGTTTTATTTAATTTCTTTAAGGTTTAGAGCAATTAATGTTAAAAAACAAAAGAAAGTTTTCCTTCAAATCGAAAAATACTGGTTGTCATAATTTTTTCTTATTTACTACTTCCTTACCTTTTTTATTAATTTACATAAAACTTTTCTTTTTCTTTTTGCTAATGACACTTTTAATTAAATTCGATTTAATTCGAATATTTATAATTGCAACTTAATATTGCGTGTAACATTACATTTTTGGCATTTATTAATTCAAAAACTTCAATAACAATATTTAAATTCAATTTTAGTTTAATTACATAAATAAATGTTAATAAATATTAATATAACAGCTTCTTTCTTAATACTTCTCTTTCTTTCTAATTAATTAACAGTAGGTAAGTAAGTATCTCCCATTACAGCATCCATTGACATATAGAGCGTATAAGGTTTATAGGGGGATGGACGGGATTGGAGTTTTAAGTCGGGACGGGACGGGACGGGATTTTTTTTTCCCTCCCAAAAATCGGGACGGGATCGGGATGGGATTGTCCTTCCTTCAGTAAATGGGAAATAGTTGTTAATATTTTGCTACTTTTAATATTTTGTTACTAAAAATGTTATTAGATGTTTACTGCAGTTGCGCAGTTGGTACTTACCTCGATAAACGAATAGTCTCTATTGTCTGTCGCTAGTCGAAATCACGAAGGCCGTCGTCTGTTGTTTATTGGTTTCGCCGGTCGATCGCTAACGCTATGACGAAAACACTTTGTTGTTGATGTAATATTGGGAGGTAGAAGGAAAATAAATAGTCCAGAGTATTTCTCAATGATTTATTGTAGTCTTCAGTTGCCAGGATTAATAATCCCAGCATTATTAAGCCTTTTGTTGAATTTAAATAAATCGCGAAATCCCGTCCCGAAGAAATCCCGAAGTAAAGCAAATCCCGCCCGATAAACGGGATTATAATTTTCCCGAAAATTTCCCGAAATATCGGGTCCTGTCCATCCCTACTCCAACGTATCACTGAACATCGGGACTAGTTCAGATTGGGTGGTCAATTCAATGCTCGTCGGCATATATCAGGAAAAGAAATATGATAGAGGGATGGATGAACACTAGACCCTTCGAAAGAGAAATAAATTAACAATAGTCTCTGTAATAGTAATAAACCTGATATAAATTAAATGATACTCGATAATCATTATTGTGTTTGTAAATCTTCTTTAATATAACAAGCTTCTAAGCTTTTAAATTACAGTAAATTTTTTTTCTGAGATATTAACATGCTAAAAAAAAATTAAGCGAATTTTTAAAAAAAAAATCTGTAATTCAGAATGAAAATAATTTGCTTTTCAATTTATAACTCAATTTCTGAGTTCTTACTGAATTACCTTTCTTTTAATGAGAACTTTTTTTTCCGTGAACTTCCCAAAGAAACGTCATATGTTATCTTTTTAACACTTCTTGACAGTTTCAAAATAATGTTTTTGGTCTATTAAAAAAATAGTGAACTGTCTTAATGAAATACTACATTATGCAATGGAATATTACAATACTTAAAGGATTATCCCTACGATGAAGTAATATCTGGAAATCCTCCAAGTTGCTTTGTCTAAAGGCGTTTACGTAACTTACTTGCTTATCCCTGAAAGCTCGGGAAGTTCCTAATTTACTAAAAATACCACATTTAAGGAATTAAGATTAGAAGCCATTGGTGAATTAACTAAGTATCATTCTTAAGATGCAGTATCTAGAGATATTTCAACTATCTTATGGATGTAACTTAAAATAATGAAATTCTTTCTAGAACAATAAAATAAGTAATTCTGAAATCTTGTTTTATGGAAATTTCTGTTAAGAGATATTTTTAATGAATTTAATGTGTAATCATAATGTCTCCTATGAGCTTATTGCATGTCTTAAAACATTATGTGGGCTGATTAAATAAGATCTACTTTGTGAAATTGTGCTTGAATTATGTTCATTTGTCTATTTTAATATTATTATTTTAATTTTTGATACTTTGGGAAATATTGTAATTGCTATTCAGATTCTAGTAAAAATAAATATCCTTTTTTATTTACTCTCATTTTTATTTTTTAATAGGCACAGGTTGACAATGTAAGTATTTTCTGCGATTTTTATTTCAAATTTAAATAAAATGAAATAAATAAATAAATAAATAAAAATTTAGATCAAAAACATCAAAATGAAACTTCTAAACACAGGAAGATACACAATCTATTATTACAACAACTTGATTTTATCTCGGAAATATAATGAATCTAACTTGTCTTTAACTAGATTGAAAACTGTAGAACGGTTATGAATAATGGCAAAACTAGACTTTGCGCTTTAACATCTTCTGTAAGTATTATTTAAAAAGAATTAATTTAATTTTTTGCTTATTTTTATTAAAGTATTTCATTTCTATTTTTTAATATTTTTCTTAAAGAGAAAATCTTCTTAAGGATTGACTTTTTTAACTGTTTAAAATAATTTGTTTCAGTAAACTTTCCTCAGTTCTAATATGGATTATTTCTTTGTATTGCAGCCAACTGTTTGCCAGAACTGTGTTGAACAATTGGGCAATGGACAGGTAAAACAATTCAAGTTCTCTGAATCTGTAAAAAGCTACCACTTTACAGGTCCATTACTCGAATTAATGTGCAGCTTTTCAGATGAATTAATGAATGTTGGCATTTTTATAATATTATAATAATATAAGAATTAATATTAATATTTCAGGGCGAATTAATATGCAGCTTTTCATATGAATTAATGAATGTTGGCATTTTTATAATATTATAATAATATAAGAATTAATATTAATATTTCAGGGCGAAATAATATGCAGCTTTTCAGATGAATTAATGAATGTTGGCATTTTTATAATATTATAATAATATAAGAATTAATATTAATATTTCAGGGCGAATTAATACGCAGCTTTTCAGATGAATTAAGGAATGTTGGCATTTTTATAATATTATAATAATATAAGAATTATATAAGAATTAAATATTAATATTAATATTTCAGGGCGAATTAATAGCAGCTTTTCAAATGAATTAGTGAATGCTGGCCTTTTTTATAATATTTATGATTTGGGAATAAGAAACTGTAATCTATGTAATTTAGACCATAATTATCAATACATTAAAACTAAGTTATGAACTTATTGTTCAAAAGGTTTTAGTCATTATAAAAATTAGAGAATTTGATTCCTACGTATTCAATTTATTATTTTTAATAATTTAAAACTTTATTTTTTAAAATATGTTGATCTTTTTAAATTAACGTTTTTATATTAATTAATATTTTGCTTATTTGCAGACCACTGCCGGCATTGAACGCTGTAAAACCGATGTACCACCGGTAATGATATCAATATAATTATATTTTTCTAGATATTTGTATAATTTTAATAATTAATTCACTATAATTGTTTCACTATAATTTTTATTCTATTTTCAGATCGCTCCTTGTTTTGACTTTGTGGTAAGGCAACATAACAATTTATTAATGCTTATATACTTTTTATAGGTATCTATCTCTAGTTAATAAAGCTTATTTAAATCATAATAATTATAAATAGAAACATTTCTTCATGGCGACTAAAAAAAAAAAACAAACAAACCAACGACTTCCAAATCGTTTGGCTAAAAAAAGATAAAGCCGTAATATGATAGTATTATTTATTTCCTTATTTTAAGGTAAGATGTATCTTGTAATATCTTTTGATGTGGAGTTCGAGAAGAAAAAATTCAAAAAGTATATGTAAGGAGAACACTTTTTTATAATCAGTACTACAAAATACTGAAATAACGCAGTAATACCAATAATGATATTTCTATGATAGAAGTAGTGTATTATCTACATTAAAGAGCGGTCTAGATGGCGGTCTGCCGTGCGGCCGTTGTGTCGGAACCTAGGTTCGAATACTGGCGTTGGCATGGCTGTTTCTTTCTTTTTCTGTGTTTCGTCCGTTTCCACCTGGGACTTACTATCTCAGTGTTATTCTGGACTTGATGTGAATCTCGTCCCCCTTCTCGAACTTTACTAGCTCACCATGACGGTTATCATACGGGGCTATTGTCCGTGGTCCTTAGTTGGCCCAAATCGACGTAAAGAAGGAGAAAAAAACAAAAACTAATTCCTTGAGCTCATATCGTAATTTCTTGAGTTTTCATTATGAACAAATTGACTTCTAATTTGTATGGGATTATTTCAGAAACAGCTGTGTATTAGTATTTCATTTGGAATTAGACATCTCGCAAAAATTATCTTTTCTATTATTTTCATTACTGGAATGCACAGTTATTCGATTTAGGTAAAGGTAAGTTTTTTTTTGGTATTGAAATGAAACAGACAGCAGAACCAATGTCTGTTGAAAACTTGGCTTTCAAGTCTCTTCGTAATTTCTTTCCAGAAAATGCCCCGCTCTTTTTTTTTTAGATGCAATCTGTACTGGAACCATCAATTGAGGGCTTTAGATTTATTGATTGAACCATATTGGCCTATCAATTTAATGTCTTAATATAAACGGTGTTGGGTTTATGTGGGGAAAATTAAAAGAATTTTCGCATTTCTATGAAGCTTATTGTTGTTCAGTTTCATAGAACTGAACCTGGAACTGAGCCTGGAGAGGTACGGACCAGTCCTGTTACCCCCATGTCCACCCTCACTGGCTTTGCGGATTCCCTGCGGACCAGGTGATTTCCGGCTGTGGCCGAACATTTTGTATGGAGAAGAAGCCTGGTAAAACTCTCAAGAGAGGGTAAAAGCTTGTATAACGGCCCGATGTTGTTCAGTTTCATTTTACATCAACTTAATAATCGGAAAAAATAAGTAGAATACTTTTAAAAAGGTCAAAATCTATAAAAATCTTTCAAACATTAGATTAAGGAAGTAAATAAAATAAAGAAAGTTTAACGTGCTGGGATAATATGTGAAAAATGATAAGAAAAAGAAAACAGCACATGAACAAAATAGGAAATTGCCTTTCTGGTTTTAGATTATGGGAAGAAAATTGGGAACGGCCGTTTCGTCCTTCTGCGGACTTATCAGCCCAATTCCCGCCTTCCCTTAACCGAATCAGAAAGGCAATTTCCTATTTTGTTCATGTGCTGTTTTCTTTTTCTTATCATTTTTCACATATTATCCCAGCACGTTAAACTTTCTTTATTAATATTTCTTTGAACCTTATGTTATTATTTATTTCCCTTCAGCCTAAACATTCTTAGGAGAAGGTTTGTGCTGGCTTCGAGAGAAGCAGCAATTTGTTTTCTTGTATTTTGTGGTTTGTGGGGTCACTGTCAAGCCGACGGTGGCTTACACTAACCAGGTCTTGCCTTTCTGATTCGGTTAAGGGAAGGCGGGAATTGGGCTGATGAGTCCGCAGAAGGACGAAACGGCCGTTCCCAATTTTCTTCCCATAATCTAAAACCAGAAAGGCAATTTCCTATTTTGTTCATGTGCTGTTTTCTTTTTCTTATCATTTTTCACATATTAGATTAAGGAGTTAATTAAATAATCATAAATGAACGATGTCTGCAACGAAGTGGTCCTTTGCATTCAAACTCATAGAAACATTGATATGAACAGAACAGTGGTAGGGTTCACATATTTTTTGTAGCTCACAGTTTCCATCATGTTAATAATTATGTTTTAAATTACAAAATAAGTCATATCATGAAGTTAAGTAAAATTATCATAAATATTGCTTTTTTTAAATTATTTAGAAAGAGCAATTTTTGGGTTTCTGAATAGAAACATTAGAATAAAAATAGATTGATATTACATAATACAAAAGTGAAATAAACATTTTATTTTAAGAAATTAACCTTTAATTTACTTTAAGAAAGTCCTGAAAAAAATCTAAACTATCCTTTGAAACTTTTTTTTTTTTATTTAAACTTTATTAATTTTTAAGATGACAAAAATATTTAATTTTCTATAAATCTTTAAAGCATGCTTGAAATTAAATTTTATTACTTTTACCAAAATAAAAATATTAACAGAATCCACATACACTATAAAGTTGACTCTTTTATTTTCAGCGATTAATATACTTCCATTTTATCGGTGGTTTTTGTTTTTTAATAGTTACATTTATGTATATATATATATTGCTTAATTATTTAATTCAATTGAAGTAATTAATATATATTTGTGTATTAAGAAAGTTTATTTAATTGTTTATGTTTTTATGTTACAGCGCTACACTAGACAGTGGAGTTTGAACGATGTCCAGAGTTGGGGTAGGACTTTTGGAAAGTTAATGAATCTCAAAGAGGGTCCTTGTAATTTTCTGAGTAAGCAGGAGAGGAACATACCTAGTGTCTTGAAAATGGCATCAGTGAAAGCAAGTCAGGCCCAAAACACCCTCAAAACTGATCCTAATATACAAAACGCTGCCAAAACTTTGCTGAAAATGGGTGAGATGTTTCGAGAAGTTGTGTTTGGTTCAGAAGACCAAGTGAGACCAGCTTTGACAAAAGCCGCAGAGGTTGCATGTGATGTTTTAGCACAAAATGGTGCTGTTAAAGAAGTACAGGATATTTGCACTAGCTGCTTCGTTTATTTGCTGGACTTATTTATAGTAAGAATATTACACATATATTTTTATTACACATATTTTATTATTTTTTAAGCTATTAAAATTTATTTCCAAAGAGATGTAAAATAATATTAAATCCATGCCTTTCTGTTAATCTTTCTTCTGGTTTGTTTTCCAGAATTTTTTTCATGTGTTTAATACGTAAAAATTAAAGCAAGACCTTTCTAGGTGGTTATAAAATGAATATAGAAAGTCAATTTAATTATTCAATATTTCTTCAGAAAAATTATTAGATTACGAAATTAAAGAAATATCCTAGCCCTTATTTTTTCGTGTAGTTTTTAAGCTTATTATTTCAGTATGTAAAACTCGAACAAACAAAGAAATGTATTTATATGTAAAGTTCCCATATTTTTTTAGTAGATCTTTTCTCCTAAAGCCTCTACTATTAAATATTTCTAACATCACCCCAAATTTAAATGTAAAAACTACATTTAATATGAAAAAGCAAATTTTCGAAAAGATTACACGTCTTTTCTTTTTCAAGCCTTAAATAACAATAAGTTGAAGAACAATACTACAAATTACATTAAACTCCTCGAGAAAATATTAACAATATTTGAAACCAAATTTAAGTATTGTTCTTCAACTTATTGTTATTTAAGGCTTGAAAAAGAAAAGACGTGTAATCTTTTCGAAAATTTGCTTTTTCATATTAAATGTAGTTTTTACATTTAAATTTGGTGTAATGTTAGAAAGAAATATATTGTCTCTTCACTTGGAATTTGTTTTTCAATAGGTAGTTTGTATTTTGTACATTTTTTTGCTTAATATTTATGTTCACTATTTTATTTTTTTTTAATTATAGGAAGGTCTACGAGCAATTGACTACGATGCATTGCGAAGGCAAGTGGGATAATAGCAATTACTGTTTTACAAAACAGAAGAAAATGCAATGTGTAATTGTACTTTCATCCCTTTGTTAATCATGTTTCAATAACATTTGATCATTAAAGTATCAAGTTTCTTTGTAAAAGCTTATTTTGTGTTTACTTTTGTACATTATTACATTTCACTAAAAGTAACATCTTCCTAGTTTCCACTGATCACTTTTTGAACTGTCTACATCCATTTAATGTTATCCCTAGAAATTTTCATTCTAAAGATCTTCACGAAAAAAAGTATCTCGCTATTTAAAGCTTATACAAAATATTATGCCTAGCAGCCTGACAACTCGATTTCAGTTTCCATTTAAATTAGATAAGATACTCTTGTGAATTTCCAAAACTGGGAGTTTAAAGATTGTTTTTTTCATCGTCTATCGTATCTTTTAGGAACAGCAGTAATTAAAACCAAATAAAATGTAATTCCTGGTAAAAGAATCGTATTTACTGAAGTCCATAGAGATAAAATACTGTAATTGTCATATTGTATTCTTATTACCGAATTCTGATGAAGTGTAAAAATTGACTCCTTCAACTATATGATACTTCTTTTGGTAGATACCATCGAGTAAAACTTTTTTTTGTCAGAAAGGGGAAAAATGTCCATCAAACAATGTTTATATTTCCTACATAAATAAAAGTGAGTTCCAACTTTTAGAGCTAACTGTCTCCTGGTCTTATGACAAAAAAATTGATGGGATAATGAAAGAAAAAAGAAAGAAAATTTTTATGTTGATATGATTGGTACGAAGTCTTTATTCAACGAGTAAAAGCAATATTTCAGACACATCTTTGCAGGAGTGGAACTTACAAGATTAACTTGTCCAAGGATAATTTATATTTTCTGACTATGAATATGAATGCATTGCACATATGTCCACAAACATTTCTTTGTACTGTCCAAATGTTATTTCTAAGCTTTTTTAGAGAACAATGTAAATACCGTATTTATCGGCGTATAACACGTACTTTTTTTCCCTAAAATTTTGGGCTGAAATTTCACCTGCGTGTTATAAGCGTTTACTACTATTATTTTAAATTTTAAGTTTTTTTACTCAAACTTTCTTTTTAATATTAGGGTGCGTGTTAATCGCCTTTAAATACGGTATATGCTGAAACAATTATCACTTTGTCATCAACAGAGACATCTAAATTATAAACAATGATGATTTTCAATTTGTCTTATATTATTGTTCTTTGAAAAAGAAAACTAGTATTTGGGTATTGTCAAGCATTTACTGCATTCCATGTAGAATTCATTTATATTATAAACAAAATATAAGTAGTCTTTCAAAATGTACAACAGTTAGGGAAATCACATTAGTAAATGTGATTTCCATAATTGTTGTACATTTTCAAAGACTACTTATAAGCCTTTATGTAATACATCATGAACTTATATATTATATATAATGGCAATTATGATATTGTAATAATTTAACATGTAAATCCACACTGAATTCACATTTGCATATTGAAGATGAGTCTGGTCCTTAGAATTCACATATCATTCGCATCAGTCTTAGAATTCACATATCTGGAATAATGAAATTATATTGATAATATCATTTCATTCTATTTCTCGACATCCATTCAAGAATAAATATAATTATAAATGATTATTAAAGCAAAAGTTATAATATGTAAATTATTTCAGTATGACATAAGCTACAATGTGAAATTATGAAGTTTGAAGTTTTTTGCATATAATGATTGTTATGCTTATACTCATATATCTGACCATCATTGCCGGATAAATTGAGATAATTGACAAGGTGGGAAACTATTACCTTCACATCACAATGTCTTCTAAACTTTGCTGTAATAGAAAAAAAACTGATTGCTATTAAAATAAATGTGAAATAAAAAATCACGTGATCAACTATTTGGTTCCTCACTGAGTTCTTGCCGTAAACAAGAATGATATTGAAGTGTATTTCAGTAAATAAAAAAATGCTTTTCTTATCTTCTGAAAATCGAAGCCTCAGGAATTTCAATCTTTTCTCATTTATTAAAAAAAAAAGTCGGTTAATTAAAAAAAAGAAACAAATTTTATAGCATGTGATCATATCTCTTCTTCTTCTTTACGTCGATTTGGACCAACTAAGGACCACGGACAATAGCCCCGTAATACGACTGTTACGATGGAGATAGTAAAGTTCAAGAAGAAGGACGAGAATTACATCAAGTTCAGAATAATACTGAGACAGTAAGTCCCAGGTAGAAATGGACGAAACACAGAAGAAGAAAGAAACAGCCATGCCGATGCCGGGATTCGAACCCATGTTTCGACACAACGGCTGCACGGCGGACCGTTCCGGAACGGCGATCATATCTCTATTTCAAAATATTTCTTCTAGAACTTGCTGAAACTTCTCTATTTCTCCAAATAGTATTTCTCATAATTCATACATATGAATAAAATAATCATTAGAAATCATAAATGAATTCAAAGTCCATAAAATAATTAACAGTGAAGCAGTATATAGGAAATGAATCAATGAATTAAGGAATATAAAAAAATAATCAATCTTAGAATAAAAAGGAAAAAATATATTTAAAGGTAAACCGTTCTTTTGATATTGATAAATATAAAAATGTTACTGAACTCATTATACGGACACAAGATTCTGGAAACAACGAAAATCTTTTTTTTACCCTTTATATACAGGTTTAGGACGTGTACAGGAAAAAAAAAGTATCCATCGAATACTGATTATAATCATTCAATTCATTTTTCCAGTATACAAAGACGATATTGGTATAACACACTTTACACAAAATAGCCTACATATACATTCACAAAAACAATAGATCACTGTTGAATTGAGTTTCGAAATATCTCTTGATCTATACTCAAATAACTTAAGATAAAATACATAAGAAAGCACAATTTTGTTGTTGTTGTTGTTTTTTTTTTAGGGGGGGGGGCGGGCACAAAAAAATCACAAAATATTTAAAAACTAAATCGTGATTTCAAATTCCTTTAATGGAATTCTCTTGTATTTTGCGATAATGCAAGAATATATTATAATAATAAACAACTAAACAGAACATACATCCTAATAAATGGGAGGGCAGTTCAGTCGTAGTGTTGTGATTAAAAGGTACCACCAGATTGATTTCTGTGAACCTGTAGTTTCGAATTCCAGTCTTCTTTGGATGTAGATTTTTTTCTTCTGTGTTTCATCCCTTTTTGACGACCGTAATGTGGACTGTGTCTGACAACTTACTGACAACTTACTCTGGGCAACAATTCCCGGATAATTCTCCAGACAACTTCCTTACATAATCGTTGGGAATCCCAACGTTGGAAAGAAAAATAATACATGGTAGTCTGATTGTATTCATCATTCAGTTAATCTTTAACTTTCAAACTAAAATAAAAAAAATATTTTTTATTTTTTTATTTTTAACTAAAAACGGCTCCCTGTGTTCACTCTTCAATCGACTCTCCGTCCTTTTTCCAAAGATTGCAATGAGTACACTTTTTTTCTTTCATCATTCAGTATAGAAAGTAAGTCGAAGGAATAAGCACCGACATCGGATTGACCAATCGAGACAAGTTAAATAGAATCCATTCCTCGCCCGTCTTGAAGATCCCGAAAAGAGTCCTAGCCCGGTTTTGAATGAGCCCTAGGGCATCTCTGGAGGAGACAACTGAGAAACTTCATTCTTCTGCCAGGACTGAACGGTTGCTTCATTGCCTATATCATTGAATCACTCAGTGGCGAATATTGAATGTATTTTTTTTGGGGGGCCAAGATTAATGTAAGGTTAGGTTAAGTAATTTTAAATAGATACCCCATGATACTTTATATCAGTTTTGCTGCTCATATTCAGAGAATAATTTGCGCTGAATGCCCTGAATGCTGAATTCATTGCATAAATGCATGATTCATTAAAATAATTCAGATTACGTACTTATTTTTTCTTTATATTCATTATTTCGGGGGGGGGGGCCCTGCCCCACCCCCCTATATTCGCCCTTGGAATCACTGGACTCACTCAAAGTTAAAACTTTGATAAAGATACAAGATCAAAATGTTTTATATTTAATATTTATTTATCTCAACTCTTGAAACTATATCAACCCCTGCTATTTCAAATTTATCAAAATTGGTATCGTGTTCAACCTGTGAAAATGCGTAAATGAAATTACTAGCGATATCATCCAAAAGATAAAACACAGAAAAAAATCGTAATGAAATATGACTTAAAATCTCAAATTACATTCTGGTGAAGGAAGAATTTAACGGTACATAATAAAAAAACCAATGAAATTAATCGGCTGAAATTTAATAATAATTCATCTAGTCTTATTTGTATTCAGAAAGACATTCACCTGAAAAGTGGGAGTTAGGTGATTTCAACGGAATATGTACACATAATAAAAATTATTTTTAAAAATATATTTTAAAATCAATTAATTTATATTTACAGAAAATATATAAATCACAAATTACGCGATTGCTATATTGTATATCAAGGGCTACAGAATAAAGTTGGTTTGTATCATAACAGAACAAACATAAAAGTCATAGCTTCATGGTCATATAGTCACAAATTTAAGTTTTATATGCTTTATTATTTTAACTTTATTTAGACTTAGTCAATTTTCTTATCAAAAAAAAAAGTACAAAAATCCGGACATTATTCCTACAATTTCTTTACAATCAGAAATATTTTTCTCACTATGTATGAAATTCCCATCTCCTATTCTGAATAAAAAAATGTCCAGAAACAAAAGCACAAAAGGCACGAAAGAGCTAAACTTCCTGTGAATTTGCAACGGACACAGCAACCATTCTGAAAGTGTTCCATTATCAACATGTCGGTGTTTTTCTTTGGTCTTTTGCTATCCAGCCTTCACTTAATATCAGCTGAATATACTAGGGTAAGTGATGAATTTATCACTTTCTTTCTAATAGTATTTTAAGTAACTTATATAGCTAAACTCAGCCTGTAAATATGGTCTTTAAAAGATGTTTATCTTATAATAAATGAAAACGGATGTTAACTTGGATGGTTTTTATATCCAGGAAGCGAGAATCAGATCAAATTTTTTGGGGGGCTTCATTTTTCTTTCTTCTAAATGAAGATATATCGCAAGTTTGCCATATTTTAAATTTTAGATTTCTTTCTTTCTAATTAACTTAGTTAAACAAAAAAATAATATATTTGACTGCTGCAGTAGATAAAATTTTAATTTGTGGAAAGTAATTACACTGTGAATAAAAAGCCAACACACATACGATGTAATAAAAAACATTTAACACATTAAAATTCAACTTGTTTCAATCAGGCACTTGATAAAGATCAGCGCAGCCTGATTGAAACATGTTGAATTTTAATGTCTTAAATGTTTTTTATTATATCGTATGTGTGTTGGCTTTTTATTCACAGTATAATATATTTGATTTGGATATTTGTATAGAGAATACCAGTATTTTTGTGTTGGGGGTTTGTTTAAAGAGTTCCATCATTTTCTTTTGACAAATTAAAGGGTAAGAAAATACTGTTCATTCAATTCAGTAGTTTTTTAACTTTATAATTTTTTTAATTATAAACCAGTCTGAAAGTGCTCGGAAAGAAAATGTATAAAGTCTACATTTCTGAGCTGCAAATCAAAAAGACCAAAGCTTCTCAGAATGTATCTTCTAGAAGGCTTTTTTATTTTTCCCCAAACCAGCCGGGTCAGGAGTTGGCGGTTCCTTTGGGGGATGGCCTATGTCTCTGACTTCTGCGACAGTTGGTTCATTTGGACTGTCTTTGTTTATTCTATGCTATTTTTTTAGTCGTTGGGTGGTGTAAGCCTATTATTCCTTTTTTTTTTGTTTTGTTTTTAGTTGAGAGGTAGGTCCTACAGCTCTTGGGCTTACAAAAATTTCAAAAACAAAAGATACATAGACTCTTGTCCAAAAATGCGCATGCAAGGTTTCAAAAAGATCCGTTTACTAGTCATTAGAGACACACACATGCTTATAGGTACAACTACCTACACACCCCTACACATAATTATTTAGGGATTTATAAGTTTCCGTTTCCGAAGTCAAAACGTACGAAAGTATTTTTATTACATAAATAAATAGAAAATAAGTCGAGCAAAAAAACTTTGAAATATTTAATTAAGTAGAGCAAAGGAATTTTAAATATCAATTACTGTTGATCTAAATTAAATAAAAGTAATTAAAATTTTGACACATTCTTTTCGGAACTGCTTTTTTATAATAAATTATAGTTAAATCTTCAGAAGGTATAACTTTCAAATATCGGGAAATACTAAGAAGTGAAAGTAGTGTTCCAAAGACACTAGATAGTCAAAAGTTACCAATGAAAATTTAACTTTTCCTTTGTAATAAAGTGTTCAGTTATCGTGGCAACCCTATTTAAAGAGAACCATGCATCGATACTGGTATTCCGCAGCTCCTCAATAAGGTCCCTTTTTCTCAAAAAAAAAAAAAAGAATGAAAATTCCAATTCTATGTAACTTAGAATTATCGTGATTCTTGAGCTTTTCTATTGCTATAGGATAAAAAATTTTCTGTTGGGCCCCATTTCTGTCAAAACCAGAAGGATCTTTCTTTTATAACTCAAATCAGTGATAGATTTGAATTATAAAACAAAGATCCTTATTGATTTTCATGTTTTCAAGTATCTTAGTTAAATAGGTTTTGGAGTTTTATTATGGAAGATTAAATTTCATTTTAATACTAGTTTGTTTTTCTAATTTTTTTTAATGATAGACATTTAGAGGGTTACAAACTAAATTTTTACGTTCTTACATAGTAATACATTCATTACGAAATATAAGAAAAATATATAAAAACGTTTGACATACAGTATTCAGTTTGAATACTGACATTATTTGTTAAAATTAGAAAAATTGTAATTCTTTTAAATTGAAGAATAATTTTCTTACTAAATTAAATTATTATTTTTCCACTTTTATTGAATTTAAAACTTTTAATACTATCATTCACTCATTTATTTAGTTTCTTAATGTAGCGTAGAAATTACCATTAAAATTGAAAATTGACTAAAATTGACTAAATTGAAAAAAAAAAAATAGTTGCTTTCACAACATAGCTTATCGCAATTTTATAAATACTGGCTATTTGTTATTGCCGTTACTTAAAGTGAGCATTGGCTCTGGTTTGATAATTCGGTTATAAATACGGTATCCATCAACTTAATAAAAAATACAACAATATTCAGTTTAAAAATTGGCAGTCAGCTGGATGCGAGGTTACGCTTCTATTTAAACGTAATTTATTAAAATAAATTGATTTACAACTTTTTTTTTTGTGTAATATTTTTGTTTCAAGTTTATTCAATAATTGATTTATTCTAATATATATTCTTTTTCGTATTTGTAGGGTGAGATTGGGTTATGCTATCAATTCAACAACCGAGCCTTTCAATCCTTCTGCAAAGTAAACAGTGACACAGAAGACCAAGTAAGATAGCTTTTAAATTTTCTCAATATAATGTCCTGGCGGTTTTGAGATTTTTTATTACTTTACTTTAAAGAAAATAGGGTAGTAATATTGAGATCAAATGATTTGACGAATTTTTTCAATCAAATGAATTTTATTATGATAATCATGTAAAGTCTCTGATATAGGTAGAATTTAGTGGAGACATAACATTATCACATGAAATTCTCACCAAAAACTTAGAAAATTAATTGTGAGCTATATTCAGTTGAAAAAGTCAAAAACTTGTCGTTATAAATGGTTGAATATAATTGAATATTAACAATGGGTCAGACCAAATTATTTACAAGTGACATCCTGGAACAGCTGTTTCACGCTCGTTGGCGATCATCAGCCAGGAGAAGCCACCAGTAAATAACAAGGTTCCCTATTGAGGCTAGTATGAACAATACATCGGAAACGCAGTGGTTGAATATTATTTAAAAAATGTCTAGATGGTGATCTAATAATCTTTTTATTCCCACATTCAACCTATACTTTCTTTAATTATTTTTTTTAAAGTTTGCTTTAAATGATATTTATATTGTAGCAGACAACTTAGCTCTATGTTGAGAGCGCAATATATTATAAATTAGCACAATATTATAGTGCAAATTTTTCCAACATTATTTGAATATGCTGTGTTTTTCAGTACTGGATGTAAATATTGTAAATAAAGTAATTTTAGACTTTTTTATTTCACATATGAAACATCTCTATTTACATGGATTATATGTAAATATCTCAAACAAAAAGAGTTCTCTCATTGTTGGAATAAACTTCCGGTCTTCGCGTGCAGATGCTTACAATTATGTTTTGCTACATTGGATCTGGGAGAAAAGTTTATATAAGAGGTAAAAATAAATAAAAGTTTGCGTCAGAAATCATTAAAACATTCTTTTTTAAATAAAAGACTTATGTGCCACAAATTAATAGAAAAGAATAAAGAAATGACACAGAAAATATCTGAGCTGTGATCGGAGACCTACTCACCAGATGAAGTCTTGGGTTCAGCCATGGTTCTTTTTAAATTCCAATTCCTTTCCGCCGGGTTTTCAATTCATTTTTCCAAAATTGTTCCAAAATTCCAATTCCTTTTTTCGGTTCCGCAGGCCAGGATTTCAAATTACGAGGTTTGGATTTCTTTTTTTAAATGTGTTTTATTTTCGGGAAAGGCCATAGCCGGGGGCGGGAATAATTTTCCCTTATCACATTTGCACTATCTGAGCAATTCATCTGGTGAGTGGGGCTGGCTGAGGAGTCCGTCCCAGACTCTCACCGATGGACGCTCAGTTATTTTTTTTTTTATTACATTACTACAACTATCTATTCTTATAGTTAATGCGTTTCAGTCATAATGGACATTAAGATTTTTTTTGTTTTATTTTTATTTATTTTCAGATTAAAGAATGCATAAATTGTCTTCAACAGCTTGGAAACAGACAGGTACTTCAAACACTTTCTGTTATTATTGTTCAATAATTTTAATTATAAATAAATTTTTATTTCTGAAATATAAAATTCAGTTTTGCTTTCATTTTATTGACTAAGCAAGTCTATAGACAAAATAAAGTAAACTCGTATTGTAAAGTAAACTATTACTCTGTGTGACATGTTTTGCAACCTTTTTTTTTAATAATCTTTATTATTTAAAAAGTTTAATTAGATATATCTTTGTTACTAAAATAAAATATATATATATATATATATTACCGAGCTTTGAATGCAAACGCTCGTACTCTATAAACTTTACATTAGGACATTGCTTTTTTTTAATTAATAGCTTAATAGTTGAAGCTACAACATTCTGAAGATTACAGTTGTTTAATATTCATATTCTGTTCAGGCTTTTGAATTATCACTTATAATATTAAACAATTTCAGAGCTGATAAATAATAATTTAGGTAATGAAACTTTGAGAACTGTAAATTTATATAATTATTGTGAAGTTAGCAAGATTAGCAAGTTCAAAACATCAAATTAAAAGGAAATATCATGCAACTATTACTCCTATTCAATTGTAATCGTACAATGTACGTTAATTGCACGTAGTTTCCTTATTACCCCTCGTATTACAAAATTTGAGATAATTAAAATAATAAATCAACTTTAAAAATTGATACTTCTGAATGGGAGCTAGAAGTTCAACAATGACTTAACCATGTGTATGTTATATATCATATACATCCTGTAAAGAAAGTATAAACTCACCCAAGTTTTTCAAATAACTTTTCGTTATATGATTTGTTTACTTCCAATTTTTTTTCTTAGTCTATTTAAAAGAAATTAATTCATGTACCATTTAAATATCTCAAAATGTTTGAGATGTTTTTAAATTAAAAAATATAATCAATTTTCAACTGTAAAGAAAATATAAACTCGCTAAGAATGTTTTGATTTTGACACCTACAAAGTGATTGGAATATCCCAAATTTGCATAAAGATAACTAAAAGTGGCTAAATTATGTAATCCATTCATTTTCGTAGCAACATATGCCACTACCTTATCATGCCTCGTGAAAATTCATTAACTGACAAAGAATTACGAAAAATTCATTTTCTACTTGGTCAAAAAAAAAGCCAACAAGGCAAATAGCCTCAGAATTAAATCGTTCACTTTCTTGATGACTGTTATTCAAAATGTCATCAAGAAAGGTGATAGTTATGGAACCACAAAAAGACCAGGTAGAACTCCAAAACTCGCACCTCGGGACTACCGGAGAATTCAAGATCTTGCTGCGTCTTATAAGATGTCCTCCCGTGAAATTGCTCGTGTGTTGCCAAAGACTGTATCTCACCAAACTGTAAGGAAAAGCTTAACGTCAAATAATCACATGAAGTTTGTAAAACTGAAAGGTAAACCCAAGCTCACTTCCACTCATCGTTCCAGCCGACTTGACTGGGCTAAGTGAAATGGTATCAAAGGTGGAACGAAATATTTTTTTCTGATGAAAAACGTTTCTGTCTTGACGGGTCCTGACAAGTACTCCGCATACTGGCATGATGTACGCATTCCGTCGAAGATAAGATTAAGCAGACAACAAGGTGGGGGTAGAATGATGGTGTGGACAGCACCATCAGGGTAGGAGTTAAGACAGATATAGTGTTTGTGGAAGGCAAGATGGACTGTATAAAATACCTGAACCTTATGCACGATCATTTAATACCATTTGGACCCCTTCTAGGAGGGCCAAATTGGCAATATCAAAAGACAATGCTTCTATATATGCGTCAAAATCCAGCAAAGCGTGGTTTAAAAAAGGGAAAATTGATGTCGTTCCATGGCCCTCCTGATCTAAACCCAATTGAAAACGTGTGGGGTTGGATGGCAAACATTGTAGATGGCCGAAACAAACAGTATCATCATTTGAATGATCTGATGGTTGCAATTTGGAATGCTTGGGACCAGATAAAGATTTCCGATTTGAAAAAAATTAATTGGGACAATGCCTGACAGAATGATAGAAATTATAGAGAAGAAAGGAGGACCAACACGTTATTAATTTCAATAATTTTCGAAATATTATGTTTTGAGTTTATATTTTCTTTACAGTTGAAAAGTGATTTTTATTTTTTAATTTAAAAACTACTCAAAATGTTTTAGATGCTTAAATGGTACATGAATTTATTGATTTTAAATAGACTATAAAAAAAAAAGTGAAGTAAACAAATCCTCTAATAAAAAGTTATTTGAAATACTTGGGTGAGTTTATACTTTCTTTACAGGGTGTATTGTTTCAGCTGATTGAAATCGTCCGTATAAAATCCAAGACAATTACATAGTCAAAACCTCTGAGAATGATCTACTTTTTAACTTTATTAAGAGGATATTTAAAATTGCAGTTACAGAGTGCAAGGTAGTGAGAATCAAAATAAACAATAGTCTCCATTATTTATAAAAACGTAGGTTCTGTAAAAGATTCGCGGCACTTACTTAATTGCAGAGAAAATGGAGAACCTTTCGCCTCAACAAATAATGAAGCATTGGTTATGACCTGATGGAATTTAGTTCACCGGTATTTGCATTATGAAGAACCATTCTGAATCTCTATCTAACATCTTATCCAAGTGGCGAAAATTTGACCATGGTCCTCACGATCATAACTTATTCAGCATATTTAGATGTTCACACATCTATCAAATCGACTGATAAGATCTTACATTAGATGCTCATGTTATTCGAATGCTGATGACAGGGAATTAGATTTATGGAAATTAACAAAAACTGGCTGATGCAAACCTTTAACGATAAATAGGCAGCTATTCACTATTTGGTTGTGAATCTTAATTTTCATCAGTTTTCAGATTGACTACATCAATTAGACAAGAAAAACTATAGTACTTACCAAATGTAATGGAAATATTGCTGGCAGCAATTTTATAGGATATTGATATTCAAGGGATATTTTGAAAACCGATCAACTTTGTTTGAGTGAAACACATGTATATTTAGATATTATTAATATTTTAAATATCGCGATATTAGATTCCAGACCGTTATTGTAAAGCGAATATTGTAAAAGAGTGAAACCCTGCTCTTTTTACATATGTTACTTACCACTGCACTCAAAATCGCCGTCTATTAAAATCAAAGATGAAGGACTGAGGTAGTTTTGTATGTAATCACAAGAAAAGAAGAAAACGGAAGTTGTAGACAGTTTAATATTGACTTAATCACATAAAGTATACAGAAAAGATATTTGTACTGAAAATACATTTGTATTTATACTACAGTTTCAACGTCAAACTGGACGTTGAAACTGTAGCCTCAAAGCCCAAAACTTTCGGATCAGCGAATCAGTTATCGCAAAATCGGGAAATGATGGCGTGTGAGCAATTCGACGGATAGCTAATTGATTGTTTTAAACAATGTAATGTTTTTGTGTATTAATGAAAGTAAATTTTAAGTGTAATGCTGAAATCATTTATTTTATTTATTTAAGACTCCACAGGGAATGCTAAGATGTAGAAAGTACGTACCTAAAAGAGTAAGTAAACATGCTTTTTATATAAAAAAATTATTATTATTATTATTATTATTATTATTGACTGGCTAAAGTTAATCAAAATCCGTTAATTTCTTTTAGATGTAATATAAGAATTAAGTTGGGTTTCTTTTGTTTATATAATAAAGATTTAATTTGTAACTTGTAAATTTAGAATCTTTCATTTTATTTATTGATTTATTTAAATTTTTATTTTTTTACAAATTTTAACATTTTTATAATGATCAAAAGTAATTCTTTTTAAGTAATAATGAAACAGATTTACTTTAAAAAGAATTCTAAGTATTCCTGATTTTTTTATCTTATTTATTTATCTTTTTCTTGATTTTTAGTATGCTTATTGCACAGATCTAATGGTAAGATTCTTTTCTTTTTCAATTTTTATAAAAGTCCTAAACACTACGTAAATTAATATTTCGATTAAACTTTATTTAATAACTAAATAAATTGTAACATAAATTTACTGAGAAAGGTAACTATTTAGTATTTTGTAATAAAGAAACTTCTAACAGATTCCAAGACAGCTGTAACTTTCTAAATGGTATTTTCTAAACCAGAGATTTTATGCTTTTTTGTAGTAGGTATATTAAGATTAAAACTGAAATTCTCTGCATTGACCTATCATTGGGTTACAGAACTTCGAAACAATAATAAGCTTTCTATATTCCAAATTTTAAAAGCAGAAACTTTGCCCATTCTTAAGTTTTCACTATAGTAAATATCTATACTTTTGATTGATTTCTTAAGTATAAACATACATAAACTACTTTCAGTGGATCCCTTAATATGTACAGATGATTAACAAAAGTCGTTACAAATTTTTATTGTTTATTAAATCTGAAGCTTATAAACTACAACGAAAGCGTTTTCTTTTCGAGAATGAGGATGCTGACAAGAAAATGGTTGTTTTTGAATCAAAATAATTTCATAAAAGAAATTCGAAGAAATTGGTTTTTACAGCTTTCCTTATTCTCTCTTTTATTTCTATATTCATTTCTTTAAACTTATGTTAATAGAAAATGACATCCGAGATATCTTGGCCAGAACTGATTTTCAACGTAAGTCGAATCTACTTCCGTCTGGCGGGTTTTCAAGGAGACGCCTGTGCTCTGTTGAACAAAATCCCCGTGGAAGTGATTAGTGCAGTACTGCGCAAGAACATGGATGCCACGATGAACCGATTGGAAGATGATCAGGAAATTATGGACATGGGCTTGGATTTTATGAGAATTGGCTTCAACTTCTACGATGTCTACCAACCTTTCGAGCAGTTTTTAAAGGAAAACAAATACGAACTGATCACTCGTCTCTGCAGGCTTCCCATGAATATTGGCGGTGATGATCAATACGAGAAACCGTGCAGACAATGTGCTTTCGGTGCCTTCAAAGTGGTAAGAACAAGCTACATTTCTTTCCTTTTTTTTTTTTTTTGAAATTCCATAACTTATTGTTAGCTACATGTCTTTTTAAATAGGTAATTCTATTCTGTAGACGCCAGTGCAAAAATTGCTGTTATGCTCCAGTCTAGAGATAATGCAGGACTATTCTTTAACATCTTCGTTACTGATAGCTAGCCCGTCTACATTTAGCATTTAAAAAAAAAATACTTTGAATTTATTAAATCTACAATTTCAAATAACTTGTTTTTTTTTCTTAAAATATAAAAGAAACCATTAACCCTGAAATTGTTCCGATGCTTAATTTGCAATACTTTACATTTTGTATTAGATAACATTTCAGTTACAATGTTTTAATGTACATTTACTTAATCATTTTATAAACATTCTTAAATTTATTAATAATTTAATTCACAATTATTAATATTTAGCCATGATATTATACATATATCTGTCCTGAATAGTATATTGATATTGTTCCGGTTAATTAAACGGCATTAATTGGGCTGTCAACCATTTTAATTCCTCATAATGACTCTTTGAAGACACTCACTGAACAGCCTTCATTTAACTCAGCTCATTGAAGGATATCTTTTGAACATTTCATAGTAATTAGTTTGGAGATGTTTATTGAGGAAAGAAAAACAAACATGATATCTTTTTAGTGTATAGGAAACTAGTGTGCGACTTGTGTTTTACCAGAGAAGGGGGTCTTGCCTAATTAAAATTTTAAATTTGTGTAACATGCCTGCCCTGGAAACTGATTTACAGTCACACAGTAACTTAGGTGTTAATAGGGATAGGCCTAACAGATTATTAATTTATTACATCATGATTTCTTAAAACATACTTATTGGTTTAGTTATTACAAAAAAATAACATTCTTTCCTGGAAGTTCTGAAATCAAAATGTAATAAAATATGAGACTTAGGTAAATCAGTTGAAGAGACGAGATGAATGTTGTTGTTCGTTCATTTAGGTAGGTTTGGTGGTTTTCCTATTGTTTAAATCCAGGGCACTATGATGTTTAGACTTGATCCATTTTGTCTCAAACTTTTCTGCATTGAAGCAAAGTACTGGAGGACCATTTATTGAGATAAAAAGTAGATTGAAAGTGTTGCAATTTGTAACTTGTTTCCTTGATCAGTCAATAAAGATCAGAAGAAATAAAGAAGACAAATTCCAATTCCAGAAAATAAATTTTAATTTTGTTTCAGCTAAAGTAAGATTCATATCTAACAAGTAAATGTTTATGTAAATTTAACAAATCCAGTGGGTGGGAAATAATTATCTCTGACGGTGATATTCATATCCAGAGGTTGAGATGGTCCAAGCCAGTGGGTGGGGGTGGGAGGGATCACTACATTCACTAAGAGAAAATTTAACTTTATTTTTTTTTAAAGAAACAGTTTAAACAAATTGCTGTAGTCATATCAATAGAAAACACTTCTTTTTTCCACTTACTATTTTTCTTACTGATCATGCTTGCTTTTAAGTACGTTTATTTCTAAGAAGTGAAATTACAATTTAAATTAATACATAAAACAAGAAATGACAGTTGATAGCAGAAGGTTAAAAGAGTTTCTTCTAGAGTCGTCAGAAACTAATCAGTTTCAAGAGTCTGACCAGAGAGAAAAACTGAAGAGCTGTCTGCTGGAAGTTTTTAAATTCATTTAACCGTGTAACCAAAAGGAAATGATACAGAGGTAAACGAGGTATAACAAAACTCATGAGATTTATCGTTGTTCCATAATAGATCATAGATTACTTAGAATAATAATGCACCATACTGCAGTTTTTCAAAACAAATCGGACAACATACTTCTGGCAGATACTTCTTCAATTAGAACCCAATTTATCACAAATTGGATATAAACTAGTATTTTTCCTATTACTTATTAATAAATCAATAATATGACTTCGCCATTTCTTTTGCTTACATAGTTATACTCTTTTTTTTAAAATTTAGCAAAAGTATGATTTGAATATTCTAGTATTTTATTAATTAATAATTAATTTTTATTGCATTATTAAGGTACATCAATGCTAGTATATTAGTTCTGATGCATCTTCATAATGCAAAATTTATGGCTTGAAAAATAAATAAAATGAAGAACCTGTTTAACTTGATGAAATATAAGTTGTCATAAAATTCTATTTTCTTTTACAAAAGGATGTTCCTGCAGATGAGGTGATTGAATCAGAAGAGGAAGAAGATAAATAAATTAATCTTCTAAAGCAGGATATAATTAAGATAAATCTCGAAAATATATCCTAATGTTTTCCTAAAATATATTATAATTATGAATAACTTTATTTACAAATAAATTCTTAATGTTTTTTTGATATATGTCTTATATATATTTACGCATATGGACTATATGTATACATAATGTGTATGTATATTACGAAAGATGATTATTTATCAATATATTTTGTTATTTGAGATATTAATGCTAAAACATTATTGCTAAAATTTTATTGTTTGTGATTTTTAAAGATTGGATTATGTAACAATTAAAGTAATTTGATTTGAATATATTTAATCATAATTCCGTAAGATTTAAGTTCCCTTAAATAAATTTATAAAATATATAAATTTGGTCACTTGTATTTGAGAGATGTAATATTATAATATTTTAATAGTCTATGCATAAGCATAGCGCTTTAAGCGCTTTCTTTGTCCCTTTCAAAATAAATCAAAGAAATGAATCAATTTGATGTACATATGGCAGTAGTCAATAAATCGATATATTTTTTTTTCTCAACTCAACTATAAGGTTGGTGGGTGGAAAGAATCCAATGAATTTCCAGAGACAGAAACTGAATGGTTTCCCGCTGCCTTCCTCAGGAAGTATTATGAAATGACTCCGGACCTGAAGAGAAAGATGAAGAAGCAGACAAACACAGAAAAGGAAAATTTTTCAAGCATCCATGCCGGCGCCGGGATTTGAACCCGAGGTTCGGACACATTGCTTAGTGGGAGGTTGTCGCATAGACCACTAGGCTATGCCGGTACGGTAAAAACCGATCTATATTACAAAAATAATAAAGTTTTTAAAATACCTGTTAAGTTTCGACGATTTCTCCGACTTGCAAGTAAAATTTCATGTGATGTTTTCTTTTTCTTTTCCTGATTTACTTATTATCCCAGCACGTTAAACTTTCTTTTTTAAAAATTTATTTTTGTTTTAATTCTAATAAAGTAAAAGTATTATACAAAAGGCAACTTGGCAAGTTGCTCCTTTTTTTAAAAGAACAAGATTATGAGAATATAACATAAAGCATTGTTAAATTATAAATATGGAACAACTTGCAGTGCCATCTGATGTATTTAGTGAAAGGAAATAAATAATATATGTTATATTAATATCTATTAGATCATAACACGAAATATCACGGGACATTTATCCTTATCGTTTGGAGTGTCTTTACAGACTAAAGATATAAACTTATAACGAATACTAATACTGTGACCTAATAGAAATAAATAGTCCTAGATATGAATGTCGCTGATAGTCAGTAAACAATTGTTTCAAGAAATTTTAAGTGATCTGTAGTCGCTGTCTGAGATTTGGGAATAACTGATTTAAGAATAAACAACAAACTTATACTGTATATTCTAATATTCCTAAGTTAACTTAATAAGATATTTAGAATCTTAAAATGTTTAGCATGACTCAATAAATACTACTACTATTACCACTACTATTAATTCTTTTTAATTAGTAGAAAAATACTTAAAGCACTTAAAAATTGATAGACGTACCTACACTGTATTCTCTAGAACAGATTACCAACATTAGTGAACAGATCTGTTGGTATTAACATTTGTTTCTAAGCAAATTACCGAAATTTTACTTAAAGATGGAAACTTTATAACATTCTTATTAGGAAATTAATTAAAAGCCTTCCGATTCTGTCTTAAAACTATTTTTAGTGCTGATATTATATGAAGATTGGTCAGTAAGAAAACCGATAACCCCAATTTTCGCAAATATAATTACCTGCAATCTGAATTAGAGATTATTTTACTGCAGATGTAATTATTGATGAATCACTGATTGTTAAACAACTGAAATGGTTGATACACAAAACTTCAATCTAATTTACAATAAAAAAGAAAAGTTGATAAATTTTGATTTTGACATTTACGTTACAAGATTAAAAAACAGTAAATTACAATCATACTTCAAGAAACCGACATTCATTGATCGCTATCTGATCATCTTACCATACAAGTATATAAAAAAGTCAGTATTAAAAAAATAGGTTTTTCAGTTCTTTTCTCTTTCATGAGAAAGTAATTAGAGGTAGAGTAACTTTATTGAAAATTCGTAAATACTAAGGTAAAAAAAAAGATTGAGAAGGAATCAAGTAACAAAAAATAAAAAGATGACAGCCATTAATGATATTTCTAATCACTTAACATTATTCATTAATTTAAATTTTTGTCTCAGAAACGTCTTAATTTTAACACAACATTCTGGAGATAATTACAATACAAAATTCATATTAGCAAATATGTAGCACTGAAATTAAAGTATAAAAATTAAAACAAAAAAACAAAACAATGATAGGTCTGTATTAAGTAAACACAGAAGGAAATAAAAGTATCCTGGTTCATTTATAATCCGTGGATTACAAAAACTCCCAGCCTCTAGACCGGAAGTTACATAACCCGACCTCAAATTGAGAAGCTTGAAATAGTATAGAATGTTCTGCAACAGCCTTGTTAACTTTAAGTGAGGCTTGAGATAAACATTTTGACCAATTACTATCTTGACATTTAAGTTAAATTTTTTAAAATGTGTAAAAATAATATTTAAAAAGAGAACACCGAAACATACATAAAGCTTAAAAATATATAATTCACATTATTAAAAAACTACACACCGGACAGTTTCAAGGACTACAAGGTCCTCATCATCAGCGAAAACATCTGTTGATGATAAGGATCTTGTTGTCCTTGAAACTGTCCTGTGTGTTTTTTTAAAAATGTGAATTATATATCTTTAACCTTTATGTGTGTATCGGTGTTCTCTTTTTAAATATCTTGACATTTCTTAAGTATAATATAATTTTTTTTCAAGTTCTATGTTTTCTTTGAAGTCCTATCATTCCGTCTCTTTCATGAGTTAGATGAATGTTGACAGAGACATCCTGACTTCTAATGACTTTCAAAATTTTACCTTGAAGCTATGATGTTTTTACATCACCCTGTATAAGCCAGTGAATTTGTTGCACAATAACTTATATAGATAAACGGTCCAATTAGTTATTTTTCAATTTAACTAGTATAACGTGTAGAAGAGATACATTGATACAACTAATATGCCAAACGCAATAATCTAGAATAAAAGAAAGGATGTGTGGGTTGGGGAAAGGGAACAAGAGAGGAAACAAATGTAATTTCTCTTTTTCTTCTAATCCTTTGTTCCTCGATTCATATTTCGTGGTGCTACGGATCCTGTCTCAGCAACACGACGATAAATAGCAGCAAATGTTGAATGACTTGGCTGATTGCGGTCTGGAAACGCCATGTGATACAACCGTGCAGCCTCGCGTCCATTACCATTACCATCTTGAAACGCGTTGACCGCCATAAACTTTCATTAATAACTGAAAATCGTAGGATTTTCGGACATAGGTTTATATGGACTTTGTTCTTGCTTTGGTGTTAGAAACCGCTCCCAAAGTATGTAAAAGTATTTGAACACACTGTATATATATATATATATATATATATATATCGAAACGCCAAACTCAAAGCAGTTCTTCACAATGCAAAGATTTCAATCAATCATTTGCAATTTAGAAATTTAGAAAGTATAGAATATAAGAATAAAAAAGAGCAAAAGCCTTTGAATATTGCGTTTTGTTTTTCTAAATTTTCTAAATTTTAGTTACTTTTTTTAATACTGGTGCCGCTGATGACGTGGAAGACACGATTGGTGTGTCTCCATACAAACAGCAATTTGAAAATTGTATTGGCATTTTCAAATTTCGGATTGCTGTCCGGCTATATATATATATATATATATATATATATATAT
>JAFIDM010002131.1:58805038-58855851 GCA_023159025.1 Thereuonema tuberculata
ATATATATATATATATATATATATATATATATATATGTATGTATATGGTCATTATTAAAACACAGGGTGAGGCATTTAACCCAAAAAACTGGAATACCTCCTAATGGAAGCATTATATAGAAAAATCTTTAAATGTAATTTGTGTGTTTGAAAGGGGGAAACAAAGTAGCGGCATTAGTTTTTTATTTGATGAACGTGTACATGGTCATTTCATATTCAACTTCTTTTTTTTTAAATGGAAACCTATATTTCTTTTAACGACATCTGAATCTACACAAAAAATATGCGTAAGTTTTGTCTCGAACATTTTTCCTTAACCAACTTTTGACGATACCATTTCAATTTGAAAGGTAGATTAAGAATATTTCGCGTTTAAAATGGAAAGCAATAATTTTATTAGCAAAACAAAACAAACATTTTAATGAGGAACTTACTCCAATAAATGTTCAAAATGATAACCATCAACCTCGATAACATTTTCGAAACATAAAATGTTGATAAGTATCTAAAAGCGTTTCTTGATCAATGTCTGCACAGATATTTCGTATTCGCTCCTGCATATTTCTTTGTAACCATCGAGGATTTTCAATGCACCAATAATGCATATTGTTTCAGTTAACTTGTCCATGATTAGTGAACATCGATTGATCAGAAAATAGCACCGAAAGAAAGTAATGGTTGTTAATTTGAAGTTTTTTTCTCGTGGCCATTGTCAAAACACCACTCGATTGTGGAAATCATTTCGCATGAAACTACAAATGATACGATTGAAACGTATATTATTTTTAATATTCTTAGAACACTTTTCTAAGATATTCCAGAATCAGCAGCTAATGCCCAAGAGCTTACATGAGGATCCTGAGCGACTACAGCTATTATTGCAATTTTATTATTTTTGCGTGTTACAGTGTTTCTGTGGTTCCTTTGTTTGGGTTGTACACTTCCACTTTCCGAAAGTTGCTGCACAACACAACAGAAAGAACTAGATAATGGAGTACGTCTTTCGGAAAATCGTTCGCCCTGTAACACAATTGTCTGTTCTACTATTTTGTCCAGATTCATCATAACTTAAAATTTCTCATCTACATGTAATAAGTACGCCATTCTTAGCAGAGAAATCAAATCGTAAACCTTCAATCAAATGCACGATGACAATTGGCAAAAGAACAACATTTGAAATAATATGTACTTCAAAGTGATCAAAATATTGTATTTTTTATAATAAAAACTTATCGACGTTAACCAAAGAAATTGTTATTTCTTTTCAGGAGTAAATTACTCATTAAAATTGTTTGTTTTGTTTTCCTAATAAAATTATTGCTTTCCATTTTGAAACGCGAAATGCTCTTAACCTATCTTTCAAATTGAATGGTTAGCGTCACATGACCGTTAAGAGAAAAATGTTTAAAACAAAAGTTACTCATTTTTTTTTGCGTAGATTCAGATGCTTCTACAAAAAAAAACAAAAAACAAAAAACAAAAAAAACAAAACAGGTTTCCATTTAAAAAAATTAAGTTGAATATGAAATGCCCTTGGAAACGTTCATCAAATAGAAAACTATTAGCACTACTTTCTTTCCTCCTTTCAAACACACAAATTGTTTTGCGAATATTTTTTTGTTTATGAATGTATGTCCGCTGATGTTACCTGTCGGCGCCAGTGGGCGTTGAAAGAGATATGTGTTGACTATGTGCCCCAACGAACTGGAGGAAAGGACCGAAGTCACAATGTTTCGTGAGGCAAACAATGTATGTACATGGGAAGTCAATAATACGTTCCAATACGTCAGGCGATGATGCTTTGAGTGGTGACGTAATACGTTGATGTAGTTTGTTTAGTCTGCTACAAGTGGAAAAGAATGGGGACGTCGTATCTGATTAAATCAGTTACGTTATTTAATATGGAACGTTTCACGTCTGCTGAAATGGCTGACATGCATCTGTGAGGGACTACCTGAGCAACACGTTTGGTGATTGATGAATATGCTGGGGTGGACGCGTCGTCTTGTCACCAAGATCACCCGACTGAATATATCTCGACTTCTTCTGAGCACACATGAATAACATATAATTGACTCCGAAGAAGTCCTCGTCTCAGGAATCACTGTCGCCGCTGCAACTGTTCAAGAAATGCTAGGAATCTTTGAACGTGTACAGCAATGAATGATTCGAAGTTGTCATGCATGGATTGCTGTTGCCGGTCGCACTTTCAACATCTTCTGTGAATGAACATTGCCCCGTTCTACATTTATGAGATGCGTATGATAAGCAGAACAGGTGAATTACTAAACTTCTCAGTGAAAAAAAATATAATTGGAATCACGTGGAAAGCTATAAAACTAGAAAAGAAATCTGACTGAATAAATGAAATCTGTGTTTTTTTAAACAGAATTTTCAAAAGAATATATTCTTAATATTTCATTTTTATAATAAATTTGGGTTCGTTTATCAGCTAAGAATGATTTAACACAAAAATTAAAATTCAATTAAATAATTAGGGGAAGAAAATAAATGAAAATACTAAGAATATAAATGAATGAAACTATAAGAACTGAGGAATATGCATATTGATCAATATCTTATGTCCAATTAAAAAAAATATAAAATAAAAATTACGAACAATTAAGTTTTTTAAAAAAATAAAATGCTTAAAATCCATTGGATATGATAAAATATTACTTCTGTGGATGTTGAGGTTATAAATTAAAAATATTATGTGTTGAACGTGGGTGGCAGGGAAGCCAAGCACTGCAACCGGAGATCTATTGTACTAACCACTGAAGAGACAGATGGAGAGAAAGACTGAGAAAGTATGGTGGGAGAAGTGTAGGGGAAGTGTCCGAAAACCGAAGTAAATCCATAATTCTTAAATTCCATTTTTCTCTAGGGTTAACTTCAATTTTATCATTGGGAAAGACTGTCGAAATCCACAACCAGTGGCAGATCCAGGAGCTCAAAACGGTTCGAGCAAACACCTAAAACCATTAATGTAGGCTGTGGCGAGAGCTGGTCCACAGATATTACCGGCCCACGGGGATTTTTGCCGGGTGTTCTGGCGGCCAATCCGTCCCTTTCCACAACTCAAATAAAAATCGAAAATATGGTTAATATTGAACTTACATTACATGATTTTTTTAAGCCTTTTCCCTAAAGCCAAAATAAATGATGAACCGCCGACGAGAAGAAAAAGGAAGCAAAAAAATGGAATCCTCAAAAACAAAAAAAAACAAAAAACATCTCTTGTAATAGATAAGAGATTTAAGTCATTCATGAGTACAGTGTGTAGCAGTATCAAATTAAAAAAGGGGACCAACCACACTAAAATAAATAGAAATATATTTACAAAATTCATGTTCGTGACATGTACATGTTGCGAGATATCTTATATGAACCTCTTCTTCAAACTACAAGTAAGAAAACAAATTAGGCTTTTCTGGATTACAAATATTCTTAATATTATAACATTATCTACGTATCAAAGTATTAATGTAAGCCAATTTATTGTTTAAAATAATAGATATTGTTAGTTTGCTTTGTAAATCTTATTCAAAAGGAATACTAACCCCATTATTAGCAAATGTAGGAATACAAATTGCAAACAAGGCAAGGAACACAATTAGAAGTGTCCTAAATTATGAAAGCAACAAAATATCCAAAGAAGATATTAAAGAAAAAAAGGAGTGGTACATGGAATAAAATGTCAATTAGGAGGGGGTGGTTGCCAATATATTGGAGAAACGGTAAGGAAGGTCAAAACTCGTATGAATGAGCATTCTAGAGCTATAAATCAGGGCAATTACCAGTATTTAACGCATTCACAAAAATACTGGTCATCAAATAATGGCAGACAATCCATTCATTTATGATACATTTCATGATCAATACTTACGCAAATTTTATGAGTCTTTGTTAATAAAATCCAAATCCAACAAATGCTATAATACTGAGGTCTCAATAAAAAATGCCTTACAATATCAGCTCTATTAACTTTAATCTATTATTTTAAACAATAAATTTGGTTACATTAATACTTTGATACGTAGATATTGTTATAATATTAAGAATTTTTGTCATCCAGAAAAGCCTAATTTGTTTTCTTACTTGTTGTCTTAAGAAGAGGTTTGTATAACATACCTCGCAACATGTACATGTAACGAACATGAATTTTGAAAATATATTTCTATTTATTTTAGTGTGTTTGGTCCCTCTTTTAATTTTAAAGAGATTTAAGTATTGACATGTAGTGAACAGATTCCAAATAAGTTAAGATATATTTTAAACAACCAGAACAATGACTGATATGTCTGTTTAAAGAGACGCACTAACTAAAAATGCTTTGCGCATTTTTACTTTTACTTGGAAAGATTAATCCTTATTATCTCAAAATATTAAAAAAAAACAAAAAACAAAAACACTTATAAGTGTTTCAACATGTTGTTCACGATGTTCATTCGTTTTTGTATCAGCTCCATCTATATCTCTGGCCCTCTGGCGCCGATAGATGATGTCAGCGGACATACATTCATTACCAAAAAAAGTTTGACTTGGTGATCCTGATCGTCCATAAATTTTGTACAGAGAGTTTTACATATATATACATACAGGTGTATCCAGCTTCAAGAAACTTTAGTTCAATAGTTTCAACTGAATACTTCTGAACAGCATACAACAGACCAGTAGCAAGATAGCGGCTTTTATTTTGACCATCACATGAATCCGAATAAATTGTTACGCACTTCACGTACCAATTTCAGTGGAGCCCCTTTTACCATCGACTTCAGTCCATGTATAGCAGTTATCTTCGTGAGATACTTGATTGTAAATTGTCATGTTGTACATACCTAATTTTCTTCAGTAATACAGGGTGCTTATCCCTGCCTTTTTACCCCTTTCCTTCATACGATTATCAAAATGATTTTTTATAAATAATTAAAGATTTATCTGCTGGGTTGAGAAACATTGAGAAACATTGAGAAACGTTGAAAAACATTGAGACATGAGAATCGAAATGAGAAGATTCTGATTCATTGTCATCGCTTGACTGTGGCAATGTATCTTCAGTTGTTGATGTTACAGGCTCACTAGATGGGTCCTGGCGTTTCATTTGACCAGAACGTGCAGCAAGGGCTAGAGCAACAAGCCGTTTCCCATGTGGCTCCATTACGGTAGCCTAACATTAAGGGTAACAAAACGACATTAATAGCATTAACATTAACCAAATTTTTTGTTTATTGGTAGATTATCAACAGTAATCAGTATAAAATAATACTCTTTTCAACTATTATAGGAAACATACAATTGATTTAGAAGTGGTGAATTACCTTTAACTTTTAGTGCTCTGCTTCTTGATCTTGGTGGTCTGGAGGCAACTGCGGTTTGGAAGCGGGAGGCAACTTAAGTATGCAAAGTGGTGACACCCAGTGAGAGTTTCTGTCTTGTTGTTTTTCGAATGCCATCTCGTGGTCTTTCAAGTAAGTCCGGATACTTTTGCTCTCATAGAACCATTTGGTCAGCTAAAGTTGCACATAGACCTTTCTGGCACAAAGAAAGTTATAAGAATTGAAAATAGAACTTTTTGGAACAATCAGCTGACAGGCTTACAATAGATTTTCAAACAGAACCTTGTGGCAAACGACAGAAGTCACCAAAATAAACCGTTTGGCACATAAACTGACATTTAGCAAAATGTGCACATAAAACCTTTTGGCATGGAACCCTCGAGATGTGTTTCGATTTAATTTTTAAAATTCCTTCTGTTTTCTATTATTGTTTGTTGTATTAATTCTAAATATGCTTGAGGAAGGAAATGACGATAATATTTGTTCCCGAAAATTCGCAAATAGTATTTAAATAAATATGTTTAAATACTCAATGATGTGTGTGGAGTCATTTATCTATTGCAAAATATGAAAAGAAGAGAATTAATAGAGAAATATGGTATATAATGTTAGTCTTTTGTTTAATAGCTGCCAATATAAGAAATGTGTAAGTATTTAGAGTTGATAATGTTCCAAGTTAGTTAAAAAAATTTTTTTCGAGCCTGTTAGATCGACTAAATTTAAGAAGTCGTGTAAGATAAGCATTGTATTGTATTTTTTTTTATTTTATTTTTCTTTTCTTATTTTTTATTTGTTTTGTCAAAAAAAAATAGGAGAAAAAAAGGATTTCATAAATATTTACGATAACCTAGCATTAGATAGTTTTCAAGTTATGGCAATTATATTTGTATCAATTACATTCATTGCCAAAAAAGATTAGCGCACCCAGAAGAGCAGTTTAAAAGGGAATGATCTTGGCATAGGCAATGAGAATCATGATGCAAATAACTGATTACAATATCATAGCAAATTGAAATCGTTTAGTCGGGCAAATCACTTACAGCACATAAGACCATAATCTATGTACTGCTGCGCCGTCAATGTTCCTCTGATCACTACCACCGTAGACCGAGAATCGTAGGAGAAGGGTCCCTCAGCATGACGCCACCAGTGCTGGGATTGTCTTGTTCAACAATAAGTTCGGATTTTTGAACTGCCCATTGCTTCTTTATACTCAAGCACGATGATTATCTGAGTCTGACAAACCTGGATTCGTTACTAAACACAATTTGTAGTCAATCTACAGCCTTTCTTAACGGGATGTTATTGATTGTAGGGTGTTAATGGCAGACAGAGTGAAGGGCTCCCAGAATGCAAGTCTCGTTCTGCTAGTCGCAATCCTGCGGGTAGACATAGGGGTTTCTAGTGATGCCGCTACATGTCTCTGGATGGTGGACAGGGACGCCTTTGGATCAGGGACGTCAGACGATGACACGATCCTCTCTTTTGTCAATCTGCCTAGGTCTCCCAGTGCCTTCCGTGCGCGTGTGTGCTTCCTCACTTCTCCACTGCTCCCTATATCGTCAGGTAGGGCAGTCGGAACGGTCTAGGTGATGGCCATTTCGACGGAACGACCAGCCTGCCTCCCACAGACCTGCAATGCGACCTCTTACAAACTCTGTTAGTTGTTCAAAATTGCATCGAGTGAATTGTCAATACATGCTAAAGCTTCAGAGACCTGCACTGCACAACCATACTGATTACAAAGCACACAACGGTCATATGATAGTCATTCATACGACTACAACCGTAGTGACGGTTATGCCTCTGATAACAGTTCTCGGCGCGCAATCGCAGCCCAACTGCAATCAATAGCACAACTACTTGTGACGGTGCTGTATATCGAGTTCCCTCGTTTCCGGATCATTCGTTCTAGGTCGCTAAAATTTTTGACAATGAGTGTATTTTTCTTTTATATTTTAAAAATATTTATGTTTGTAAAATTTTGCACGTGATAGTAATTTTAATAATATTGTATTAGAATGTAATCTAATTACATCATACAGCGATTTTCAAAATAGCTGAGCGTTCAGAACGAGGGAATAGTAGGTGTACTACATGTGAAGCATTAATGTCACTCAGTTTTCATTGAACGTTTTTTTTTTCACAAACTCTATTTATTCAAATTAAATCGGCTTTTTTAATTTGCAATTTCAGCTTTACAAAAGCTCTTCATATCTATTTTTTTTTTCAACAGAAAATTTCCCCATTGTAGGAATTTTTAATGGAAAATTTTTAAATTTTAGACTTCATTGTAGGAAGATTGCAGAAAGAAAAAGCAAGAAAACCACACAAATAAGAATTTTCTTTATTTAATGTTCTTTTTGATTTAACAAACGGTAATTAATTGATAGTAATTAACTTTAACAAATAATTTAATAGAATAATAAAGTAGGTATATAATTTACAAAAAATAGTTTATGCTGAGCAATCTTTGATGAATTCAGCTGCCAACTGTAAACATAAATCAAAAACAAAATATTCTTTTTAAGTAAAAAGAGTTTAAGAAGTTAATAACAATAAATTATACAAAAAAATTGATACTACACCTTTTATAATGCATAGTACTCAAAAGTCGTAGACTACTTATTTGACAATAAATCTAATTGGTAGGAAATTAACATGAATTACAATACAAATAAATAATAAAATAAAATATACGAAATTAATCATATGTTCGATCTGTTACACATCAATAATTCATATTATGAAATTCCTCTAACCATTCTTACTTTAATCTTTATTTACAATACTTAAACTACATTATCCTTAATTTTGTCAGATTTTCCACAATCCAAATAAATAAAATTTTGATCCAAATAAATATAATTCTGGTTTCCTGTTAGATCCTTACTTTGTTGCAAATTATGTTTTTTTTTATACTTATAACTTTTTGATGCATTTTAATACTTTTATTATAATAATTTACTAAGAATCTGTTATTCTAATTATTCTAATTTCTAATTCCAAGATTTATAAAGAAAAGTCTCTTACCGCAGCAGGAATATTATTTGTATAAGTGAGAGTATATTCCTTAATAAAAGCCCAAACTTCGGGATTTTCTTTCTGAAATTTCAAACGTTATTATTAGATGAAAAGTCAACTATTCGGAAGAAGGAAGAGGAAATGTAATTGCAATTCACCATTTTTCAAAACCTTTCCTAAATCTGGAACTTCTTACAAATAAAAGCAGAATAATTAGCGTTGTAAACATGGACTATATTTGTAAATCTCGATAGATATACTTACCAGATGTAAATCATAACATGTCATATTTCAATTAAAATGTTCTTCATCCATAACCAATTTTGCCTCAGCCCTTTATACAATGCACCCGGGACTACTATTGAGTGAAATTTACTTTTCCCAATAAGTAAATATGGCTATGGTAGCTGTGAGGAATTTAGGCACTAAGTTCATTTTAAAAACTAGACACAGCCAAAACACAAGACAAGTCTTTAATCATTATGCTTATATATAAATTTCTATGTTTTTTTAAGTTCAGTTTTCTCATTATCTTCATTTGCATTGATAGATATTTCATTGAGGTTTGATCGATATTTAATGAATTATAATTCCATTTTGTCATGAACGCCAGAAAAAATTCATTTATAATTTTTGAAATAATACGAAGCAACATCTGTTATGTCAGACTTAAGATAAAACAAAATTCTTTTTAATTACACACTAAAAAATATATTTACAGAGTCGGTTTCTGTCCCGAGAGGGACTTAGAAAGCTTGAGAAAGGTCCCTCTCGGGACAGAAACCGGTTATGTATATTTTTTAGTGTATAATTAAAAAAGTTTTTAAGCAGATTCATGGGCTTTGTCAATCCTTTTTGAATGAGCAGGGCATGTAAAATTATACTTTTAACAATATTTTCAATTTCTACATTCTGTTTCTACATTGTTTCAAGCAGCTTTGAGCTTTAAATTTAGATGTTAAACTAAAATGTAGTAAAGTTTTCTAAAAGCTTTTATTATATTCGCACAGCGAATAAGCTTGAGTTAAGGTCAAGAGGATATAAGATAGTTGATCAAGGCCACTGTACGTGATTATGCTGAAGGCGTAAAACAAATAGATATTAAAAAAAATTCTGGACGCAGTATAAGTTTCACAAAGATATCCTAATCAAATTCAAAACAGATTATTTTTATTTTATTTTTATTCATTTTGTACTTAATTATTTAGAAATTATTTTCAATTTGAGATTTCCTTTAAATTGAATTAAGATTTTTAAAATTTAAAGTTTTCGTTTATTTAATACAACTTCCACTTACCAATTTTCGGATTTTGCACAAGAGATGCTCATAAATCTGAAAAAAAGAAAGTTTTTAGTTGATAATTTTCATCTGATTTAATTTAAATTTCACTAAATGTTCAATTAATTATAATTTAAACATTCTTAAAACAGTAGTTACATTTACTTTTTGATATTTTTCTTTCATCAACTCGGCTTCCATCATTTCATCTTCTTCTGTAATGAACTAAAGAAATAAAGGGAGTATTGCTTACTTTAACCTACGAATTAAAGTTTTGATAGTGCTAAATAAAGTGAGAAAGATTCTACAAAACCGAAAATAAATTAGATATTTTAACTTCAAAGATATCGACCATGGATATGTAACTTTAGGTAATGAAAGAAATTTTTAAAATCCTTTTCAAAATAAAGAGATATGTGTGTGGAGTGATGAGCTTTTCTCTGTAATCTAATGGTTGTGTTATCGACTTTACTTGACTTTTGTTTTTAAACTTATTCTACAATAATTTTACATTAAAAAATAATTTTATTTCTTACTTCTCTCGTTCTTATGGTTCTAACTTCATCATCGTGTTCCTAAATAAACAAACAAACACAAATAAAAAAAAATAATCAGGAACATAAACTGGAATAAACAGAATTAGCTATCACAGACTGTAAATGAAATCACGCTCAAGAATCGATGAGAAATTTGAAACATTATAAATGTGAAATTGTTCTTAACATTTGCAGTTGGCTAGGAGTGAACAGTGTAGTCAATTTGTGGATAAAAAAGTAAGTTACTGAAACGTTAAGTTGAGAAAAGGGCAAAAACATGTTGACGGTGTAAAATCTGAAGTGAATATCGCCATATAGAGTGAAACAGCTGTTCCAGAATGTCACTTGGTAAACAATTTGGTTGCACCCAGTATTTGTTCAAACCCTTAGCTACAGCCTAGAGATGTCAATTTCAAGATATTATGTTTACTTAACTTAATTTTGTCAAAATCCTTTCACTAGAAAGAAAAAAATCCTTTTACTAGAGCATCCCGGATTTAATAATTAAATTTATCAATTTCAGTAATTGCAGAAATTTAACATAATCCTAATATAATTCGCTTTCTTATTTTAAAAAGATTGAAATAAGCAAATACCATATTTTTTTCTATTGAAATTATTAAAAATAAATAAATTACCGAGACTTCTAAACTTGGATCTGTTTCTCGTTTCTTCATTGTATATTGCAGGTTTTCTCTACATGGCTGAAGAGCATCATGAATCTAACGGGAAGATTTTATATTTTATAAAAGTCATGAAATGAAATCATTCTATTTAGTTAATAATTAATGCAAAGAACAACGAAAATAATTACCTTTACGTACTGATCTTCATTGTCTCTTCCAATTTTGTGGAGCAGCAAAACCATATGAATAAGTTGATATGCATAACCTTTCTCTTCCTGTGTCATAAATAGATTCAATTTATAGTGAAAAAATATGATTTTAAATTTTAGAATGTTTTTTCTTTTCTAACTTAAGAGTTGAATAACGTTGATTAACGAAAGATATAGTCAGAATTAAAATGTTGTAAGAAAACTTATAAAATAAATAAATTTATTTGCTTTTTTCTTATTAAGAATAACTGAAAAGTATTAAGTTAAAATCTTATATTATATGGTAACTAAAAGCTCTATTTTTTATTCTATTTTTATTCAACTATTCATATAAATATATAAAGTCTAAGAGAAATGAAATAAGTTCTAAGCAACATGTTTCTTAGATCTGGAATAAATAAATATAATCAGTAAAAGTTATAACTAATTTTGATACATTTCTGGTCATAAGTCACAAAAGACAAAATTAATAATAAAAGTGAAGAATATACAGCTATAAAGTATTTGCTAGGATTTCAGTTGTGTACCATTATAATTGAGATCATTAAATTCTTTTCAATCTTTAAATTTAACTTGACTATTTTAATCTCTTTATTTTGGATTTAATTAATCCATTGGAAAATTATTAACTACTTAAGTAAAACCTAGTAATTTGCATCGCAATTTTCCAAAGAAAAAAAACCCATCACAATCAAGACAACAACAATGATCATTCATCGTATGTGATTTTTTTGGACTTCAAAAATCTTTAAAGTAATCTTACCTCACTGACTTTATGAACCCAATTTCTCCAAGTAACAGTCAAAGTAGCTTCCTTTAGAAATTTGAAATGAATTAAAATCAGACACTTCATTTTTGATTCTGAGAAATCGGTATATAAACTTATACTGAATGACTTAAGAGCGAGATTTTTAAATAAAAAATACTGGCAACAGAATACTCTCAAGTAATTTGTTATTACATTTGGTTCGCCAATCAAAATTTTTGTTAATTTAAACGATAGAATCCTTCAGTCAGAAGACCCTTGAGAATTTAAAAATTTAGCAAATTTTAATTAAATCCAATGTAGATTAGATAGAATATTTTAAAACCAAAACTCTTTCTGAATATACTTCTACATCAAACGATTTGTTTCAGGCGAGATCGATCTCTTTAATATATCGATATCATTAATTATTCGAGAGGTTTCTCTTGTAACCAGTTGCTTTAAATGGATTTTTAGTAGATTAACTTACCACGTAATCTCTCATTGTGTTTTGTAAGCAAGTTCTCTGTTCCTAGAATCAAGACAAACATAAGACATGTTAGCCAGAAGCAACCATAATTTGGAGTAAACACAGTCAACAATACCATATCTATGTTGGGTTCCATAATTTCATGGGCAATGTTTTTCATGTACAGTATTAATATTATTATATTTCATTTGTTATGGATATTGGCATGTACTAGTCGGTAAGATTTCGAAATCGTCTGAGTCAAGGTTTGGAAGTTCGAATGCTGGTCCGGTCAAACTATTTTTTCTTTCCTGTGTAAAATTTTCTGCATTGTTTTAAAAAATTCTCAAGTTTTTTAAATTATTCTCGAAATTTCAAGCATGTTCTTTCTGTTATACAGTTCATGATTTTATTCTATATAAGCCGACTGCTCAGGACAAAGAACAGTGGTGTGGTAGCTTCCAGCGTACAATAAAGCTGTAGTTTCCAGAAATCTCTTTGTTTGTCTCACCTCTTCACGTAACAGTGAAAAGCTATTTTTTTTCAGAGTTGTATTTAAAATACTTTTCAAGATGATTGTTGTAATGCTATGGGATCCGCCCTTTGATTTATGATTATTATTATTATAATTGTTATTATTAAAACGAATGATCAGATGTGGATTTTTTTATTAGAAAATAAATTTTTTGTTTGTTATACCTCACAATATCAATTGACTGATATTTCTCGTAATTGAAAAAAAAATAGAATTAGGCTGTGTACGAAGTCCTTGTTCTCATCGTATTGTTTTTCAGGAAAATTACATTTTCCAATGATCTAAAGTTCGTTTTACATTTACCGTTGAACTAAATAATACCAAGGATAATATGTGACAACGCTAAAAGATTTACTGTTATATTGTATATATGAATATGCTATATACAAATATGCTTTATACAAATTTGCTCCACATGCTAGCATCAGTCGTACTGACATCATACTGACAACAAAATTTCTGGTATCGAGAAATAAAATCTGAAGTCCAATTGTTTTTGTCTGTTTAATTAAAGTTGATACTCAAAAAATTTATATTCAAGAACTGATGTCATGTTTACACTGATCCTTCCAGATAAACCTGCTTTATTAAACAAAACGTTTAACAGAATTCTTGACATATGAAGAGGTAACCCAATTGAACTTTCGTAAAAAAAAAAAAAAAATACTTTCCATAAAAATTTTTTTTGAGAAATATCGAATATGAATACACACAAAAAAAGAAAAGAAGAAGTAAATATTTTGTGTTTTAACTTATTGAAACCATTTTCTGGCAGATTATGATTTATGAACAGATGATTTTTATATTTAAGAAAATGCTTGTTTTCTAAGCAGAATATAATTATTGCAATATTAAATTTATAATGATATGCACTCTTCGGTATTCTCCTGAAACTTTTCATTTGAAGGAAATCATTATGGAAGCATTTAACATCGCTACACTGAAATTGCAATAGATTCTTCTTAGGTTAAAGGTAAGTGTAAGATGGGCTTTAATATCAAATAATTATCATCTGCCAATTTTGAGAAAAGTCTTTCATATCGATTTTGACTATCTAATATTTATTTTTAACTATTTGAACAGATACTTACTTGGTAAGATTTTAAATTTTACCTGAGAATCTTTGCACTCTTGAAACTGAAAAGAGATATTTTAATACTATTATTGACTTGGTCTTATATTATATCATATTAAATCTATATGAATTTGAATAATATTAAGCGAGAATAATTAATTTATATTTTGAGATTATGTTTTAAGTGGTCTATTTTATAAGTAATTATAAAAATCCTGCTTTCAAATGAAAGATCAAAATAAATATATAAAAAATAGATTTTAACTTTACTTTTTTAGGAAGAAGTTCTATACAATTTTTTTCGCCTTCCGAAAGTTCTTCCTGAAAATAGGGACGTTTCATTTATTAATCCGAGATGATAAATATGTGGTAAAGACAATAAAAACAAATTTACAAGTGATTAGATTATAATTGATTGGACCGTAAAATACATATAAAAGTAAATAAGATAAAATAGAATAAGCAAAATAATTATAAATATAGTTATAAAACTCATCACAATACTTACTGCACCATTTTCATTAGTACAATCTTCAAAGCATTTTAAACATTCCTCCATTTTTGGCTGAAACATTTAATAAAACTGACAATAAATAAACAATCTACTTTGAGAATTTACAAGTTTTACAATTTTGTAAAAAGAAGTATTTTAGGAAAAATTGTTATTGATTTTTAGATATTTCATCTTCTAAGAATGGCAATTTACGTAATTGACAAAAGTTTCAAATATCCTCGTAAGCAAAATTAAAATTTGCTCTTATTTTTAATTTTTTTTCTATTAGAATGAACATTTTGTATCAAAAAACTGAAGTACTAAAAATTAAAAGCAAAACTTTTAACCTATTTCTAATTACCTTGTTTCTAATCAATGAAAAACAAGTGGCTTCTAATTTATAACTTGATATCTACAACATAGAAAACAAAAATTAAAAATTAGTATACATAATAATCAATAATCTTACAATTAAAGATAAAACATTAACAAAATTTACTTACGTTACAGAATTCATGTGAAGTCATCATTAGTTTAACATTCCGACCTTGCAAGATACAGCAATTATGTCTACATAACCATAATTGTAGAAGACTATATATCATAAATTGAATATTATACAGTTACTAGACATTTCATCTATCCCTATTTCATGTAGACAATGCATTTGCGTTGCTAAAGGATTAACAATGGTGTTTGAAATGATGCTAAATACGAATTAGACTAAAAGTCTATCTATGATTCCGTTATTTTTATCTTAATAAAAAAATTGAAAGACTGGAATTGTTATACGATATTTCGTTTCCATGTTTTGTTTACATTTATTTTATTTATTTATTTATTATTAATATACCACACATAACATAATAATTTTTTAACTTATATAAAACGTAAGTATAAATTTAAATTGATTATAAATTAAACTGATTAACAATTTGTAATTCATTTATTAATAAATTAAATTACTAACTGATCAATCAGTAAGCAACGTTTATTTTAGAGGATAAACAGCAGCCCATTTATAGCGACCAATTTGAAAGCTATTGCGTCTGTCCTGTCCGTCCGTCTCTGTCCACCCCTAAAAAGGTCCGATCGACAAACGGATTTCACCATCGTGCTCAGATGCCCAAACAACGTAGGAATATGATATTTTCAGGTGCCAACCCCCCCCCCTGTTTGAGATATTTGGCATTATTTTCATTGATTTCCGCTATTAGCTTAAATGTTAGAAATGTAACCATCCGATTTCAGTTGTCAGCTATAGCTTAAAGTCTTGGATTCATATACTGGGAGTTGTCGATTCAAATCCGTATATCTACTTTTTTTTTCTCTTAATCTTTTTTTTCTCCATGTTTTTTTTTCTTATTTTCCTAACTTTTTTTTAATTTTTTTTTAATTTATTAATTTATTTTTTCTTACTTTATGTACTTCCTTTTTTATTATTATTATTTTTAATTTTTAACTTATTATGGGTCGACTTTAAATTTATGCTTTAGCACAAAATTATATTCTTTTTTTATCTTAATGATTTAAACTTAAATTATTTAATAATATACCTTTTATAACTAATTTTGAGCTTAAAATAATTGCTACACATAATTCTGATTTCCTGTTTAGTAGAAGCTACTGGAATCTATTTGTCTATTTCATCTTAAATTTAACAGCCTAAAATCCAAGCAATAATTAAAAAAAGGGAATCAATAACTTTGATTGATAGATAAACTCTTTACTAAAATCCAGAAATCATTTCTTTATTTCAATCCGAGTATATTTCCTATCACTGCTTACTTAATTTAATTAAACTCTAGGAATGAAAGTTTATTCCAAACTACCAATACATGAGGCCGTTCGGGAAGAATTCAATGTAAGCCGGTGAGGTAGCAGTATAGCATCGATAAGATTATTCGTCGACCCTTAAGGTCATCAGCGATGATGCCCTTAAGATAAATTGTATATTTCAAAGCTCTTGGGAAACAAAAAATATTATAAAAGATGCAATAGATAGTTTAGTAAGTTCAAATACAAGAATTGTCATTAGACTTATTAATTAATCTCGAAATGAATGATGAATAATTAATGAACAATTACAAAGGAACGACTGATCTTTTTGTTATTACATTGCTATTATCATCATCGTTTTAATCTTCGTTTTCAAATCACTGCAGAATGAGGATCTATAACTTTTTCTACGTCTAAAACCACTAATTTTAATCGAATCCCATGAAACTTATAATTTCGTTCAACTTCTAGCATGGAAACACTTCATCTACCTCTCTCTCATATCTAAAATCACTGTATTCTGCGAACCATGTATTATCCATATATGTTTCATTGTTAGTGCCTGACCCACTATTCCGTAATTCATTTCTTTAGGGCAAAAATGGTGCATGTTACTCTGGCTTTTTCATTTCAAATGCCATTCGAGATCTCTCTTGCAATCTTGTACATCTTTCTGAATATAGACCATTTTAGATTTCGCTGGACTATTATTAGATGTATAACAAGGAGTTGACATATAATTTGTATCTGTTTTCCCCACTATTTTGACCCACTATTTCGTAATTCATTTCTTTAGGGCGAAAATGGTGCATGATACTCTGGCTTTTTTATTTCAAATGTCATTCGAGATCTCTCTTGCAATCTAATGTACATCGCAATAATAAGTTCCGCTAAGTAAGGTTCTTTCAAAATGTATCAGAAAGAATTAAAGCACTCCACAAAATAATGATCTATAGAAATCTGAGACAGACTTCCATCATCATTAATCTCTGGTTGTTGATGAATAACCATATTTTATGTTAACTATTATGTGCCGTAATTCTAACCTAGCTAATAGTGAAGAAAAACTAAAACTGTTAATTATTACTGTACATCATTTCTTATTAATACACAACTGATTGAATAAGAAATGTGTCATTACCACTTTGTAAGATTTAAATAAGTTAAATAACTTTAAGTGTCATAAGATTAGAAACTTATCTTGCATTTTCTTCTCAGTTTTCTAAGAACCTCAAAAGCTATCAAAACTCTGCAACAAAACGAATGTCTCATGTGATTTTAAAATACAAACAAGAAAACATCCATTCATGTATCCCTGAGAAAATTTCACTTAACCCAAAATTCGGAACTTGTAACTGTTTTATAATATGTAATGTTGTAAGAAAAGGGATATAAATTCCTAATCGCTGTCTCCAAGGTTAAGAATAAAATTAGACTTTTAAAGGACTTTTTACCCTACTTTTCTAAGAAAATAAGACTCATAAAAATCAGTGTGTTTATCTGCGTGTGAAATAATAACGCACACTTTTATAACTTTTAAACAGCGGATACAATTAAACTTTTATATTCAGCAAATATTGTAAAAAAGACTTTTTGTTTGTATTATTTAACATTAGATAACAAAGAAAAAAAAAAAGCCAATATTTTAAATTAAGTAGGCTTCAGGTTTTTTTTTTTTCAGAAACTTCTTGTTTTCCTAATTTTAATTCACAGAATATTCGAACTTTTGTGTAAAAAATCTTCACACAAGAATATTCTTTTTGAAATAGTAAGTCACATGATTTGTTAAAAGTCGCTAACAGCTATTATGTTATGATCTATTTGAAAAAAAGGGGTAGAAATAAAGCTGACATGAATTTTTTTCGAATAAAGACCACAGGTCACGATGCTGCCATTAATATTCCTACTAACATAAAGCTTGACGTTTCCTTTTGTGGTTGAATTTCAGTTGTGACGTTAATGAATTATGTATTTGAAATAAAACATTGTCTTACCTCTTCATCGCTGTTGATTGAAGGCAATATAAGCGCCGAAAAAACGAACAACACCAAGTAAGGCGCCATTTTGACAGAAACATATATAACAAAAATGCAATTGTATCCACTGCTGACGCAATTATATCTTGCGTGACATTCCAACACGATAAACTTTTTATGTTTACAAAATAAGGAAAAAAAAGTATGAATAATGGTATAACTTCTAATTTCTCCGCTTTATGTATAACTTATATATATATATATATATATATATATATATAAATGAATAAATTTTAAAAACAATAGTTATTAATTTTACAGATTTGATAAAATTTATATTTAGAATGAATAGACCATTAGCTTTACTTCATTATTCTATTGTAATCTTTGTTAACTGCTAAGTAGTAAGATAAGTTATTACATAATTACGAAATATGTAGAATGACAAATATATTATAGGATAACTTTTAATAAATATTAACTTATATAAATATTTAGATAAAACAATTCTTATGCTAAATCCAACAGCGAACTAAAAAATGCTGTTCTCAAATTAATAATAAAATAAAGTTTTATTATCATTTTAACTTCTTCTTTATTATATAATAATTTATTATAATAATTTTTCCAATTATTAAGTTATTTAGCGTTCAGATTTAAAGAAAAATCCCAAGGAGAAAAACCAGGAAATACTGAATTTTTTTCTCCTTCAGTTATTTTGAATTAGACAAGCATTTGGAAAATAAGAGAAATAAAAGTGAACTTTGAAAACAAATTCCTGTTTTTGTGAACGGAACAGGTGAACTCATCTGTTGGTCAAGGTCGGTAGGAGTCTAAACCTCCCCCAATCCTTTGAATTGTGTGGCCTTTTGTGAATACACTTACTCTATCAATTAAAATTCTAAAATCCTTTATTTTTCTTTTATATTGTGGCGAAAGGAATTCCATTTTATCCCTCCTTTTTCCATGTTACTGAATATTTAAGAAAATTATTGAATAAAAATTCTAAAAAATTTAATATTGCGATAATAGTTAGAAAGTAAATCAAAACACGCAAACCTCGGGAAATAAACATCCAATTTGTATATTTTAAATGCTTATTTGTTTTATAAGGTATAGAAATTCTGTTTCTTTGTCAATTTGAAGAGTGCTTCAAATCTACAAAAGATATTAACTAAATTCAAACTTTTGGACCAGCTTATCTATTTCAACATCGGCCTATTGTACAGCTCACATAATCAATCCAAAAAATATATATTTTAGCATGTCCTAAATACGTATTATGAACTTAAATGTAGGAAATATGGGCATTTTATCATTTAATTTGAGAAGTTTCAATACTGTAAAGTTTGGATGATAACTCTTCGGAAAGTAACAGACCGTCATCATTAGAAATTACATTGAAAATTGCGGTCTTTGACTTTCCGGAAATATCTACAAAAGTTCCCTATATAAAAAAGAAGCTTAAAACCAGTTTTTGCTTGTTTAGAAACATGACCCTATATCCCTGTAATTGCTTTTCTCTTTTAGAGATTCAAAAAATGTTAAAGAAAAACAAAAAAACAGAACAAAAACAAAACAAAACAGAAACAAACTTATATTGTACAGCTACAATATTGCCAGCCTTTGTTTATATTTGGCCATGATGATTGTGTATATCTTCAATCAGTTTAGTTAAAAAATCATTAATTTAGAAATGGGTTGAACAAAACAATATCAATGACTTTGTGGATCACATATTTGTATAGCAGCACATGAATTAGTAGGAATGAATGTTTCCTTTCTTTTCTATGTTTGTCTCCATATGTGTCTTCTTCTGGCTGTCTATGGCTATTTATTATTCTTGGGATGTATAGGATACTTTGATGCCACAGTACTCATAAATACAGAATAGAATATGGTTCATTTTGTTCTTATTTATTTATTTATTTATTTACTTACTATAGACTAAATGTTGATTACTGCTTGATTATAAAAGTATTCTGATGGATGGTCATCTATTTTAAGCTACTAGTTATTACTGAAAAGGTTTTCCCAAATTGTCAATAATTTGGATTGTTCCAATAACTTCTCACTCTTCCAATAACTTCTCACATGGAGACACGTTTTGCTGTCAAAAACAGATTATCAAAAATTATATATCAAAATGTACATCTAAAAAATAAAATAAAAACAATGACACCAAAATTTTAACCGATTGACCTCTAGATCAAAAGTTATAAGCTTTTAAAAATCTCCGAAAACAGGAAGTGACGGTTACGACACGAGCGCTCGTAGCAGTGAAAAGAGAAAAAAGTTTCAGTTTCTTAAAATGGTTATTTTAAGTTTATTTTTAAAGATAAATTTAACATTTTAAAAACATTTATTAAACATTCATGTAAGACTTTTAAATACAGTATACTTTCTTGAACGATACTTCATCAGAAAACATTCAAAACATAAGAAAAATTTTGCATCAACATCATTTGATTGAAGACACTTTTTGTGAGATGGAAAAATTTTGTGAGATAGAATGAAAGATTTTCATTCTATTACCAAAGTGTAATTTTGCAGAAACTTAATGAAATCTTTGATTTGTCTATAGAAATATACATCACATGGTTGACAGATAGGTGCGCATTCCAGTGAAATCACTTTGAAAGTTATTTTATTTTATTTTATTTTTCCATCTTTATTTTTCTTATGTATTTTAATAGATTTTTTTCTCGCTTTTTCCTCATTTTCAAAATACAAATCATGAGAAGGGAAAATTAAATACTATTGCAGGATGGATGAGTTGTGAGTTTATTCGCTCATAACTATTCACCCAGAGGTCGCACTGTTAAATTTTGGGTATCATTGTTTTTCTTTTCTGGAAAATCTGAACAATTTGAACCAGATCCCCTCTTTCGTTGATTCTCCAAAGGTCACATATCAAAGAATGAAAATAACACACGTTCTTTTTTATTATTATTTTTATTATTATTATTATTATTATTAATTTTTCCAGAACTATGTTATTTTAAATTTTAATTTAATGATATTAGTTCAAACTTGATATAAATTTAATTAAACATAAACATGGTCCCGGGAATCCCTTTAAAATATAGATACAATTAGCCAATTTAACATGTTAAGATGCATATTTAACATCAATGTTAAATAGACATTCAGAATTTCGGCAGCAGCCGCTATAAATAAACAGAACGTTGCAATGTCAGTTCTAATGACGTAAGAGTTCACATGGGCTTCTGGTATGCCAATAGCCTGTCCGATTTCCAGTCCTCACAGCATGAGAGGCGATATCTTGGACGTTCGATCTTCGGAGCATACGGTGCTCGATTCACTAGTTAAATGACTTGTGCTGCTACTTGTATAGTCACCTTTTCGAAGCACTTTTGATGAGCGACCTGGATGCCAGTTCGTGGTGCCTTTCACTCCACATGCGGCTTTACTGCATTACCCGTTAGGGCATAGCAAGGCCTTTCACTCCATAGGAGGGAAAGAGAGGACGCAGAAACGATGACAAGTCACTCGGTATAGCAAACCACTAGCAGGTCCCAGTCGCCGTGCAGATCCCATCCAACTTCCAGCAGAGTCCGACTGGTGTAGCCTTGGTTGTTCTCCTCACTACGACCTGATAGTTTTTTTTTTTTTTTTTTGAGAGCGGCAATGTATGCTGCTACCTTCGCAGATGCACTGTATGTCTCTCTCTATTGTTTATTGTTTGTTGCTCTTTATAAGCACTATTCTTTGAATGATGTCACCAAGGAAAGTTGAGGAGCAGATGACGCCTACCTGTCTACGTGCACATCTGTTTACACTTATGCACGGTTGTACGATAGGCAGAAGAAAGAGAATCGCGATAAACAGGCTAGAAGAGGGAAAGGGTGGTGTAATGAAACTCGAGCAATAGATCGAAATGAAAGAAAGTTGCAGAAAGGGAGGACATCTGAAGAGACTTGACGACTTTACCGAAACATCTGGACGCACCTGTGGAAAGGGACAAAGAAAGAACACATTAAGATGAGGGATGCTGAAAGCATTCGTTAAGAAACACGAATAAGATCTAAAAAACAATCTTTAAAGATATTCATACAAAAGCTTACAGAGCAAAGGATGCAAAGTGAAGAGAGATGTAGTGAACCTCTCGGGTCGGTAGAGAATATGAAAACCAATGTATATATATTATATATTAAGAGAGCGTCAAGGATCGAGAGAGTAAACCTCCCATCAAATTCAATAACACATATATATGAGAATAGGAGGTCGTATCCTGTGGTTTGTTTCACAGGGAGGAAAGTTATAGATCAAGAAGAAATAACGAGGGACAGAAAGTCTAGCTGACATCTGTTATCAGTAAGTAGTTGTTGAGAAGGGGATGAAGGTAAAAAAGAAAATGACTAGAAGTAGATTTACGATTGAGTTTAGAAAAAGAAAAAAGTAGGAAATTTTGATCAAATCATTGAATAATTTCTCACTTGTCAATAATAGTTTAATTGGATTTTAATTCTGAAAAATTTATAAAAAAAATCAATGATAGAGATCTGTATAAATAGATAGAAATTTATATCACTATTTTTCAAAAAGGTTAAATTGGTATTAATAATTTATATTTAATTAAATTTATATCATGGTTAGACTAATATTTTTAATCTAAAATTCAAATTAATGCTGCACCTATATATAGGTTTTGAAACTACAGTAGGTCTAGGAAAAAATTAATAATAATATTAAAAATAATAATAAAAAAGAACTTGTCTTATTTTCATTCTTTGATATGTGGCCTTTGGGGGGTCAAAGGTTATGAGCCAAAACACGAAAGAGGGGACCTGGCACAAATTGTTCAGATTTTCAAGAAAAGAAAAACAATGATACCCAAAATTTAACAGTGTTACCTCTGGGTGAAAAGTTACGAGCGATAACCGGAAAAATTCACAACTCATCCACCCTGAAATAGTATTTAATTTCCCCTTCTCATGATTTGTATTTTGAAAATTATGAAAAAGCAAGAAGAAAATCTACTAAAATAAATAAGAAAAATAAAGATGGAAAAATAAAATAAAATAAAATAAACTTTCAAAGTGATTTCAGTGGAATGCGTACCTATCTGTCAACCATGTGATGTATATTTCTACAGACAAGTCAAAGATTTCATTAAATATCTGGAAAATTACATTTTGTTAATAGAATGAAAACGCGAATTTCCATCTTGCAAAAGCTGTCTTTAATCAAATGAGGTTGGTGCAAAATTTTTCTATGTTTTGAATGTTTTCTGATGAAGTATCATTCAAGAAACAATACATCGGAAGCACAGTGGTGCCTCAACTGCGCTTCCGATGTATTGTTCATGCTAGCTCGTAACGGAGACCTTATTATTTACAGTGACTTCTCCTGGCTGATGATCGCCAACGAGCGTGAAACAGCAGTTCCAGGATGTCACTTGTGTTTGGTCTCATCCATTATTGTTTTTTATCATTCAAGAAAGTATATTATATTTAAAAGTCTTACATGAATGTTTAAGAAACGTGTTAAAAATAAAAATGTTCAATTTATCTTTAAAAATAATACAAACTTAAAATGATCATTTTAAGAAACTGAAACTTTTTTCTTTTTTCACCGCTATGAGCGCTCGTGTCGTAACCGTCACTTCCTGTTTTCGAGATTTTTGAAAGCTTATAACTTTTGATCTAGAGGTCAATCGATTAAAATTTTGGTGTCATTGTTTTTATTTTTTTTATCTAAACATTTTGATATATTATTTATGGTAATCTGTTTTTGACAGCAAAACGTGTCTCCAAGTCAGTCCAATGAAAAGAAGAAATAAGCATTCAAATGTAACTTTAAATATAAATTTATGGTTTTCGAAGATTTAAGATATCCGAAAAACTGAGTGTAACAAAATTCCAAAGGAATAGAAATTTAACAGCCTACCTCAGTCTAATTTTTTATTACGTATTTTTATTATTACAATGGCTACTCCCAACTGATGATCGTCAATCAAAGGAGAAACAGCTGTTTTGGGATGTCATTTGTAAACATGATCTCACCCTTTTAATGTGTTTATCCACATATTTTTATTTTACACATTTTATATATTTTATTTTACATATTTTTTATTATACATATTACGATTTTTATGAATATTGCCTCATTTTGCAATCGGCGACTCTGAGTGAGTGGTAAGTGGTCACATTGGGTCGAAAATATCATAATAGTTGTCCAAATACCATCATTTTCATTGGCTACCTAAAATCGCAAGTGGCCCGTAGCAGAAGTCAAAGTTTTCTCCCAACTCCAGGCCAAAGGAGTCCAACGAAGTATAGTTAAGGGGCTCCGACTCCCGGTTTGAATTGTTTTCGGACATTAGATGCACAATAACACACAGAGACGGGATGCTTTGTAGCTCCTCCTTACGGGATCACTAAAAATGAATAATAAAAAGAATAAAAAACAAATAACTCAGTTCTTTGTAATCCTTGTTATTGTCAGGGTGATGTATGATTAGAATAGTTATTGTTTATTATAGAAGTTGTTTTGAAGACTGTTCTGAACTGTGAGATATCGATCATCATTTTTCCGTTCCAGTGTGATTCCAGAGATATATTGGACAAAGCATTTAATATTATCATCCTAAATATGCTTGTTTCAGAATTTAAAGCCATTCAATCTACAAAACTATTGGATCTCGCGGTGAATCCCCACAAGAAACCGACGCGACGCGACGATAACTTCCATTTCATTCTGCAGATTCTTCGTTGAAAATATTCTTTCCAACGTCCAAAACAATTGATTTAGATGATATAGGGATTCTTTTGATAGTTCTTTATCTGATCTACTATTTTATTCAATTTTTCATTCCATAAAGTTGCATGAATGCTAAAACGGGGAAATAGACGGAACACAATGTAGATATTACATAATGTCAACAGATGCAGCGATCAGTCCAGTCTTTGATCTTGAAAAATCTTTGAAACCTTGACTTAATTTTATAGAAACAATTACTATTTTTCGATAAATATTTATGAATTTAGAAGTATTCACTTAAAAAAAATGGTACTCTGAATTTAATATTTATAATAATATTTATATTATTACGTTTTTTCTGTATAAACTTTATACTCCTACTATAATAAAGAAACTGAATTTTGTTCATTTTAGAGTTACTTTGGAGCAATTAAGTACTTATTATCCTTTTTTTAAAAAAAAATATTTTGCATGTTTCTGCTGATAATTTGAAGATACATTTTAAAAATTAGATCATTAGTAATCACTTGAATTTCGCCAGGCTGCAGAAAAATTGATCATTTATTTGCTGAATTATTTAAAACTAATTTAATTTATATAGTTTAAAACAAACAATTTTTCTTTTTCTTAGATGAATGAAGGCGAAATTACATTACATTTAAAGTAAGAAATAGCTCACTTATTTGCAAATAACAGAATTAAAAACTTAATAGAAATTATAAAATGGAATATAAATATTATACTAGATAATAATTTCAAAGGAATATCTTTTTATCATTGTTATCATTGATGTTTTGGACATCTGCTTTAGAAGGAAATCAATTTTTTAAAAAATAACATTAGAACTATGATAACGGAGATGGTTCACAATAGAGCTGAGATATCCATGCAAACTGTCATAAATCTCAAAACCCTTTTTAGCAGAGCAAGGTTAATTTATTTACTTCTGGGAATACAAAAAAATTAAAAAGTTTTTGTTGGCAATTCTCTAAGTTAATCAAAATGATCAATTTATTTTAATTAAAAAAGGAGAAACATAAAATACTAAGTATTTATTTTTTATTAATTAAGCTATTCAAAAAAAACAAACAAACAAACAATAAAGTTATCGTCCTAGAATAACTCGATTTGCAAGTTTATTTTGTATTTATACAATATAATTATTATTATTATATAAATGTATAAAAAGCGTAAATATTGAAAAATCCCATCATACAGTTTATACATAATAGATATTTTCATGGGAAAAATGTTTATTAAATTCAACTCTTACATGTTTCGTAACTATTTTTTTTTTACATTTTCAAAGAGAAACATGTAAGAGTTAAATTTAAAAAACATTTTTCCCACGAAAATATCTACTATGTATAAATGTAATTTAAATTATATTGTAAACTTTATTTATTATTTTACTTAATTGGTTTCATAAATCAAAGTAAGTAATGCTTAAGTTATCTTTACATTTTTAGACACATGTAATTTAAATATAGACTACTTAGATGTAAACATTATTTCAATTGATTTTATGTTTTTGTTTTTTTTACTTTTACTTGAATGATGTAGTCTATTATAGGAAGTAATATAAATATTGTAATCTTTTATCAACAAAATATATTAGTTAAGTAATAACTGTCAAAAAAATTGTTTCATAAGAAATTGATCGAAGTAATGAACGATATTGAGCTATAAAAAACATAAAAAATAAATATAGATTCAGTATTTTTGTAGAAGAGGCACGACAGACGAACGGACACGATGAAGATAACAATTTTTTTCCCTAATTTTCGATTTAAGGAAATTGTCTTACAAATTTGAAAAGAATTTTCCCTTATTATTATAATTAAGGTAAACCATATAATAAATTAATCAAATTTCACTTATTATAATGAAATTTTTTATGAAATAATTTATTTTTTTGATTTAAATTAAAATAACATTCCTAAAGGGCTACAGTCTCTAATGTAATTAATCATTTCCTTTATCATTACAAATTAATTTCGTGGTCACGCCAAAGTTGCATAATCACAAGAGCAAAGTTACCTGAATGAAGACTGAGGTGACTTATTTCCTGTAGGTCATTGTGAAACAGAAAAAAACGGGGAAATAGTGATAAAGTAATGTATCACATGTGATGGACAGAAAACATAGTTGATGACGCTAACGACATCCACTTGAGTATTTATAGGGAGACAAAATTCCAATGCAGCCAATTCCAAAATTCAGTCCTCGCATTAAAAATGAAACTCCTCGTGGTAGCATTGCTTTTCTTAACACTATGTGCTGCTGTTGTTCGGACACAGGTATGTGATATTCTTATTTACCGAAGATAATTATATATTTATTTATATCTGTATACTTTTTAATGAAGTATTTATAAAATTATGAAGCATTTTCATCAATATATATATATATATGTATTGAACTAGCGAAACTCAAAGGAACCTCTTCGAGTTTCGCAAAGCAAACATTTCAATCAATCATTTGCAATTTAGAAATTTAGAAAGTATAGAATATAAGAATAAAATTAACTTATACAGTGCAACTTGGATAATTCGAACGTCTTTAATTCGAAATCGTGGTTAATTCGAAGATTTCTCTTAGTCCGTTGAATTTCTTATTAAATCAATGTTAAAAAATCGTGGATAATTCGAAGTGTTTTATAAAAAATTTCGAACCATTACGACTTTTCGGCGTTTCATTGTTAAGAAATTCGACACGTGACAACTGAAATCCCCTTCCCGCCACCGTTCGACACGTGACGCCATTCGAGCTTCCTACTGTCAGTGTCACCATGTCTTTCAGTAAACCACGCGTGTACAAGAATTTAACGTTCGCTGAAAAGATCGCCGTCATTCACGAGGTGGAAAAGGGTGTGAAGAAGAAATGCCAAATCGCCAACGAGTATGGAATACCGCCGAATTTCGTCGGTACATTGAAGGACAAAGCAACGTAAGTGAAGCTGTTTTCCGTTCACTAAACATGCTTGATGATTTTGCTAACCTTAAGCGACTGAATTTTACAAAACAATCAGACATTGCACAATTTTTTGAAAAACTGTAATTTTCTGTATTGAATGTAATATGTACTGTAGCTTACATAATCTATATCTTATTTTGTTTACATGCATATAGTGTTTAAGTCTTTCATACCATGATCTTTCTGAATAAATATTTACTTATTGACAGAATAATCTTTTCAAGCATTCAGTGGACCTGAAATTAAAGTTAAAAGATGTAACTTGTTTAATTCGAAGTTTTGGATAATTCGAAGTTTTGTAGTGGTCCCTTCAGCTTCGAATTATCCAAGTTGCACTGTATTACTAAACATAATAAGCCGGACAGTGATTTGGATTTGAAAAACGCTAATACCAAAAAAAACCAAATTACTGTTTCTATAGAGATACGGCCAAATTATCTCCACATCTTCAGCGACAAAGAATTCTGTTGCAATCTAAATATGCCGCTTCAAAAATTGTGGACATATGCAAACGCCGAAATTTTCATGTTTGCAAATCCACCGCCAACCGGGAAATAGCAGTAAGTCGTATAAAGCCAATCAACCAAGAATGGGGTAAGCCACAGGCATGAAAACAACACCCACGACCGGCAGCAACTCCTAATGTTAATAAGAAAGTGAAGGCTATGATTGTCGTCGCGAATCCTAGCACCCAAAGGGCGGATGCCCAGGCTGTAGGAGTTTCTCAGTTGCACGGATAATTAGGCGTGAGCTGCAATTAGAAAAGCATCATAAAGCTCGAGTTCATCAGTTACTTCCTCTTATTGCTTTTAGATTTAGGTAATTTAGTTATTATATTGGTAATCTTTTTTGAAATTTTAAACTTTAGGTAGTTTGATTGTAGTTTTAATTTTAAAAAGAGCAAAGTCTTGATATATTGCGTTTTTGTTTTCTAAATTGTTTCTAATTTTGACGTTGAAGACGTGGAGGTAATTTGGGCGTATCTCCATTGAAACAGTGATTTGTTTTCTGGTGTTAGCGTTTTTCAAAATCCCAAATCACTGTCCGGCTCTATATATATATATATATTCTATATATATACATATATTGAAATCTCAGTACTGTTATCCCATTCACAGGTAGCATTGCCCATCTGAACTCGATGGTGGATGATCTAGCTGAATAAGAATTGTTGGTGTTAGAGATACAGTTCTTATCTTTATTTTTTTATTTTTTTTTTTTGTAATTTCTAAAACTTTTTCATTTTCGAAATAGCTGCTCAGAGTTAGACTCAAATAATTAGTAAACATGCTTGATGATTTTGCTAACCTTAAGCGACTGAATTCTACAAAACAATCAGACATTTTGTAGAATTATCTTAATAATTTCTAATACTGTCCTGCCAATTTCGACATTTTTGAAATTTATTCCTAGATTCTTTTCCATTAATGTAGACAGTTATGTGCTTTAATAATAAAAATACATTATATTACTTTTTTAGTATTTATTAAAAAGCAGTCAATCATTTTATAAATGTTTCATTCATTAAAGTCGAACTTCATAAAGACAGTTTTGTTGAGAATATAGAATATGTAACATATAAATTATCAGGATGAATTCTAATTTGGACTTTCGTAATAATAAATCTGAGCTGATTTTAAGAAAATGACATTTCACCTTACTAAGAATTATCTTTTTTTCTTGACTTATCCATTACTAAATAAAGTAAAAAAATCAGCAGAGTATTTATTTATTTATTACCAAACCAGTTTCCTACTGCCATTGAATTTCAGTTCTTCATTTCATAAGTAAAATATAGCCGTCGATTTCACCTAAGTCTTAAAATTAATGAATTGATAGTTATAAAATTAATGGGGAAAGCGCTGAGGCAGCTAAAGATGATGAAAGAACAGAACATAATCCTACTGAATCTTCTGTAGTCCTATTCAACATTAAGTTTTTACTCTTTGTCCTTTTTTATCCAGTTAAAAATTAGTAATACTTCAATAGCGTAGCAGTGGAGGGGAGTGAAAGGCTTGGCAATAGTTTGATAACATAACTCCTGAATCCAAATAAATAACAGGTTTATTTTCAGTATGTAAATATTACACTAGAAATTTTTCGTTGGTATATATAAAAAGCATAACATATTTCTCACAATACATTATTTATAGTATATCTTGACTAACAAGTAAGTAAATATAAAAATTTCCTCTTAGCTACAGGTCTTTCGAATTATGTTGTAGCATATTCAAATTATTACAGCATTATCAGGTAACTATTACTGGTTACTGAATTTGAACGTAGGCTCAAAGGTTTATTGATTGAGTTTTCTTTTAAAACATTACATAAAATTATTTTGAAAAACATGGAGGAAAAGTATAAGTTATCAGAAAAGTTGTTCAATAGGATCAGTATAGACTTCCCTATAAGTAAATTCTATGTTTCTTTACTTGCCATAGTTATTTCATCTGTTAAACACACTGAATCTGCAATAGGTCAGTGAAACCATTAGCTATCTTTAACTTCTTAATTTATATTTATATTTATGTTTCAGCGTAGTGAAAACTGTCAAGAAAACATACAAGGTTTTTGTCAACGGCGAGCCTTAACAGTAAGTAGACTTATAATATTTTATTTGTAAAAGATAATTCTAATTATAGAATTCTTCTGATGAATGTTTTAAATATTTTATCATATTTTTCTGTGCGTAGCGAACCTTTCTAAATGCTAATTTTCAAATGCTAACCTCATAGAAAAAAATAACCGTTGACAAAAAATAAATTGAGAACTTGCAAAAAGAATTGTTTGTAGGGATTTGAGAAGAAAGAGAAAGTATGAGATCAAGCATCAACTGAGAAAGGGGAAAAGAATGTATTAACAAAGAAGCAAATTTTAGTTTGTTTATTTGCTTTTCAGTTAATGCGATAGCAGAATTGAATTCGATTATTTTATTGGATTTTGTTTGATAAGCCTCTTACCTGGTTTAAAAATCAATATTTTTTAAAAACAAATTTCGATGTACAAATTTCTATAAAAAGTAATCATAATTAATAGCTCTGCAACGAAAAATGTAGTGAAAAAAATTAAAACAAGCTTGATATAAGTATTTCTCCGGAAAACGGGATTTTGATTTAAAAAAAAAAGCACAAAACTACAAGTTTTGTCACCAGGAGAAATGGAATCTAGAAGCGCTTGATATGGGATTCTTGAAGTAGCTAGAAGAGACACTACAAGTCAATTTTCATATTCGTGTAAGCTAAAGATGTACTTCAGTATGTTCTACATGCAGATGCTCTAAGAACTGCATTTTGTGAATGACATTTTCTACAGTGAAGCCAATAGATCATCAGTGATTTGCCTCACATACTGCGCTATTCTGTCTTTCAAGGTTGCTAAATCAGGAAGATGTTCTAGATATACCAAGCTTTTGAGATGGCTCCGCAATCAACCCTGTGATTTGTGAGATCAGCAAACGAAGTGGAAATGCCAAGGGAAATACCCGATTAATCATTCTGATTTTTGTGAATTGTTGTCGTAACACTGTAAGCGCAATCCATTGTGAGAGAATGCTCCTTCAGATCTGAACATGGTAGAGTTAAAGTATCTTCGCTTCAACAGTTGCGGAACCAAGCACTTTCGATACTTAAAGGCAGACATGCTAGGAGTTACGAGTCCTATCGGGCGAATTTCATTGAAAAAGTATGCCCTTGCAGTGTAATCATAGTGGATGCATCGAAATCACATCACGCTTGACGTTTGGTGAGTGAACACATGAAGATTATTCGCACACCAAATGCGATAATTCTGTGTTTTAATATTGCCATTAAGATACAAATGTACATCACCACTTCACATGAATTTGCGAGATCATTCATCATCATTCTCCATTCGACCTAAGAATGTCAGGACAACCGCAGTTAGGTTTCCGCATCACCGTGAAGCAAAGCTTGGCGATGGAAGATCTTATAGGGGAAAAAAAAACTTCAGCGTTTGATACAGAATTTTCCACAAGATTTTCCACAAACATAATTTTGATATAGTTGAGTATGGAATAGGAGTTGCTTTGATGTTGCCCTAGCACTGCTGGACGTTTATGAATTATTCATTTTCAGCTCCAGGACTGCAGTTGTAAATTCTTCAACTTGTTGAGTAATAATTGGTTTGTACTCTCGTCCTAGCTTCACTTCTTGTAATTGTTTTTTTCAAATCGTAAAATCATTTTTCTTATGCTTCAACTGCCAGAATTCTGGAAGCGCAGTATTAGCGTTACCGTGCTGCTTATAGTAAAACTTGACTAGCAACGCACGGTCAAGTAAGCACTTCAGTCTTATCAGAATGGCACGAATCAGTTTCTGTCTTCCACCAATATCCACCACATCCACCAATTCGAAGGTAGCAACTGTGAAATTATACAAATTTTACGCTCCTCGAGGGTCAAACTTCTTCTGGTGACATTTTTTTTTTTTTATAAATTGAAACCCTATATTCCAGACAGTCTTTTCATAAAGACACTACAAATGAATTTTCATGTTCGTATAAGTTATGAGTTGTACGAGTTACCTCGTAAAAACGTGGTTCAATAACTCCTCTATTCAGATGCTCTAAGAACTGCATTTTGCGAACTGCAGTCTTTAAGAACTGCAGTCTTTTCATAAAGACGTGTTTTAATTTGTTCCTCTACAGGGATCTGAACACCTCATCAAAAATTATATGCATTTTAATAATTTTAATTATCTTTTGCAGGGTATGGTTGAGCAGTGCGTAGAGTGCATTCAGCAAGCTAAAGCAGGGTCAGGAGGAGGTACAACCGCAACTCCAGCTGAAAGATCTCGCCAAGGAGGAAGAGGAGGAGGTCGAAGAGGAAGACAAGCCCGCAGGGGAGGAGGCGGAGGAGGAGGAGGAGGAGGACGAGGCGGAGGAGGACGGGGGGCAGGACGAGGATCTCAGAGACTACAACAAGCGGTAAGTCAATACCCTGTTATGAGATGTACGAAAAATATAATAACTATCTGTGCTTCACACTTTTCATTTAGCCTCTTCTAGTATGGCAAACAAAAAAAATAGGCTTAATACATTTTAATGTGGTAAATTTTACTAATAGGTTCTTAACTCTCATTTGAAAACAATCGACTATTAATGATTATACCGGGTGGTTATAATTAAACTGATCCTATAATCAAAATCCTGGAGCGGGTTGTAATGAATATATGACTATACGAATATATGAATATATAATATATGAATATAAATGTATGAATAAAGAATATATAATATAATATAATATATGAATATAATGATATGTGAATATATGAATATAATGAATATGTGACAATGACACTTGGCAGATTTGCTAATTAGACTATCATCTCGCGATTTCTGCTGAAAAAAAGTTTCGCCATCAGGCAAAACTATGGCGCTTTAAGGACGAAAAGCATAAGAAAAGTTAATTATCAAACGATGATTAAAGAAGTTGTTCAATATGCGCTCAAGCTAGGCTAGTTACATGCTGCATGCGTAATACAGCGTGATCAACAGTTGCAGATGAAGATCAACAGGAACATTAAAGAAGTATGTAAAGATAATACTATTCATTTGGTTTTTTACAAAGACAACAACTTATTTAAGAAAAGATTAGATGACAAGAAAATGTTAAATAAAATGTTTACCTACTGAGATGTAGAGACTGCAAGAATAACGATATAAAGGATTATATTGACATGACAGGACGGGCTCTTCAAGAGAGACTTACAGAGACACATTAGAGCGTATGAGCACAATTACCAAAATGTTTCCGATTGGGCTGATCACTGTTCAAGTCTTAACGAAAACCCCGATCCGTTAGTGTACGTTATTTTTGAAACCAATGACAGATACATGAGAGGAATATTGGAATCTTGTACTATAAATTGCTGCAAATGTTTTAATAAGAACAAATCACTTAAAGTTAATGAAATTTTAGCAGAAATTCTTAAAAGGCAATAAGAGATTAAGTGAAATTTTAAAATTTAATTAATGATTTGTTTTTCCCAATAATGGTATATTGTTTTAATTGTTAATTATTCGTTTTATGTTATTTATTATGAAACAATGACACGATGTAGTATAAGAACTGTTTGTTATATTTCGTAATGGTTAGAGAGAGAAAAAGATTCTTTTCTTTCTCCTCTCTTATCTATTTTAATATTTTTTAGTTTCATTACATCGAGACCTAAAAAAAGTCTTTCGATTGACGAAATATTGGATAGACGAAATACACCAGAAATATATTTCTGGTGTATTTATATTTGTTTGGAGTGAAGTAAAGTATTTAAATAGAAATGTCTATCTATTATTTGTGTCATTGTCATATGTTCATTGCAACCGATTCCAGGGTGCTGAGAGTACGGTCAGTTTAATTTTAATCATCCGGTATTTATGCATTAATTTTAAAAATTTCGATAATTACCACTCAAAAATAAAAGGAAATGGAACGAATCAGGATTTATGACATTATTTTGAAATATAATATAGAATTTTCAATTTATAAATATTACGATTTGAATTGGCAGACAAACAGCCAGATAAAGAAATAAACGTAGGTATTCAATGTTTTCATCAAAGAATCAAAAAAAAAAAGTAGACAAAGGTTTCAGAATTCGATTATAATTAATATGCTTTAATTATTATTGCAAAATTGAATTAAAGCAATTAAAACTAAGAAAAGAATGTTAGGAAGCCAGATGCGTCTCAAAGCCAGATGCGTCTAATTCTCAAAATAGAAGGACAATTTTTTTCTTGCAGAAATTAAATGTCTACGCCTCAACTTTTTTATAGCATAACTTAAAAATATTAATGCTTTAAAAGCAAAGAAGGACTTGGACGTTTCTAGCATTAATTAATTTCGACTTCCGTTGCTTCAATTCAACTTTACAGTGAAACATCTCAAAAATAAAATTGATTGGTTTAATCAACTTTGATAATAACCCACATTAGACTAACAATTCTTACGTTTCTCATACAACAGAACTCTTTACATAATGGTTTTATAACACTGATGAAAAAGAAGCTTTTACCGTGTTAAATCAAAGTAATTAATGGAACTTATAATCTCATTTTAAATATTTATTTCTTGTAGTGGATTGAGCAGTGTCAAGAATTTTTGAACATGGTAAGCTAAACTTTATTACGAATTCATAGTTTGAAAATCCTTTATTATTTTTTAAAATTAATTTACTAGATTTTCTGTTATTATGGGAGAAAATGAAGGTAAGGGGAGGCAATGCAAGGCTTTTTCTGATTTACATTTTTTTGTTTCAATTTAGACTGTAAGAGAAAAAAATGATTTGAAAACAATGAAATATATTATTGATAAAGTCAAACAAGATATTTAATATATATACTTTAAAATTATGGTTTGTCTTTGCTTTCTGTGGATAGATATTGGCTTAAGGTTTCTTTCTTTTGCATCATTATAATAAATTGTCTTTATTAAATTGTCATGTGGCAGATAGACAACATATATCAGTGTCACAAACAAACGTCCACAGAAATCTGAGTTAGTTGATAAACCGTTCTCTGTATTCATTGTATATTCAGATATGTAGCACTGAATTTAAATTGAAATGAGCGTGCTGACGGTGGCGTCTGATAATAAATAAGTTACATTGTCAACTTGACGTCCTAAACGTGAGTCCATGTTGAAAGAAGCCATTTTTTTTTTCAAATACTGCCACTGAAAACGAATATGAAGCAGATACAGAGAGACAAGCTTCACCATTATTATGAAATAAGATCATTATACGGATATATGTAATGAATTTTTTTTATTAAGAAGTAAAATGCTGGAATTTAGGCTGTATAAATGCTTGCGCTATGTAAGTAGTCCTGAAGGACTAATGAACTGAGATTAGCTTCAAGCTGTATTCAGTTGAGGACCTCAACAGATTTGAAAGAGCATTTATTATATTTATCCAATATAATATATTATATTTATCAGAAATAAAATATCTCTGAATTTCAATTTTTTTCAATATGTAGATAAGAACAAAATATTTAATATGTATTATAGCAGTTTGTAAATGTAATGTTTTCAGTATAAAAAAAAATTAAATTCAAATTACTTTTTTTTCTTAGGATAGTCCCACTGGTCGTGGTCCTTCTACTGGAGATGCTGAATTTGTTTAATAATAACATTACGTTGTTGCATTTGTAAATAAAATAATTGGTAAATAAAAATCTAGTTGTCTGAAATTTTTCGATTAAAACTTGTTTAGAACCAACATTTTCACCGATTTTTTTTTCTCCTCTCAATTTTTTGTCTAAAAAAAATATCAGAAATTTATGAATTTTGAGTGGCTCGCTACACACAGTGTATGGAATTTCTATGCTTTGCTGCCCTTAATTTAATTTCAAAAGTTGGTGCCTTCTGTCTTGGTTCAGCAATGAAATGAAAGAAATGTAAAAGAATAGCTATAAGGAAGAAAAAAGATTAAAATTTTCAGAATATAGGTCGGTTTAACAGCAGGACATCACTTGTGCGTTTTAAATTAATCAGACAAAATCAGAAATTTGAACGAAAAAACTTGTAATTTGTAGGTTACGGGGCATCGACTGTTATACGGGGCATGGTATTAATACATACATTACCTTTTTAGCGACCAAAATCGATAGCTATTGTCTTTATCCTGTCCGTCCGTCATTCCGTGTCTGTCCACCCCTAACAACTCCGAACGGAAGGTCGGATCGACAAAAGGAGTTCATCATCGTGTTCAAGTGTAGGAATGGGGTAGGAATATTACAGTGTAATAAACACTATAGGAATGGGGTATTTTCAGGGGTGAACGACCTCCCATGTTCGAGATACGTGGCATTGTTGTCATTGTACCCCAATAAAAACTCCCGAAAGAAAGGTCTGATCGAGAAACGGACTTCATCATTGTGTTCAGAGGCTCAAACAACGTAGACAGAGGGTATTTTAGGGGCCAACTTCCCCCCTGTTCGAGATATTTAGCATTGTTTACATTGAATTTCCGCTATTAGCATAAATCTTAAATTCTATTTACAAAATAAGCTCTGAGAAATTAAATACTTTGATGTTTTATTATTGTTCAATAATCTTAAGCTACACTCCGGTTTAATTAAGATAATAAATCTAAAGTCAGACTCGTGTGTTGTTGCATTTTAATTTGAGATCAAACTTGTGTTTTGTCGAAATAAAGTTTTCGTAAGCTAATTCACTAGTTTTATTTTTAATGAATATTGGTAGTATCTAACTTATAATTTTTATATTGTTTTGTATTTTGTTACCTCGAGTTTTCTTTAACACCTCATAAATTATTAACTACTAGCTGTAACCGGCATGCGTTGCAATGCCACTCAAGGAAAGAAAGGTCCCGGTATCAATCGAGGGTGTGACACTTATGCCCTTGTGTCGCCTTTTCCCCACCCAAGTTTGGCGACCCTGTCCCCATACGGGGATCGGATTTTTCATTTTTCGCAATGGACTTGGGGGCCCGAGAAGGGACCCTAAATATGAGGTCACGGTATTGGTCGTGGATGGACACTTAGGTTGCCGTGTCGCCTTCCATTCACCCAAGTGTAATGTCCCTGTCCCCCATAGGAGAGCGAATTTGAAACTTTTCATAATATTTGTATAGTTCTCATTGTCACCACCAGGTGCATATTTGGCTATTTCACGGATTTTACCCCTTTTCAACCCCTGGGGGGGGGTGTCCAGCTTCTAAGATATACAGAGAAACATTCATTTTTATATATATAGATTTAAAACGTTCCACTCGAGCAGAAAAAGATAATTTTTTGGATTAGGAAAGAAGAAGGTGCAAAAATGGTGAAAAAAAAAAAAAAGATGGAGATACGATGATATGAAGATGACAAAAATAAATGATGACAGAATTCTGACAGTAGCAAGATGAAATTTTGGATGGCAGGCTTGTTATATCCAGCCGATTTGAATGTTGAATCTTCATTCACGGAATGGAAAATAATAACTGCCCTGCTGCCCATTAAAATTACAACAGTACGAAAGACAAGAGCTTATCAAAGCTATATTTTTTTACAGATAACTTATGGTAGAAGGGTGAAATTATTACTGTGCTACTATGATTTAAATTAATCGATTAAATAATTAACTTGCAAGAGTGCAATTAACATTTAAAAGAAATTAACCACGATAGAAGTTTAAAATGAATACAATAGCAGAGTGAGTTTAATGTTTAATTCCATATTCTAAAAATGAATGGACGTCCTTATTGAAAATAAATTCCAAATATGTTTATTAACAAGATTCTAGACAAATAACAATAATTATGAATAAAATCTGGTAACCCATATAAATATATATGGCACTTAACATCTAAAAATATTAACTCTCAGTAGTGCAATTTAAATTCGAAAATTCAATTCAAATATTTACCCATGCACAAGATTATACAAAAAACATCTATTCTTTCTTGTCTAGAAATATTTGATCTATTAACTAAATTCTCAAAGTATTATTCACATCTACACTAGCATGGAGTTTAACACTTGTTCTATTGGACTCAATTAAAAATACTCTCATAGAAAATGACTTTACATTTTAACATCAGCATCGTAAACAATTCCGTTAACGTAATCACAAAAGTCTCTTAAGTAATAATTACAATGCTTTAAACTAAAACATAAAATATCAATTTATGTTTGCTGAGTATCGAACATAGTTCGTTCGAATCCCTAAAATTGTCCTAACACGTTGAATCTACGTCGGATCTTCTGTACGATGCCAATCGATTATGAAGGTAACATAATACTCTCCTACCTTAACTTGAAGATTAAACTTGAAGACTTTCATTTGCCCATGGAAGATGAAAGATGAATTCCGCACGCATTATTCGCCAGGTCGATATTCCAAATATCTACATTTGACCGCAAATGTGACTCGTGATATTCGACGGTCTTTCACATACAACCATTCGTAACTGCATAATAATTTTCCTTCTTGGAAATTATAGCGATGAAGAAATTGCCTGATTGGTATCAGATCCCAAACTAACTCTCCGAGTAACGTAAAAGGCCTCCTTGGGTTGTTCAAGCCTAATATTCCGTAAGCCTCGGACTAAAGAAAAAGATCTAAAGAAATTGAACAGATAAAATCTAATAACAAAAACAATTACGATTTTAAATTCGAAAATACCTCGATTTCATCTGACAAAATCTTACGGATATATTATCCATCTTTTCTCGTAGAAACAACCAAATACAGATCTCCATGTCAAGCTGTCTTCAACCATCAACGTATAACATTCCTTTTAAGAGAACATATCCCGAGCTTCGCAACAGTACCTGGGTGCCAACTGGCGAGTTTTACTAATATTACAACGCTGTTACTAAAGCTCTCAGGCATTACAGCAAATAACAAATCTCTTAAATAATAAAACATTACAGAAATGGGAGAAATAAAACAAAATAAAAGATTTATACATTAATAGCTTTCACAATTACAATTACAGCTCGGTGCGACTTGCAGAACATAAAAAAAAAAAAAAAAACAGCCTCTCTTGTAGCAACCATGGGCACGCAAACACTTCTGCTATACGGCTCGATATAGAGAGGAAGAGACGTTGGATATGCGTTTGCTTATGTCAGTCCATATTGTTTCGACGCGGTGCCAAAGTTCATCTGGTACTGTATGTGGCGTGCTAATCGTTTTGCGATTATGGACCAGACATGTTCAATAGACAACAGATCCTAGGAACGAGTGGGGCATGAAAGAAGTTGAACATACATCCAGGAATTGTTGGACGTTGAGTGAAACATGTAGTGGTGCTTTTTCTGTTGGCAAGTGGCCCCAGAAGATAAGGGACAACAAGAGGCTCCAACACCTAAGAGATGTAATGATGGCTATTCAATGTCTCGGAACTGGAATCCAACGGAATCCCATACAACAATGCCGGTTGCCGGACCGATAAGGCGATGCATAATGCAGGACTCACTGTTGCGGAAAAAATAATAATTATCAGAATTCCAAAAACAATCTGATTTCACAATAAATTTTTTCCTGATAAATCACAAAATCCTACTAAATAATCATTAAATACCAAGTAATAATAGCTGATAATCATGTTTAGAAATAAGCCTAATATTTAACTCCAAATAACTCCTATTAATTAACAAAAAAAAGGAAAGAAATGACACAAATTGAGATGTTAAGGGTAAAAGTGAAAAGAAAATTAATGGCACGACTCGAACAGGGAGTTTTGCTAGGCGACCGGCTGGTCATAAACACAATGGCGGGAATATTCAATTCTAGCATCTCTCACCATTCCCAAAAAATTATAAGACAGCAAGAGAGGCAGCAAACAACAATAAATTTATTCAACACAATAGAATCATTTATGGTAATAATTAGGATATACGAGATAAACAGATTAATTGATAATACACAATATATTAAATGTCTAATGAAGCAATAGTCCTTCAATTTCTTTAAACTTTACTTCAGTTTATTTATACAGCGAATTTCTCACTGATATAACTCAGTAAAGATTTTTCTCAATCCCTTATTCACCTTGAAGCTTCCAAAATACATCCAAAGTTTCACACAAGGTAATTCAGCATTACGAAAGAGAAATACATTTACTTACAGTTTTTTTTCCTCTGTCTCAAATTCTGAAGGAAACAATCCGAACAAGAACCACTAAAAACAGGGATTTTACTGTCGCAATGCTATGTTCTGCAGATAAGCCAAGGTGATGACACTCGCCGGAATGACACACTGGAAGCCGTTAGATTCTTCTCCTGGACGGTCAAGGGAAAAAGCCATCGCCGGGCGAGATTTCTCCGTAGGCTAGTTTCTTTACTCCATGATCACTGAGAATGGCAATTCTCCTCGTTGATTTCTGACTTCCTCGGTTATTCTAACTGTCTTTCGCCGCCTTTCCTATCAGCTATCGGCAGCGGATTCTAATTTCGCAAAATAAGCCCTAACTTTCTAAAGCAGCTCAAAGTATCCATATCCTGGTATTGTTATCAAGGATTTACTAAGGATGGAAATAGAGGCGATCTGAGAAGGGCAAAGTAAAATATACAATTTCGCAACGTTATCCCTTCCGATCTAGAATTTTTTACCTCCATCCGTCTCCTGAGGAGATACTTATACTTTCTGACGTAAAATACTTCTGACCAATCAAAACTTGATTTTGAAAAGCGCGCGAAACAAACACTGACATCACATCCGGCATATCTGACCAAGAAGACAACCGCTCATAACAAAAAATGGCGATGAACTTCTCTAAAATTGGTCAGTTTCAACTTTATTTTCAGCTGTAGCCACACTATAGTCAATTTTCTTCAATGGAATGCAGGCTCAGATTGGTCAGCGATGCACACGCGCTTATTATAAGTTAGATTAAATGACGAATAGAACAAATAAAAAGGATATAAAATAATTTTTCTTTGCTTCAAATAGCAAACAGTATGATATAAAATACAAGAAAAGTTAAATAAGAAAGAATACATATTTTATAGAATGAATAAAAATTATTCGGGTAGTATATATATGTTCACATATATAAAAATATGACTGACTCTATTTCGAAAAAGGAAAAAAAATGGGGGCAGAAAAGTTTATCGGTGTTACAGTTAAACAGTTAATCAGAAAAGAAAAAAGAAAAAGAAAACAAAAACCGTAACATAACTCAGCCTTGCGCCGCGGTGCCGCCAGAGAAGGATATACTATCATGATGCTGCAGACAGAAGCGGGATTTTGTCGGAAAAAACGATGTCATGCCGTTCGTCCTTTCATGCGCGACATCATAGACATCATTGCAACCGCAGACGCTTGTGGCTGCAAATGTAGCCGAAGCAACGGCGCAGACGACTGTTGCTGCAGATGACATCCATCCGTAATGGCAGAGATTGTTGCTTTGCAGCACACCCTAATTCTTGAGGTAAGGTTTGTGATCCTTAATAGCCATGAGCACAAGATGTCTGTCCTTTTGTACGGTGGTGTGACTGGGCCGTTTGGCTCCTTCACTTCAGTGAGTATGTTCTTCACCGATTCCATATTCGTTTCGTCCATCACGAGCACCAATTTCTAGGAAGAATAATCCGCAGTCTCGATATGCCGCAATTTTTCCACGATCAAAGTTAGAAACCTGCTGGTTTGGCTGCTATATTCATACTATTCATATATTATAAGAATATAGCAGCCAAACCGGTCCGGCTGGAGGGGATCCAACATGGCGGATTGTGAAGGAGATGAGTTCTATGAGGCGTATGAAAGATGTTGCGGACAGCTTGAATCAGCGTTGACATCAAAGTGCAACATGAATCAACAGTTACGTGAAGATGCAAGGAACGCTCTGAGTGAGTTAAGAGTCCTGATCATTAAGAATTTTGAGCGTTTGAAGTCTGCGAGCTTCAGGGAAGCATGTAAGGAAAGTTTAGTAGATTTTCTTGGGAAGCGGACATATGCACAGGTGGTAGCGCCACCTGTTGGTGACCTTCGGAAGGATAGCACGGCCAATTCCTGTATTGTGGTCAGCGCCAAAAACTGCTCTTCTGAAGAAGTTAAAAAACTGATCAGGGCAGAGATAAACCCCACTCAGAATAAATTAGGGATAAATAATATGAAGAATATTGCCAATAACAAAGTGCTTGTTAGGTGTGCATCGAAGGACGAAAGACAAAGACTTCACGAAGTCATTCACAAGGGATCGGCTGGATTGACTTCTGCTTTTTTGAAGAGGAAAAACCCAACTATTGTGCTGAGAAATGTGTCAAATGATATTGGGAACGAAGAACTTCTTGACATTATTTCTCATCAGAATCCAGAGGTAATGTCGTCTGAGGAACTGTGGAAAGAATCAAAGGTACGCTTTACTTTGAAGACTTTTCAATTTATGAGGCATGTTGTCATAGAGGTTCATCCTACCATACGAAAAAACATGTTATCTTTAAATTCCATTAAAATTGCTTGGAGTATGTGCAAAGTTGAAGACGTTTTAGTCATAAATAGGTGTTTCAATTGTCTTGGTTATGGGCATCGCTCTAGTGAGTGTATTAATAAATTAACCTGCTTCAAGTGCTCTGATGAGCATACTAGCACGAACTGTGTGAAGAATGATGTGCAGGTATGTATAAATTGCATAAGATTTAATAAAAAGATTAAAAATGACGATAGGAAGTTGGATGTAAATCATAAGCCTTTTCATGATAGTTGTCCCAGTCATATTTACATGAAGAAATTAATATCATCCAGAATTTCCTATGACTGACCTAGTTAACTGCACATCACACAGGATTTTAAAAATTGTTCAGTTGAATTTGCACAAGTCTAAAACTGCAACGCAGCAACTTATCTTAAATATGGAAGATGGTGACTTTGATGTAGCCTTAATTCAGGAGCCATACTGCTTTAGGGGACAATTCCCAGGGTTTCCGGGGCACTACAGGTTGTTCTTTTGTCGTGGCTCGGAGACGATTAAGGCTGCTATTATTGTGCGCTCAAGTACCGTTACTTCGTTTTTGGACCAAAAATACTCTGATTACAATATGGTTGCTGCAGATATTTCGATTGGGGACTTTGAACTTGTTTTACTTTCTTATTATTTTGAACCATCTGTGAATATTGATAATGATTTACATAAGATTTCTCAGTTTTTGGAACATAAAAATACTAAAAGGCTTATCTGGGGTATGGACTCCAATTGTAAATCAGAGGTATGGTTCAGTCCAATTACTGACTCTAGGGGCATTAAATTAACTGAATTCTTAAGTACTTGGCATTTGATTTCTGTGAATGATGACTGTGGGCCTACCTTTTGTGGAGCTCAGGGTAGTAGCTATATTGACGTGCCTGTTGTTGGAACTGATATTCTATGCTATGTACGAAACTGGTCCATTCCTGATTGTGACTCGTTGTCCGATCACAGAATGATTACTTATGAGATTTCCTTTCTTCCACTTAAGAAAACTCAGGTTTCTGAGCCACATTTATTTAACATTAGACGAGCTAATTGGAATAAATTCAGGAAATGTTGCGAGAAAGATATTAGTGAGTTTACTCAATTTTTTCAGAGAAATTACGACTTGCAGTTAATGATTGCAGAGTTACAAAATCTTTTTATTAAAGCCGCTAGAAATTCTATTCCGTATTATAATGTAAAAAAGCAGGGGGTTTCTTGGTGGACAAAGGAAATCTTTTATTTGCGCAAACAGTTAAATGCTGCCAGGAGAAGATTCCAAAGAGCTAACAATCAAATATTAAGAGATATTTATAAAAATAAATATTTGGAAACTAGAAAAGCCTATAATCTTAAGCTGGAGGAGAGTAAATTAAACTCTTGGAAGGCTTTCTTATCTGAAATTACGGTGCAGAATGTTTGGCAGAAGATCTTTAAGTCTGGGATTAAAACGAATTTCACAAAAAGATTTGAGATATCTGGAATTGAGTTGCCTTCGGGGCATGTTACTTCCTCCTTTGGTGAGACCATTGAGGCGATTATTCTAAAATCCTTCCCCAAGGATGATGCGAGTAACGATGATATACCTCATAGGCTTATTCGTGCTGAGATGGAGAACTTGTATGACAATACGGATGATCCTCCCTTTGTACAAGCTGAAGTAGATAATGTGGTGAAGAGGCTGAAGGCATACAAAATGCCGGGTCCAGATAAGATCACAAATGAGATGATAAAGGTTTTTCATGATGCTAGTCCCACCGTGTTGCCCAGGATTTTTAACAAGTGCTTAGAGTTGGGTATCTTTCCGAACCTATGGAAAATAGCAAAGATTATTCCCATTCCGAAAAATGTGGACTCGGGACACATGCTTCTCGACAATATTAGATGTATTAGTCTACTTCCTTGCCTCGGTAAGTGCCTTGAGAGGCTGTTGATAAATAGATTAAATTGGCATTTGAGGCATAAAAAAGTCTTGCATGAGGATCAGTATGGTTTCACCCCTCAGAAATCTACTGAGGATGCGCTGGTCCGACTGTGTGACATTGTAAACAAAGGTAAACAGAAAGGCTATTTCACCATTATGGTTTTCTTGGATATTCAAGGTGCATTTGATAATGCTTGGTGGCCGGGAATTATTCACCTACTCAGGAAGTCTAATATTCCAAAAAATTTACTTAATTTATTAAAAGATCTTTTGACTGAACGTTCTGCACTTTTTACTCTTGGAAATATTACCAGAGAATTTTCCTTGGAAAAGGGTTGTCCGCAGGGATCTATTTCTGGACCTTTTCTCTGGAATCTTATTATGAATGACTTGCTTTGTAATTTATCACAGTTTACGTGTTGTTCGAAAATTGCCTTCGCTGACGATTTGCTTTTAGTTTTTCAACATAAGGATCTTTCTACTGCATGCTCTAAAGCACAGGAAATCCTTAATTATGCTTTCGATTGTTGCAACTTGTTCAAGTTAAAATTTAACTCTACCAAAAGTAAAGTGATGATGGTCCACAAAAAATCAAGAAATGATTTCAAAATTCAGCTTTCCCTTGGTTCTGATCCTATTGAGGAGGTTAAACAAATGAAATATTTAGGCGTTATGCTTGACACTAAATTTCAGTGGAAAAACCATATTTCTTTTTTGTCAAATAAGTGGGAAAAAATTTTTATTGGCCTGTTTAGGGTTTGCAAAAACACCTTCGGTTTACGAATGGACGTAATGAAGATGATTTACAAACAAGGTTTTGTACCGATCTTTACCTATGCATCTAGAGCTTGGGGAAGTTCGGTTAACAGGAAAATTAACTGTAGGCAATTAAGAAGGGTGCAGAGAAGGTTTCTCCTTAGGATTGTGAATGGGTATAGGACTATCAGTTATGACGCTCTTTTTGTGCTGTCTGGCTTGCCACCAATTGACTACGAAGTTCTTGGTTCCAAAAATGCTTGATAGCAAACTCTGTTGATATGAACTCCCTAAATGGGAAGCTTCCGTTGTCTTCTCTTCCGCACCCCTCTAGCAGAGTTTCGATTACTGTGATAGATTTCGATGATTGTGAGATGGAGAACTATAGGTATTTGTTTTTCACAGATGGGAGCAAAATTAATAATAAGGTCGGTTTAGCCTTTGTTGCGTTTGAAGGTGATGTTGAGGTGGCTTATAAGCAATATCGCTTATGCGATGACTGCTCCGTCTTTCAGGCAGAGCTTTTGAGCTTGAACCTGGTTACCAAGTACATCCAGGGACACTCCCCTTCTTCCACCTCACTGAAGTACTTGGTCTGCAGTGACTCCTTGTCCTCACTGCAAATTCTTCAGGATGTAAATAACGCTGAGAAACTTGTTGTCGAGACACATGCCATTATTAAATCTCTTGCGCTTAACAATATTAAAGTTGACTTTGCTCATGTTCGCGGCCATTGTGGGAACATGGGCAATGAAAGGGCTGATTTGTTGGCCAAACAGGCTACGCGAAGCGATATTTCTCTGGATTTGACCCTACCTCCTTCCCATTGGAAGCTCCTTCAGAGCCGTAAAACCATCATGAGCTGGAATGCTGAGTACGTGCATTCTAGAAAGGCTCAGTGGACTAAGAAGTTTTTCCCCACTATTCCGCTTAGGCTACAAAATAAATATTTTATCTCAAATTTTAAAGTGACTCAGTTTCTTACTGGTCATGGAAATTTTCACGGCTATCTGCTTCGTTTTGGCCTTGCCTCTTGTGGATCATGTTCGTGTGGTTATAAAGAGCATAATCCAGAACATTTGCTGTTGCACTGTCCTGTTTTCTCCCAGCAGAGATTGTCATTGCAAAATAAACTAAGATCTCAATCGATAAATTGGCCACCAATTCTATCAAAACTGGTGAAAAGCAAAAAAGTATTTATAGAACTTAAAAATTTTATTTCAGAATGTGTGGTTTAGTTTTTCTTGTCTTTTGTATATAATTGTATATATTTGTATATATTTATTAAGTTAACGTACTGTGCCATTGTCTTTGTTCTTTGGTATTGCTGTAGTCAAATATGATTTCCTTCTTTTTTTACCCTTTCTATTTGTTGTAGAAGTTGATGATTATTTTTCGTTTTGTTAACTTTTATATTATATGTTCACTTCAACTTACTTCTGTAAGCCTTGTGGAATACTTGTGGAACACAAGGTATACCTTTCGATATGTAAATAATAAAAAAAAAAAAACCGGTCCGGCTCCTGGCTCCTGGGTGTTATTGGATTCCGTTCCCCCTTCCGCCTAGTATGCATTCCCGATACGTTGAATAGCCACCGTTGCATCTCTCAGATGTTGGAATCTCTCGTTATCCCTTACCTTCAGAGCATGTTTGGGGCCATTTACCAACATGAAAAAGCGCGACTGCATGTGCCACGCAACGTCCAACAATTCCTGAATGCATGTTCAACTTCTTTCAAGGCCCACTCGTTCCCAGGATCTGTCGCCTATTGAACATGTATGGTCCATTATCGCAAAACGCCCCAGACCACCCGCGGCTACAGCAGATGAACTTTGGCACAGTGTCGAAACAGTACGGACAGACATACCCCAAACGCATATCCAACGTCTCTTCCTCTCTACATCGGGCCGCATAGTACAGTGTTTGCTTCCCATGGTTGCTACAAGAGAAGTTGATTTTTTTTTACGTTCTGCAAGTCGCACCGAGGTGTAATTGTAATCATTTCACCCTTCTATCATAAGGTATCTGTAAAATAAATATAGCTTTGATAAGCTCTTGTCTTTCGTACTGTTGTAATTTTAATGAGCAGCAGTGCAGTTACTATAATAGTTTGCTGTTGACGAACTCTTCTATGTTGACTTCTTTTTAATGGATAAAAAAATAGCTATATCTCTTTTTTTTTTAAGCCAAGCTATTCTATTAATTTTTAACAATATTCGTTATGGCAATTTAATACAACGCCTCTATCTAGATACGATAGGTGAATAATAAGACAAGTTATAATCGGTCTTTAAAATATGTTTCTGGCACAGTCTTCTTCAGAAAGATATCATTAAAATTCATTCTCATCTTTCTAAATGGATGCAATTCACAATCATAATCAAATAGTAATTTTTTTAAAAAAATATTTAAATTAGATATATTTTCTAAGCATAGTAAAACAAGATTGACAAAAGAGTCAAATGAAAGTTTATTATTATTCAATTTAAGTAATCGCAATTTGATGAACGTTAACAATTCAGTGTTCTATCTCGTTTGTGTTACAATTTAAGAATTTTTATAGTTTAAACATGCAACGAAGTGATAAAAACCAATAAAAAATTTTCTTTAACAGCCTTAATTACTACAGCGAAATTGGTGTACCGTATGTGACTGATCTTCAACTTGAGGGGTTTTCTTCATCACAATAAAATATCTTTTTTCATTTCTTTTGTGCGTTGCCAATCCAAATTAAGTAATGAAATGAATAAAATTGACATAGTGAACGATTAAGCCTGAAAACATGAGGGGAATATCCTAGAGCTTGTTCTGAAGAATTTTGTCAGATAACAATCAACAGTCAGGTTCATTTTAAGTGTTTTTCTAAGATAAATTGAAATCTATATAAACTTTTAACGTGTGCGGGTTGAAATTGTTATAAATGGGGACAATTTTAAAATTTTTAAGCACACATAATAAAATAAGATAGATAATTCACTTAAAAATCTAATAAAATATTAAAATGTACTTATCGAAAACTTTTTCACCCCGCTGACGGCTGGGTTATCGTCAGCTCAAGGAACAGTGGAAAAATCATTTAAATATATAGGAACGACGGAACGGTGCCATGTGATGTGATTACAGTTAGGCCAATGAAAAAGAAATTCATAGAGATTGATCGTTTACTTTTGCAAACAGAAAACATGTGAGGAGGAGCAACCAATGGCGTTGATCATGGGAAAATTGTAAAGAAAAGATGGTCAAAGCTGTGGAATGATTTTATTGATCTATCTTCTCCGTCTATTAGATCTTTTAAAAAATTAAAGTAATATTTGATGTCTTGATTCGATAATTGATTGTTATACGAATTCGTGAAATGTATCCAGTAACTTTTTGTTTCACTGAAGAAAGGTTGATGAACCTTATCCATTGCATGTGCTCAAACTAAGGAACTACTAGTAGCCTATTAAAGTTTTTACAGTAAAACAATCTTGATGTTTGATTTAATGACATGAACAGTTCCTTTTATGTCGATATAATTATTGATACACTTATTATAATGAAGCTATCTAGCTTAATTTTTTTAGGTTTATTATAAGCTATTGATATGCCAGTGTTTTTGAAAATATTTCACAGTTATTTATTTAGATTACTAATGTAAGGGATAGTAATATAGTAATATCTGGCCTGCTCGTTTTTTCGTTATTATATATTTTATATACCATTTCTTGTATACTTTTATTCACAAACCATGTAGGATAATTGTTATCGAAGAAAAATTTCTTTATATAGTTACACTGAGCACTTATCAATGGAACATTTTTTGATACAAACACAGGCCAATTTATAATTCAACTGAAAATATAACAAAGAATACGTTGGTTTTCATTCTCCAATTCCTCAATTCCTCCAATTCCATCGCTGCATGCTTAGTCGCCAGTACTCTGTGGATACTGAGCGGTTTAGTAGGTCTAATGAACTTGTTACAATTAAAAAATATATATTTATTCTATTCTTCTTCTTTCGATTTTGGCCGACTGGGGACCACGTGAAATAACTATTCATGATTTCATCTTCTCCTTCCTTTTTCTCTCCTTCCAATACTCCTTCATCCTTTCCCTCTGTTTTTCCCGTCTTTCCAAAGTACAAACTCCGCTCCCAATCACTTTCTGCCTACTCTGGAAACCCTTAAAGTCTTTAACTTTTGATCTGAATTTATTTCTATCTTCTATTTCCTCCTCAGTAATGTTCATTTCCTCTAGGTCGGTTCTGATCTCTTTGAACCAGGTTATCTGTGTCTTTGGGTTTTTGTCGAAGTAATTGAAGAGGCGTTTTGTCATTCTACTCTCTTCCATTCTCTTCATGTTAAAATATTTATTTTATTATTTATTTTCTAATATAAACAACATATATATACACATTGAGTTAGTAAAATGCTTGGGTGAAGACAAGAAGCAAATACTATCATTATGCAATGAAATACATGAGAAAGGTGAATGGCCTGATGATTTCATGGAAACAGTATTGCTGCCAATACCGAAGAAAAATAATGCAAAGAAGTGCAATGAGTTCAGGACTATCAGCCTTACTGAATCTTGCTGATGTTGGGGATCATGATATCCTCGAAACTGTACAGGAACTTTTTTTAAAGGATTATTTAATTTTTTAATGGATTATTTAATTTTTGATTTTAATTTTAATTGTAAATAATTTTTTAATGGAATTAGTGTGTAAATTGTACATATGAATTAAATATTGTTAGAAAACACACGTTAAAAAATATTCTAATTTCGTATTAAATAAATCTTTCAGTGCTATCTCGAAATCCAAAGTATGATGTTAATTTAAGGTAAGCTTATAAATAAATTAAATATAAAAGTGTCATTTTCAAAAAATCGAATTTTATTAAAACCAAAGAACTGTAATGTGTAAATATATTGAAACGTATATGAAATATAAAAACAGGCATGAAAATATTACCAATGTTAATTGTAATTCATTACAAATTTTGTAAGAGATATATAATATTACGTCTCTTCTTTTTCATCTGAAAAAGCTATCAGTTTTATCTTGTACTGTTTTGATTGTTAAGTTGATCTTCTCAGTTGAACATGGAGTTTGTTCTTGTGATACTGCTGTTCGGGTTATCCTTTTATTCTTGGTTTGTAGCTAGGCTATCTTGTTGTTGTACTTGGGTTCCCAGAAGTATCTTCAGTTGATAATTGTTTTATCTTAGCTGTTGTGGTTGGATTATCAGTTGGATCTTCAGTTTACGTTTATGAAACCTCGGTTGTTGTAGTTGGGTTTTCAGATATATCTTCAGTTATTGCAGCTGGATTTTCAGTTGGACACTCAGTTTGCACTTATGCGACCTCAGCTGTTGTATTTGGGTTCTCAGATGTACCTTCAGTTGTTGTAGCTGGATTCTCAGTTGGACCCTCA